>JAWPHD010002035.1:0-278940 GCA_037043455.1 Cyrtodaria siliqua | reverse complement strand
GGGAGAACCACTATACAGCACATAGCAATTTAGAACGAAAAACCTTTTTTTATCACCTCACCTGCTAGTTCTTGGCGAGAATCCGTATTTCTTCTTCTGTTATTTGTCTTGCGTTATTTTATTTAATTAATTATACCATTTTATATTTGAGGATATTTGTCTCTGTCAAATTCAATTTGTATTTGTCTAGTACTTCTAAAGAGTTACAACGTTTAAAGAACTCCCTCGATAGCTGAAACACATATTCGGCATAACACGACGTCTGTGTCATTCAAATGCTTTTAAACGGCGTCCCTATCATGTTTTCACTTCGATGTACCTCTGAGGTAGCTTTGACTTGGGAGTCATGTTAATGAGACAACCAATCATAAATTATTATCAATAAATCTGAAGGCCATGGCGAAGAACCAACATTTATTTCCCAGTGCTATGACATATTATCCGATCCGTCCCCTAAAGCTTCTATCGCAGACCAGAAATGACTATAGTATATTGCCACATAATTATTCAGACAAGGTATCTGTGGAGAAATCAAAACTTCGTCTTCACTTATCAAACAAAGCGACATTCGTCAATGTAAATGCGTTAAATAATGACATGTGATGTAGCAACATGATCCCAGTCGGGGAATTCATATCTAATTGTGTCACTTCCTGCCAATTTATTGCTATTAAGTGACAATGGTAGGCAACGTCAACATCACGAACTTTTGTACTAATCGGATTCGGGTTTGGGATCATTGATGAATGCTGTGGTAATGTAGTTTATTGCTGGTAGTTATCTTTTAACACGACCATCATGATGTCTTCTAAATTTGTTATCAATAAGTGTTTCATATACTGGGACTTAAATATGCTAAACAATTTTTCCAATCATTGTCTTATGTGTCGTCTTTGATAGCGTTTGAAATCACTTGTTGCAGCTAGATCAAAATTTATCAAAATATACGGTTGTATCTACTTGTCCTTATAAATACTGGTATAATTTATACATCACGAGATATTGTTCAGAAGTCAAGTGATCATGTACGATAATTGTAAGCATGTACACACATGAAGATTTAACAGGGCATTAGACTATTCTTCATGTCAATGAATATTTATATTTACAAGTCGCTTGACAAACATGCCAACACAAGATATATCGAGGTTTTAAACTGTCTGTTTTCAATGTTATATTTTGTTATAAATAGTGTTGTTTTTTTAGTGTTTTTTTATTTAAGCAAAATGTGGCCCATGAACATGTTCAGTAATACACCTATCTATACATACATTATCACTGGTGAGATGAGCTAGTAAATAAAGTATTTATATAGTAAATAATATAGCATGTAACCAACTTCATGAATATAGATATTTCTCTCTTTCTATCACATGCAACAGCTCATTCTTTTATTTAGGTCTCTTATCCATTCAGTCTGTTATAGCATGTGCTATCTCTTCCCTGTCCGATCTTTTTTATATTTCTTTACATTCGTTTATTATGTATAATTGTTGAATGTTTTAAATAAACAATAACAGTCATAGGCAGCATGACACTATCACTTCGGGAGAGAAGTTTCTACAATGCAGGTAGTTATACAGATCGAGCTAGCAATATTAAGTTAAAGCAAGTTCCTTGTGTTACTTTAGTATTTATTTATAAGTATTCGTAGTTCAAATGCTTTGTATAAGCACACGGATAACTTTCTGATTTCAGACTCGCATGTGCTATTTATTAGCTGCGTAAAATGTATGAAGCTTGGGTATTTCCAAAAGTAATTTTTAATATATACAGTTTTTAAGTCGTAGTTTTTGCACTCAAATACAAAATGGTATTCCTCCTCCAATTGGTTACATTGTCTACATTTTCTATCTTGTAAATGACGTAAAACAACATACAAACTATCTTGTAAAAGTACACTTTTTATATGATCTACAATTTCCTTTGACCATATTGTGTACGTGCTATCCATTTTGCAATGTGTTTTAAATTGATCCGTTTATTTTGTAAAGACCACCTTCTTGTAAATGCCATTTAAAAATATTTTAATTCATTAAAGTTATTGTTACAGTAATATTTCATATTTTTATATTTTCAGGCGGTGTTGCATTATGTTTATGGAAGGTTTGCCCCGCAGCTCCCTGGTTGGTTTCCAAGCGACGATAGCCGATTAACCAATCTACATCACTTTCAACGATGTCCCGCCGAAAATATTAACTTATTATCAGATTATTTATATCTGAATATTTCTTAAATAAACATGTTCATTTAAACAATATTTAAAATGAGAATATCTAAAAAAAGGTGATACTTGAAACCAACACATTGTATTCTATTTAACGGCTAACCGTTTCATTATTGAAATAATTGCAAAATCTATACATTAAAGGAAATGTATGTAAATGAATACAAACAATCGGACTGCTTATTTTAAGTATGATTACGTGTTGTAACAAACTATGAGCTGTTGGAAATCAATAAAACAAATAAAACAAGTTTTAGTAATGAACTAGGTTTGAGTACTTGCTTTGTGGCTTTCTAGACTTTTGTTTTTGTTTTATATTTATATATCCACGGTCATCTTTGTGATGTATTAACATGACTTATTAATGCTCCTATTGTTTGGGGCGCTTGTTTTAGCCAAAGTTTTTTTGGACTTTTTAGATAAAGTTCATCTAGTACCTAAATAAGTTGTATATCAGTGAAACAGACATTTTTAGTGGTAAATAAAAATACTTTCCTTTTCAAAATCGGTTGAGAAATACACGTTTTTGATGGGGCAGTTGCAATGCAAAATTCTACTGCATGAAATAATTTGAAAAAAATATAGTTTTTAGAATTTTTATCTAAAAATGGATTTAAATTGTGGAATATTCGTAAATTAAGACACTCTGAAAGTTGTATAGCAAAATATGAAGGCTAACTGAAGTTATTTGAAATTTCTTAATGTTATGCTGTCACACCAACAAGGGAAAAGCCCCATCAAAAAATCATTTGGGCTGTAAAATATTTATTTCTCAACCGATTTTCAAAGGTAATGTATTTTTATTTACCACTAAAAATACCAGTTCTTATGATATATAAGTTATGTACGTATTATTTAAATTGCTCAAGCTACTGCAGTGTTGTTGTTTGTTTGTTGTTTCTGCGGGGGTGGGGGGGGGGGGGGGGGCATTTTTTTTTTATTTTTTTTTGTGGGGTGGCTAACTGTTGTCCTTGAATGCTACTTTTGCTGTTCGAGTTTTATATTTATATAAAGATGCGTTAAAATCGTGATTTAAGCATGACAGACAGACGTTTCCTGAAATTTTAATAAACCAGTAAAACAAATTAGTCTTTATTGATTCATTTTTTATTTTATAAGATTGCGAATATTTTTTTTTCTCTTTTATGAATTTATTCATTGGAAGTCATTTAGACGCTAAGATTCTTAATAAAATAGCAAATGTGAAATAGAATATATTCGCCCTTTAACGGCGTTGTATCAAAGCAAATTGTGTGGGGTTAATGGTCAAGCACGTATCGGTTTACTATTTTGTTAAAATTTCATTTACATACTTTATTCATTGCATTCAACGCGGTTTAATATATAGAGAATAATAAATGGGCATTTTCATATCACAGTTTATATCAGGCCTGAGACGCCATATCAGCTATCAGCCCGAGGGCTCAGCCATCAGCCCGAGAGCTTTAGCTCGAGGGCTGATATGGGTCAAGGGCCTGATATAGGGCGTGATATGAAAATACACATTTTTTATTCTATTTATCATCTACTTCAGCTGTGTCAAAATGTCAACTTAGCTCACTCACTACGCTATTTTCCAGGGAGAAAATAATTAGTTTTTTTACATTTTTTCACGGAGTGGTTTCGCTCGTCCAGAGTAACTGAAGAAATTGGCTTCAAGGAGTTGGACGGTCTATATTCAATTTGGAAGTTTTATTCTGAGTAGAACCTATAGTCCGACAAAACTGAATACCAGCCAGACTCGATGAAATCAGTCCAGGCCATCATCAACTGGTACTTAATCGAGAAGTAAGGAGTTTCAGCATTCAAGGGACGTACTGACAGCCAAAAGAAATGCTCTGCAACAGCAAGAAAGTGAAATAAAAAAATCGAAACAGGAATGGAATGGACGAATTGAAAAAAGAAAAAGAGACAGAATAAACTATAAACAATAAATTTAAGTTAAAACTACATGTCCTGTTGTTTTCGTTCATTCATTTTTGCTATTTTTATTTTAAAAATTAATTCGGTAAATTTAACAGTTTAATATCCTTTGATTTTTTTTTTATATAAAATCCCCATGAAAATGCATATATATATGATAAAAAGATTAAAACATGGGTGATGCGTTATCGTCCGTCATATCGGCCCTCGACCAATATCGGCCCGAAGGCTTATTTAAAGCCTTCGGGCCAATATTGGGGTCTCGGGCCGATATGACGGACAATAACGCACCACCCATGTATTAATCTCTAAATATTGAACGCGGTTTTATATTTATAGGTTATTTGATATGTATCCTGAGTTCTTCCGCGTATTAATATTGCGCGACTTTAGGAGTACACTATAATCCGAATGCGTTCATACATCCCAATACAAATCTAATAACCTTTTTGTATACGCATATTAATAAAAGAAATGAAAAATAGAACAAAACCATGCTAGGTTTTAACTTTTTATTTTTATCGAAAACATTTATTAATTTTGAAACAAACATGTTCGTGACATTGTGGGAATTTTCCACACATAATCAACATACTACGATATTTGTTTTTATCTCGTGACATACTTTCTGTGACGTAATATTTTACATGTACATGATACTGTGCATTGCACATGTATTCCAGAATGGGTATGCAAAGGTATACCAATCAATATGACTACAAAACGCAGGATATTATAGGTTATTGAATTTGTATGGCTAAATATTACTTGGAACGAGTTGTTTTGGCAAAATAAACTGCGCCGAAACAACGAGTTCCAAGTAACATGAGTAATATTAAGCCATACACATTCAATAACCTTTTTATTGTATACTCGATCAATGTTAATTGTATGAATATTACTTTTCATTGTATTTTTGTTATTTTTCATAGCTTTTGATGGAATTCCTATCTTGTCATTCAGTTTTATTTTGTGTGGATGATTATTTTGCGCGAAAACGACGTCGACGTCGGATGACGTCATTAAAAACATCAAGCGATTTAAACTTTACCATTCGATAACGTTAAAAACAGTCCAGTAGGGGAGCAGCCTTGATATTTTCCTACATCTTTCAAATATCGCAACCACGCTTGACAACGAAAAGTAGTACGTCAACTTTCGGCAACGTCAAAAAAAAAAAAATGTCCGCCATTTTGAATTTTTTTAAAACGCATAATTTGGAAAATTGTGACAATTTTTGATCATGAAATTTCATTTCCCCTTTAGGTTTCGTGATTTTCGTCTGTACCGACCTTTTTTTTAGAAGCTCTACTGCGTGATAAATTCAGACCCGCCTTGTAAAATGTCGAAGCGAGGGGCGATAACTCTAAAAGATGCCATCTTTAGAATACGATTAAAATGACACAACCGTGTGTTTTTTGTTAAATAAAGTACGAGGAGATACTTGAATTGTTGTTTTAGCTCACACATTACATGAATTTTGCTTCATATCACGAAAAGCATGTTATTTCTTTATCAAAAGTACACGAAAATACGAATTGTTTGATTTAACTGTAATTTTGACTCGACTGACCTCGCAAGAACTGCAGGCGCGTATTCGATGGAGCGGGTAGTATTGGGCACCCTCTCATATGTGGAAAGTTTACGTAACAATCGCTACTGTTCAAGATGGGAGTTGGGATGGAGAGAAGGAGGGGGAGGGTATCTAAACTATGATTTAAAAGGATGCGCCCCATCCCCATCCCACCCCAACTAAAATCATGAAAGCTAGTTTGTTTTTGAAAGCTCTTCCAAGCATACAGTACATTCTTAAACATATTCAGATAATATATTTGTTGCTGTGTTTTTGACTAGACTGTCCAGTGTCTAATTGTCATCCGCAACTTGGCGCAGTCAGTAGCGCAGCGGATTTGTAACCGGAGGTGGTGCCACTGAGTTTTGTCGGTGTGTTCTTGGGCAAACACATTCCCTTAGCCTCATCCGTCGGATGGGGACGTAAACAGGGTGGTCCCGCTTATAGGTCTATCATCCGAGCATGTTAAAGAACCATAGGAATCTGTTCGATAATAAGGGTAGTGCACGGTTCCCGGATTCCTATGTATCCTTCCCCTCTCTCTGAGGCGGCTCTAAATAACCTGTACTGTGTTGATGAGCCGTTAAATATTCAATTCAATTCATCCGCAACTGCACTCAGCACTGTCATATGTACTATAGCTGTCCCATGCTAGTATCATGAATCAACCGTGGAATATATCACCCACACATAAAAGGGTTTGAGGGCCCCATCTTACTTGTATTAGTTTAAATATAGACCATTTGTCGGTTGAAACCTAAGATGAATTTTTTATCAGACAGAAACACTGTCGTAATACTTATACTAATAGCATCGAAGGAAAATAAAGAAGGCCATTTCTTTTACTTTATATTTTTAAAGTTGAATTGTGTTTTATGTCATTATAACACATTTTAGGCCATATTTCCTGGGTAGAACCAGTACTGTGTACTTACTGCTATCTGTAAGAATCGACACTTTCTCACCTACAAGTTGAGCTCCCAGTGGGAATTGAACCCGCAGCGGTGAGAGGTGAAGATGAGAATGTATACAAATATAAAATGCCAACCGAACATCTCAACTCAATATGTCCATGGGACTTGAATGAACGCACTGAAAACAATCCGTGGAAAATTGTACTATGCAAGAATATATATTCATAAATAAATTTTATTTTGATGCAAAATCGATATGCTCCTCTAGACATCATAGATAAAGATCATGTAAAGTTTCAAAAAGATTGGTTAAAAACTGTGGAAGGATATAGACGCACAGATAACTAACACCATATGCTGCCTCACCTTTCAGTGGTAAACAATAAACATTTAAGGTACATATTAAGGCCTTAAATATTATCTTTCATGACTAAGTAAAAAATATGTAACAAGTCAGATATCAAAATGAATTATTTATTTGATTTAAAACATTTTATTTCAAATATTTACATCAAAACATCCCAAATATAAAGGGTATTACATAAAAAATTAAATTGCATCATACAATAATTGTTTTTATTTATTAAAGGGACACACAGCATTTATCAAGTTTTTATCAAGCATTAAAATGTAATTTATTTTCACTTTACACCCGCTTGCATATATTTAAATTATAAGTTATAACATTTTGGAGTTTAAAAAAAAGAAGAATGCTGCATGTCCCTTTAATATGTAATTGTTTATATGGTGCAAGCCAATTTGAACATATGTGGGGTTATATATATATACATGTATCTGTTTGTTATTTTTTTGGTGAGGAAGACCACTCACTTTCTTCTGGGTATAACCGGTAATATACACCTCCTGCCATCTGTTATTCCACAAACTTTTATATAATCCAATAAAATTCAGAAAACATTTTAATCCAATAAATAAATTGGGCACGGCCGGTCAGATTAACAGAAACACATTTATATTTTCATATTAGCCCTTATTTTGAGCCACTCCAATGAACTATCCAGTTAATGTCGCCAACGATCCACCTTGTGTCTACAGTCGGATATGCATGTTGATATGATATTGTGCTGGCTGAACTGGTGATCCTCTTACTAGACATATTTTTCTTGAAGTTGATGCTAGTACTGTCCGTATGAGGTATTGCTGATTCATGATTCATAAAAAAAATGAAATATTGTACACCATCTTGTTATTATATACTATTCTTGTTCGTTTAAGTATTTCTGATTCTGTTGTTAATGTTGTAAAAAGTTATATGTGACTACTTGTTTCAATAAAATCCTCCCATATATATTGGGACATCACTAACTATTTTCAGCTAACTCCCAGCATCTCAGGACTCCAGGCTCTGAAAATAAAAATGACATACATGATATTTTGTTTCAACTTAAATAGGTAACAAGTTGTAGAACATATTTTGCAAAGAACAAACATTGATAAATTCATAGATTTTTTGAAGCTGTGCTTACCTACATACTGGCTAATACAAGGCTCTTGATGTAGTTATACTGTGAGACTGGGAAATTTGACTTGAATCTGGCTATGGTAATACTGCACACTGCCTCTAGCTAACTTAGTCTTAGCAGACCTGAAAAAAACAAGTCATATATGATATTGTTTCATTTGTTTTTAATATTAATAACTCTGTCCAACTTTCTCAATGCTAACAATGTCAGCATTCCATAACATTTTACTTAAAACACAACTGGAATTGAAAGTGGTGCTTTCCAGAAGATGATACTGTCCAAAATGTAAGTCACAGGTGGCATTCATGAACAAATAGTAGATTTTCAAGGCTTACATTTTCATCAATTATTCATCACTCATGTGTTCTAAAAAATTATCAGAATTAAGTTAATATATATCAACCACCACCGTGTTACATGTTTCAACGTTAAACACTTGTCATACAGAAATTAAAAGTGTATTTACTTACAAAGGCTACAGTGCAGACAATGCCATGACCCATTTCAGGCATTTGCTGGTGTGTTCCACTTTTCAATTTTAATTCTCTACATTGTCTACTGTAATAGATCTATTTGTTTGTATTTTGTAAATTACGCACTCATGCAAAACTTGGAATTGTATACGATCGTGATTGTAACACTGTTTTAATTCTACTTCTGTGCAAATAAATTGAAATAATCCATCGGTCACCGTCAATCGGGCCGTATGTGTAAACGATCTATCTGTGTATGTACACGGATCAGCATTATTTGACCTTTGAATGTGTGTGAGCTATTTTTAGCACATTCCTTAGCTATTTATAAACGTTCAGTTCAATTCACAATATTTAGTTTCTGTGACTGTGTATTGACCATATGATGTCAATTTGTCCAGGGAGAAGTGGGTTTGTGGCCTGCGACTGACTGGCCCTGGGCTGGGTGTTTTTCTGTGTCGCCGCCATTTTGAATAGCCTCTGAAAGAGTGAAATGCAGGTACCAACTTTCAAAACGGGCACGCAAAATGTATATTCACGAAAAAATAAGAAATTTTCAAAAAAGGTAGATCAGGTAATGATCTTCGACTCCTGTCAATTTCAACAATATTTAAGAATATACAATTTTTGTACCCGTTTTGAAACATTGGCAATTTCGAAGAAAACAAAAACTAGTTTTTTTCGATCTTCGCATTTGTACCGCGATTTCCGACTATGATATCTCAATAAAACCTGTCAACACGATTGTTTTATAAATCTCCGACATAATAACTGACTTCTGATATGATTTGTTTTCTTTGCCATCTAGTATAAGCTTTAAACTAGTGTTTCTAAACAGAGTACTATAAAATCCGCGCATCTGCACGTGCTTGCAAAATGGGAACTACGTTGCCTCCAACCCCAATTATTTATGTTTGAGTTATGCGGTTCAGGCACGTGAAATGACTTGTCTGCTCCTGTACTGGTCGGTGAGTGACCAGTTCAATTATTTTAAATCTGACCTTAAATTGTTCACGGAGTGGCTTCGCTGGACTGGTGAGACCAGAGAAACCGGAGAAATTGGCGTCAAGGAGTTAGACGATATACTGAGACTTTGTTTATTTTCTGAGTAGGTCTGATAAAACCGTGTACGAGCTAAACCCAATAAAATCTTTGAAGACGCGTATAGGCATATTAATCCAGAAGAGGTTTGAGCGTCATATTCTTTTAGATAAGGAGTTTCAGCATTCAAGGGACGAAAATACAGCCAAAATAAATGAAACTGCAAGGACTGGGAAACAGCAAGGACTGGGAAATAAAAGAAATCCAGCCCAACCATTAACAGAAGAGAAACAGAAATGGATTTGAAAACAGAGAGGTACAACTACAAGTTACACTAAAATTAAAGTTAAAACTGTGTAGTCTTTTCCGTCCATTTAATTGTGCTATTTTTATTTCATAAAACAAGTAACAGTTTAAAATTTGTTGATACAGATTAAATCGCAATGAAATGCGGATATATGATAAACTTATTTTTAAACATCGGTGATGCTTTATTGCTCGTCATATCGGACTCGACCGATATCGGGATCTGGGGCCAATATGACAGGAAACGATGCATCACCCATGTATTAATCTCTAAATATTGAAATGATTTGAAATATTCAATTTATTGAATGCGGTTTGATATATCCAGCATATTTAACGCAATTTGGTATATTCGATATATTGGACGCGGTTTAACGTATTCAATATATTGAACGCAGTTTGGCATAATCAGTATATTGAACGCGGTTTGGTATATCCAGCATATTGAAAGCGGTTTTGTATATCCAGCATTTTGAACGCAATTTGGTATATTCGATATATTGAACGCGGTTTGACATATTCAATATAATGAACGCGGTTTGGCATAATCAGTATATTGAACGCGTTTTGGTATATCCAGCATATTGGAAGCGGTTTGGTATTATAGGTTATTGAATTTGTATGGCTAAATATTACTTGGAACGAGTTGTTTTGGCAAAGGACGACTCGCAAGCTCGCAAGCTCGCAAACTCGTCGTCCTTTGCCAAAACAACTCGTTCCAAGTAATATTTAGCCATACAAAGTCAATAACCTTTTTATTGTATACTTTCATATTGTTTTCGATCAATGTTAATTGTATGACTATTACTTTTCATTGTACTTGTGTTATTTTTATAGCTTTTGATGGAATTCCTATCTTGTCATTCAGTTTCATTTTGTGTAGATGATTATTTTGCGCGAAAACGACGTCGACGTCGGATGACGTCATTAAAAACATTAAGCGATTTTCTAAAGTGTGTTTACCATTCGATAACGTTAAAAACAGTGGGTGAGTGACCATTTCAATTATTTTATCAATTTCTGCCATAAAAGGTTGAACATAAAAACACGTATTTATTTGTTGACTCTATAGGAAGGATTCCGTTATTTTATTTGAAAGAAGTTCCTTATTTCTATTTCGCGGCTCTTAGCAAGCACGAGAAAAAGTTCCGGTGCAATATCAATGTGTGCAATATCGTAGAATATTGCACACTTAGCTCAATGCAAACTAAACGGGACAATATGAAAGTATACAATAAATCCAGCATATTGAACGCAATTTAGTATATTCGATATATTGAACGCGGTTTGATATATTCAGTATATTGAACGCGGTTTAGTATATCCAGCATATTGAACGCGATTAGATATATTCAATATATTTAACGCGGTATTGAACCCAGTTTAATGTATCCAGCATAATAGGGTAACACTATCTAAATACCTAGGAATGGCAATACAAAAGGATACTCTAATTTAGGACTAGGATAACTATGGCTTTATCTTCTCTTGGCGTTCCCTCAATTGTTTGTTCTCTTGTTGCTCTGGCTTCTGCCAAGTCATTGAGTACCTTCTTTGTGGCTTGCTAGGCTATTGGTTTTTGTATTTATATATATACGAACATCTTTGTGTTTTACTTATATTGCCTATTAATGCTGCCTTGTTGGTTAGAGAAAAGTTCATTGCGGGGGTTTCTTTATTTACACTGTCCCGTTTTATTGGGATGACAGTAGGGTAAGTGTGAGGTTTGGTGCACCCTATAACCTGGTTTAATCCCCCAGCGGCCTTTTTTGCCACTGACCGTTCCAAGGCGGTAGCTCTTGTATGTTTGTGATGTCTTATTTTTCCTTTTATTCATTTTTATATATAGTTGTTCTTTGCTTATGTGTGTGTTTGTGGCTGACTGTCGTCCTTGAATGCTACTTTTCTTGTTCGATTGTTATATCTATATTTATATTCTGTACTACCGTAGAGCTATGACGCGGACTATAGGGAACATGCGGCCTGATCCCACCCGTACTTGCTTGCGATGTTATGAAGATATCACGCAATGCCTGCATAACCATCCGCCGTATTTTAAATTGACTGAAACCATAAATACCACATGTACATGCATAGCCTACTCACAAAAAGGAGGATATCACACCGATGTCTTTGTTTTTGTAAATACTGTCAATATTTTGTCTGACGTGTTTTTCTTGAATCGATGTTTTCCTCAAGAAATATCTCTCTCTCGTCTTAAATCTCGTTCCGTACTTATTTTTTTGCTTGGACTTGTGGTATTTAATGTTTAATCTATTGCAAAACGAAGGCTATGTAGACATTGCATGATGTATTCAGAAACCTCCCCGAAAAGTGAGTAAGGAGTCGTGCACTTATTGTACGTATATTGCTTATAGGCCGCGTCATAGCTATCCTATAACGCTATAGAGATATATTTCTCACCAATAATCTAGGGTATAAATGAGCATACAAAAATCAAAGAGCATATTTGATAACTATCAGATGCAATTTAAAGTGTACTAATTGAGAAAACAAAAACATGTACACTATTGGAACAGTAGTGGTACGATTGAGTTACGCGCATTCCTGTTAACAATCCATAAATTTAACTATTTAGCAATAACAATATTAACTTGATCTCCCCAAGTGCATTTCAAAAAGCTTGAAGAGGTATGAAAATCATGAAATAAACAACATGGCAATCATGACAATAGTACTGTATTGAATTGAATTCAGCAAGTAAAAGGACCCAGACGAATCCTTGATTAGCACTCTTACTATCAAACAATGTCTTGAGGATATACCAGAACCTGATTGTTAAGGTTCCAAGCAGTCAGACATGGTATATGCTGAATGATGCAGGCATTCAGTTCAAGACCACCTCCTACAGCGCAGTGCGATACAATCATCCAATATCCATTAGAACGAGGTCATCAAACCGCAGTCAATATAACTAAAAACAAGAAATATCTTTAAAAAAAAGATAGTCGGCGCGTTTGGGGAAGCACAACGTATAAGTGATTGATGGTCATGACGTGAAATAATTTTAATAGCGAAATGTAAGGTAAAGAGTAGACTATATAACGTTTTCTATCGGTTTTCCGATAAAAGTTGACACGGCAGTGCCAATGTGGGGAATTTGAACTAAACAAGTTAGTGCTTTCCATTACGAAATGACATTGTTAAAATATTCAAAGGGCCATAACCCTGAAAACAAGAGGCCGACGAGGGCCTGAATCAATCTACTGGCAAAGTGTACTCTGTTAGATGATGCTACATGCAAAATATCAAAGCTCTCATCTTGTGGTTTCAAAAAAGAAGATTTTTAAATGTATTTCCTAGTATTTCTATGTAAAACATTTGATCCCCGGTGAGGGGCTTATTCATCCGGGCACCTTGAAAAATCACGTGACTAGGAAATTACGGCGATATGTAATTTGTAATAGGGTTTCATTACCGGTTACGACGTAAAATTAACGCACTTTGCAAGAAAACAGAATAATTTATTTGCAATTTTAAGCATTTCTATTCCTTTCTTCATCTTTTCCGGTCACGATTGAAGTAAAGCGTAATAAACCACCTAACGATATACCATTTATCAGCAACTACACTCTATAAACAAATCTACTAGTTTCCTTTGGCCTTGTCAGACAAATTTAGCTAATCAGCATTCAGTTTAATAAACACTGTAGGCTTTCTTAATTTCTGTATCGCTTTCAATTCGAATTTTGATTAGGCTCCAGCGAGGCCAAAA
The DNA here is from genome assembly GCA_037043455.1 of Cyrtodaria siliqua. NCBI lineage: Eukaryota > Metazoa > Mollusca > Bivalvia > Adapedonta > Hiatellidae > Cyrtodaria > Cyrtodaria siliqua. Next base: position 265,263 of record JAWPHD010002035.1, on the reverse strand, counting down.
GCCAGATTAAACGGCTGGCGCCGAAAACAATCACGCTACATGTATCCAATAGAACGCAGCAATCCCGCTTTAACAACGAGAACGAGGCAATCACGCTACAGTCAAGGTCATCCCTCTATAACCACTCGAACGCTATATCCACGAAATCGATGTATCGCGTGTGTAGTACATAGAGGATCTTAAACGAGTTCCCATTTCATATAAGATTTATGAAACGAGTTATTAAAAATAATTCATAACGAGTTTCATAAATCTTATATAGAATGGGAACGAGTTTAAGAACCATTTAATCACATAACATTGCAATCAAATTAGTAAAAATTAATTCAGATGGACATAGAACCGCCACGACGTCAGACACACTTTAGCGGCAAAACGTCATAAAATATGTGACGTCGTAACGTCGTGTCTCACACATAACGTTGCGTATAAAAGAGTTCGTGTTTTACCTCTTTACTTGCGGAACGTCGGTGGTTCTACACAGGTGCCCGCCCGTGCACGAAAATTGCCCGGAGGGGCACCTGGGGTCTTCCTCCACCAATGGAAGCTGGAAAGTCGCCATATGACCTTAGCTGTTAGTGCGACTATAAAATCCAATTCAATCAATCAATTTACCTCTTTACAAAATAGCAGTTTACGCCAACTTTTTAACAAACCAACAACAATGTTTTGTATAAAGTGCATTATTTTTATAAGCTGTCACAAATAAGTTTATGACTCCGATCTGGGTGAATTTGTAATAAATAAAATAGTTTCAGTTAATAAACTTGCGTAGTGTTACAGGTTTAACTCAACCAATCAAAACAGTTGTATTAAACGTGTGTCATACAATAGAATATTAAATGGGTGTTCGACACTGCTAACAAGGGACGTTATGTGATAAAATAGTGTATACTAAACTCAAATATAAAGACATCTTTATATACAACAAAACAATGTTCATTTCATTACTAGAAACGAAACTCAACAACCTTCGAAATCATAGCATAGTTAATGTGAGAACTAGACTTTTCGTGGCAGACAAAGTGCACATGAAAAAAACCCATTTATGTTTATGTTAATATAAGATACTACTTAGCAATTGCTGTACAGACGGCCCATTATTGCTGTTCACATTAAACGATATCTATATTGTGAAAGCGTCAGACTCAGTTTACGACTGGCAAATACGTATTGACTAGCTGCTCCCGTCGCCAAACACTCTACATTTAAACCCGGAGTTGTTTATATACTGTCAGTAGTGTGGTTACTGTTACATAAATGTACAGCTGTATGGCCAGAATAGGGTTGTCAATTATATTGTGCCTATACATATAGCAGTACAAGTAAGTGTTAAAGGCAGAATATTATAATTAACACATAAACTGAAATAGTTGACGAAGCACTCGGAAGCGTTACAACTTAGAGAATTACGCTAACAAATGAACTGAATAAAATTAAACTGTACACACTGTTCCGAATAAATATGTGTGTACTAATTACGCTGTGTTCCCTACACGCTGCGCCGACGCTAAGCAAAACACAGGAAGTGTGCAGATCCAAATGGTTTATATATAGCACAGGTACTGTTTATGTAAACAGAAGATTTAAAAAGTCAGCGTGCCTTTTTAAGGAAGCGTACATTTCTAATGGTTGTTTGTAATAACGACTGGGTACCTCGTGGATTTAATGCACAATTTACGGTAATATTATACACAAATACTTGACACAAAGTCTCTATCATTTCCGTTAAGGTTTACAATAAGCATATTCTAACTTTAACTTTCATCATGGTACAAACATACATCAATTTATCGCATGATTTTATACATAATTAGATATAAACATACATTGTCGGCAAAATATATAACTGAGTGAGTATTACCAGTCATTGTCATTTCAATGAATAACTGGGTATTGCCAGTGCAATATATAACTGAGTATTACTAGTCATTGTCAGTGCAAAAATCAATAAGCATTACCAGTCAATGTCAGTGCAATATATAATTGAGTATTACCAATCGTGTCTGTGCAATATATAATTGAGTATTACTAGTCATTGTCATTGCAATAAATAATTGAATATTACGAGTCTTTGTCATTGCAATAAATAACTGAATATTGCTAGTCATTGTCAGTGCAAAAATCAATAAGTATTACTAGTCAATGTCAGTGCAATATATAATTGAGTATTACCAATCGTGTCTGTGCAATATATAACTGAGTATTACTAGTCAGTGTCAGTGCAAAAATCAATAAGTATTACTAGTCAATATCAGTGCAATATATAATTGAGTATTACCAATCGTGTCTGTGCAATATATAACTGAGTATTACTAGTCAGTGTCAGGGCAAAAATCATAAGTATTACTAGTCAATATCAGTGCAATATATAATTGAGTATAACCAATCGTGTTTGTGCAATATATAACTGAGTATTACTAGTCATTGTCAGTGCAAAAATCAATAAGTATTACTAGTCTATGTCAGTGCAAAAATCAATAAGTATTACTAGTCAATGTCAGTGCAGTATATAATTGAGTATTACCAATCGTGTCTGTGCAATATATAACTGAGTATTACCAGTCATTGTCAGTGCAAAAATCAATAAGTATTACTAGTCAATGTCAGTGCAATATATAATTGAGTATTACCAATCGTGTCTGTGCAATATATAATTGAGTATTACCAATCGTGTCTGTGCAATATATAACTGAGTATTACTAGTCATTGTCATTGCAATAAATAATTGAATATTACGAGTCTTTGTCATTGCAATAAATAACTAAGTATAACCAATCATTGTCAGTGTAGTATATAAGTAAGTATTACCAGTCATTGTCAGTGCAATAAATAAGTATTGCAAGTGATTGTCAGTGCAATAAATGAGTATTACCAGTCATTGTCAGTGCAATAAATGAGTATTACCAGTCATTGTCAGTGCAATAAATGAGTATTGCAAGTGATTGTCAGTGCAATAAATTAGTATTACCAGTCATTGTCAGTGCAATAAATGAGTATTGCCAGTAATTGTCAGTGCAATAAATGAGTATTAACAGTCATTTCCAGTGCAATAAATGAGTATTCAATAAATGAGTATTAACAGTCATTTCCAGTGCAATAAATGAGTATTAACAGTCATTTCCAGTGCAATAAATGAGTATTACCAGTCATAGTGTTACACAGGTTCAAGTACTCAAGTCGATCACAAGCTCTGTAAAATCAAATAGTTGATACAAATATACCCCGTAAACTGTTACTCGGGGAACATTCCTGACTAGGATCCCCGACTGGGTGGGGAGAATTAAAAATAGCAAAATTGAATTCACCTCTATTGTCATATATTTTGCTTATTATTTTTTCATTATAAATCCAGAAAACAAACGACCCTGGCAAAACCATAGTAGAAAAGAAGGGCTGCCAATGTTCAATATATCATCTAGATACCGAGATGTTATTAAAGGAAATGTAGCGACACAGCCAAACCATCTTTATCATTCAGAGCTCTGAAAAACGTGAATAAGGACAAAAGAATTTTCAAAATTAGATGATAAACAAAGACGATATGATCATTTGAAAATTCTGTTAAAGCGGAAATGGAAACAGTCATTTTGAGAGCTATAACATCACAGTTCTAAATGATCATATTTGGAATATTGATATATATGAAAATTTACTGATTTATAGGGAAAAGAATGACAGCAACTGTATGAAAATATGTATACTTAGTGGCAATAATTTTTTATATGGCCAGTAAATGATTTTGCATTCATTGGCAGTGATTTTCTTTGATTTGAATGATTTTATCAATATTCCATATATCATGTATATAGCAATTCGGAACTATTTCATCTTTTTTCCAAGTTTTTCAGAACTCTCAAAACTGTGATTGATTGGCTGTGTTGCTACATTCCCCTTAAGACTTTGATTTCATCTGCCTATCAGCTGAAAGACTCGACATAACATCTCTTTCATAGCAAAAACAAGTCTGTGATAAGAGGTGCACAACAATGGGAGATACCGACAATTTGCTTCAACGAGTTATGTCTATACCTGACGAAAATATTACCTACAGTGTAAATAATACCAGTGATAACGTTCAGCGTATAATACATATGATACTTTAAGAGTTATATATTATAAGTTATTGGGTTTGTAACTGACCCCCTACAGAAATATGTGGGGTCAGTCAGATGTATAGGGGGCGAGGCGATAGCCGAGTCCCCCTATACATCTGACTGACCCCATATACAGAAATATGTGGGGTCAGTCAGATTTATAGGGGGCGAGGCGATAGCCGAGTCCCCCATATACATCTGACTGACCCCACATATTTCTGTAGGGGGTCAGTAACAAACCCAATAACTGATTTATTGCATCGAGCACCCTTTTTAAGGTAATCGCCGATATGTAACGCATTTATATGGAGCGTCAACGTCATTGAGACGTTCGCGCAATTTGAAGTCATGATGTTGACGTCACGACCGGTACAGTTTAAAAACATTATTAAAGTTACTTAAATGTGTGTAACTAACGCCTTAAAGAACTATTTGCAAATGATTTAAACTTTGAATCGGAATTGTAATCCATATTGTTTTAGCGACCCTCTATGAAATCTACTGACCCACTATAGAATAATAGAGGGTCACCATGTGACCGCTCTAATCCAATGAAATTCCTAGAATTGCGTGCGAGGTGCAATAAAATGCTTATAGACGACGTGAAAATGTGTTTGTTCCTTAAAATACTTTTTATGAAATGCAGTAGATATATTATCGTGTTCAGTCTTCGTCTCGTCAATACAATAATGGGGTTTAAACAAGGCCGAAGCTTGGTACCATGGAGTCTTCGTCTCGTCAATACAATAATGGGGTGTAAACAAGGCCGAAGATTGGTACATGGAGTCTTCGTCTCGTCAATACAATAATGGGGTGTAAACAAGGCCGAAGATTGGTACCATGGGTAATTATTCTTAAAGTAACTTATCGGTCAAATCTTAAAACATGTCTTTAAAAATAAATAATTTGCGTGCACTTATTAACACAAATATATAAATAATTCAATATAAACATACTATGGAAATACAAATATAAAAATCGAACAGGAAAAGCAGCATTCAAGGACGACAGTCAACCACAAACACACACAGGAACAAAGAACAAATTTAAAGATGAATAAAATGTCAAATAAGACCACCAACACAAAAGGGTTGACAATAGGGCTACCGCCCTGGAACGGTCAGTGGCAAAAAAGGCCTCTGGGGGTTTAAACTAGGTTCTACGGTGCACCAAACCTCACACTTGCCCTACTGTCAACACAATAAAACGGGACAGTGTAAATACAGAAATCCCCGCCATGAGCAATACTCTAACCAACAAGGCAGTATCGATAGGCAATAGAAGTAAAATACAAAGATGCTCGTGTATATCTCAATATCAAAAACCAATAGCCTAGAAAGCCACAAAGAAGGTACTCAATGACTTGGCAGAATTCAGAGCAACAAGAGAATAAACCATTGAGGGCACGACAAGACTGCAGACAAACATCAAACGTCACCGTCCTTCTGGGTTTTATGTAGACGTCATCATAGGTCCACAGCCTGTCCGGTCATCGCACAATTAAAGAGGAAAGCATAGTTGCAAACTTTAAATGGGTCCATCACCAAGCCTGCAGAGCGTTGCAAAATGATAGGGACATAACCTCTTTTGATAAACCTTTTAACAAGTTTAACAAAGATAGTATGAAAGTGATCATGGTCAAAGACTCATAGACCCCATAAGAAGTTGCTCGGGTAACATCCACATCTAAAAGGGGATAATTAACAATATCAAAATTAAAATCATCTCTCTTGTCATATATTTTCCTAATTATTTCACCATTTTCAATGGGGAGATGTAAATCAAACAAGAGGCCCAAGAGGGCCTGTGGACGCTCTACTGGCTAATATGGCTCTTATAACAGCAATGAAGCGATTGACTATCGTCTTAAAGAGACAAAATATATCATTTTTAACTAAATCAAAAGCCATAACTCCGCCATTACTGGTCCGATCTGGCTGGTTTTCGAACTTGGCCAGTAGAGATAATAAAAATAAAAAATAAAATAATTCAAAAATAAAAACAAATAAAAAAATAAAAAAATAAAAAATAAACTAAAAAATTAAAAACAAAACAAGAGGCCCAAGAGGGCCTGCGGACGCTCTACTGGCTCTAGATAAAGTTTATGTATAAGGGGCCATAACTCTTACAAATATCGTTCAACCAGAACATGGTGAAGATATACGCAACTAGGCTTGGTACTGATTGTCCCTGAAAAGTTTCGCTGAAATCCAGCCAGAGGTTCAGGAGAACTAGTCTGTACAAAGTTAGTGTATTTAAACCTTTAAGGGGTCATAACTCTCCCAAAATTCATTCAACCAAAACACGGCAATGACAGGTGCAACTAGGCTTGTAACTGATCATCCCCATCAAGATTCGTTGAAATGCAGCAAGGAGTTCAGAAGAGACCAAGCTGGACAACGTTTGGCTATTAAAACATTTAAAGGGCCATAACTCTGCCAAAAATCATTCAACCCGAATATGGCGAAGTCATGCACAACTAGGCTTGATACTGATCATCCTTTTCAAGTTTCGTTAAAATCCAGTCAGGGGTTCAGGAGAACTAGCACGGAAAATATGTGTGTATCAAAAACCTTTAAAGGGCCATAACTCCATCAAAAATCTGTTAACCGGAATGCCACGATGATATGCACAACTATGCCGGCTGCTGATCATCCGTTTAAAGTTTCGTTGAAATGTGGGGAGGCGTTCAGGAGAACTAGTCCAGACAAAGTTTGTGTATTAAAACCTTTAAAGGGCCATAACTCTGCCAAAAATCATTCAACCGGAACACGGCAATGATTTGCACAACTAGACCTGATACGCATCATCCTTGTCAAGTTTCGTTAAAATCCAGACAGTGGTTCAGGAGAACTAGCCCGGAAAATGTTTGTGTATCAGAAACCTTTAAAGGGCCATAACTCCACCAAAAATCTGTTAACTGGAGCGCGACGATGATATGCACAACTATGCTTGGTGCTGATCATCCCTGTAAAATTTGGTTGAAATGTGAGGAGACGTTCAGGAGAACTAGTCCAGACAAAGTTTGTGTATTAAAACCTTTAAAGGGACATAACTCCGCCAAAATCATTCAACCAGAACACGGTGACGACATGTAAAACTAGGCTTGGTACTGATTATTCTTGAAAAGTTTCACTGAAATCTGGCCAAATGAAGGCCCTTTCTTCTTAATGAGGCCAAAATATAGCATATTTCAGAAAATCAAGGGCCATAACTCCGGTGTAAATGGTCCAATCTGGCTGGTATTAAAATTTATTGGAGCTTTCATTGATAGTAACAATCTGGTAAAGTTTGGTAAAGATCGGATGAAAAATGAAAGCCCTATCGTCTTAACGAGGCAAAATATAGCATATTTAACTAAATCAAGGGCCATAACTCCGCTGTTACTTGTCCGATCTGGCTGGTTTTCGGAATTGACCGAGCTTTCATCACCATTAAAAATCTGATAAAGCTTGGTAAAGGTCGGATAAAAAATGAAGGCCCTATCGTCTTAACGAGGCAAAATATAGCATTTTGAACTAAATCAAGGGCCATAACTCCGCTGTTACTGGTCCGATATAAATGGTTTTCAAACTTGTCCGAGCTTTCATTGATATTAACAATCTGTAAAAGTTTGGTAACGATCGGATGAACATTGAAGCCCCTATCGTCGCAACGAGACAAAATATAGCATTTTTAACTAAATCAAGGGCCGTAACTTCGCTGTTACTGGTTTGATATGGCTGGTTTTCGAACTTGTTCGAGCTTTTAATGATATTAACGATTTGATAAAGTTTGGTAAAGATCGGATGAACAATAAAGCCTCCATCGTCTTAACGAGGCAAAATACAGCATTTTTAACTAAATCAAGGGCCATAACTCCGCTGTTACTAGTCCGATATGGCTGGTTTTCAAACTTGTCCGAGCTATCATTGATATTAACAATCTGATAAAGATTGGTAAAGATTGGATGAAAAATGAAGGCCCTATCGTCTTAAAGAGGCAAGATATAGCATGTTTAACTAAATCAAGGGCCATAACTCTGCTGTTACTGGTCCGATCTGGCTGGTTTTCGAACTTGTCCGAGCTTTCATTGATATTAACAATCGATTCAAGTTTGGTAAAGATCGGATGAAAAATGAAGGCCCTATTGTCTTAACGAGACAAAAGTTAACAGACGACGGACGGACGACGGACTGACGACGGACGACGGACAACACACCATCCCATAAGCTCTACTGGCCTAAGGAATGTGAATGTAATACATCAAAATGTTGCTATGCTCCAGCAGGTCATGTCATCATTGATCATTTTGATATTGTTGATAAACGTATTCGGCATCTGTTTTCGAAAGGTCCTAAGTATAGATTTCCTTCAGCTATCGATTTTAATGCCTGTCGTGCTCTGATCGCACAATCCATTAAATATTTTAGTATAAAATGGTTTCGTAGAGAACATGCGGACCCAAACTCTCTTTCTACTTGGAAAAAGTCAATTTTTAAAATTATAGATACACGTATTAACTGTTCGTCCGAGACCTAGGTTTTCCTTTCGTAATTTAAAATCGGGAATTCATGAATTTCATAATATTTTTTTTTAGTTCCTGCTGATAAAGCAGCTAATAATGTTATTATTGTTTGCCGCCAACATTACGTCAATGTTTTATCAGTGGAACACGGTAGCACTAATTCGTATACTCCAGTTCATTCTATTGAGGATGATGTTGTTTCCGCACATATCACTCGGTGCACTACTTTCAAGGCTGAGGTAGACCTCAAGCAGAACAAACTGCCAACTATGTACTGGATTCCTAAATTACATAAAAATCCGTATAATGCCCGCTTTAATTCGAATTCTAGTGCCTGCACTACCACAAACATCTCCAAACTTTTAACTTTTTGTTTTACTGCCGTTAAAGGTCGCGTGATAAAACTTAAAACTCTGAGATTAATTTGTTTTGGTATGTTAAAAATTCAGGAGACGTTCTTGCCCTTGGCCAGTAGAGCTAAAAAAGAAGCGTTAGTATCAGAAATATTAGCTTGTTAAGTTGAAGTTATTTAGGGTATATATTATTAACCATAGTAGAAAAGAAAGGGTTGTCAATGTTTAATATGTTATCCAGATACCGAATGGTTTCATTAAAGGCCTCAATAACATCTTCCTGTGTATCTGGTGAAAGACTCAACATGAAATCTCTTTCATAGCAATATAAAAACAAATCTTCGACAAGGGGTGCGCAGTTTGTACCCATAGGGATACATGTACCATCAATTTGTCTATAAACGGTCGTTCCATGCCAGACGAAAATATTATCTAATAGGAAGATGAGTGCTTCACAAACTTCTTTGCAAGTCCACATAGTGTAATTGTCTAAATTGCCGTTAGTAAAAATCGCTTTAATATTGTTACAGGCCAAAATTGTAGTATTTTCCCTAGCGCATGTTTTTGTAAATAAGAGGAATAAGCTCGTCTTTGACTTTGATAAGGTGATGTGGTAAGGTTGTATATAGTGTGGAAAAGTCATAAGTGTTAAAAGATGAAACTTGACGTTTATTGCAAATTTTATTAAGAACGTCTCCTGAATTTTTAACATACCAAAACAAATTAATCCCAGAGTTTTAAGTTTTATCACGCGACCTTTAACGGCAGTAAAACAAGAAGTTAAAAGTTTGGAGATGTTTGTGGTAGTGCAGGCACTAGAATTCGAATTAAAGCGGGCATTATACGGATTTTTATGTAATTTAGGAATCCAGTACATAGTTGGCAGTTTGTTCTGCTTGAGGTCTGCCTCAGCCTTGAAAGTAGTGCACCGAGTGATATGTGCGGAAACAACATCATCCTCAATAGAATGAACTGGAGTATACGAATTAGTGCTACCGTGTTCCACTGATAAAACATTGACGTAATGTTGGCGGCAAACAATAATTACATTATTAGCTGCTTTATCAGCAGGAACTAAAACAAATTTATTATGAAATTCATGAATTCCCGATTTTAAATTACGAAAGGAAAACCTAGGTCTCGGACGAACAGTTAATACGTGTATCTATAATTTTAAAAATTGACTTTTTCCAAGTAGAAAGAGAGTTTGGGTCCGCATGTTCTCTACGAAACCATTTTATACTAAAATATTTAATGGATTGTGCGATCAGAGCACGACAGGCATTAAAATCGATAGCTGAAGGAAATCTATACTTAGGACCTTTCGAAAACAGATGCCGAATACGTTTATCAACAATATCAAAATGATCAATGATGACATGACCTGCTGGAGCATAGCAACATTTTGATGTATTACATTCACATTCCTTAGGCGTTTTATTTCCTATATCAAGGTCAGAAACTATTTTGTTGTAGTTGAAAATAATATTTGTAATAGTTTTGTTCTACTTATAATAAATTACAGGACTTTCTGAATTTTTGAAATATTTAGGGATAGAATCAACTATATGATTTTCTCGAAAACTACTAGGTAAATACACCCTACACCACCCTCACCCACCCTCCACTGTTAAATTGTTATTTGTTTTGTATGCGTGGTTTTGGTTGACTGTGTTCTGTGAATGCTACATTTCATGTTTTACATTTTTACCTACTTTTACCAATTTACTATGTAGTTTATGAATTCGGCAAATAGTGTTGTTTTTTTACATGTTTTCTTTTTCAATAATGACCGTAGTATGCTCAGAGGTAATATCATCCCCAGGTGATTGAACTTGAGAGTACAATTATTAATAAGTGCTTCTGAGTTCTTAAAAGCTTGAAGCCATGCAAACGTCAAACATTAATGACATTAGTAGGGACAGTCACATTTAGTGTGAAATTCTTCGATTTCTAAAATTGTTATTAAATTACTTAACGAACAGAAAGCAGAAGTACAAAACACCATGATAGAGGTATTCGTGATATCACAAATTTGCTTTGCCCAAGCCAAAATTGAGTTCTTGTCTGTAGTTTCTCTATGACACATCCTATGTTAAAAATGCACATGGGAATAAAATCAATGGTTGAATGCATGAACTACTTGAGTCCGTTGGGAAACAATGTTTTTTATAAAACATAAAATTATTACTTGTAATGATTACAAAATCCGCAAGATGAAATACAACAATTATAATCTCTTTACAATCGCAGACCTTTCTAATTTAGACTATACAATTAACTATTGTGCAATGGTTACTGTCAGAGGGTGTTGACCTATATTTAGTATGCACTTTTCAATATAGAAGTGGTGAATTGCTGGTACAACAAACTCTTGAAGCTACAAATTAGTTAAGATTGAAAGAAGTTGCAAATGCTTTTACATTTCTCGAAAGATAAATCTTTGGCATGTGTTCACATAACCTGAAAGGCAAAATGGATACTGGCAGGGCAAGGTGGGTGTGTCTGAACACTAAATCAAACTTCATGTTCGGTCTGGTTCAACTATATTGTTTATACAAAAGTATTTTCTCGAAAACTGGCGGATTTGTATCTGTTATGTGTCTCATGAGTATTAATTCATACCGAATGTTAGACAAACTCTTGAATTATATGTCTACGTCATTACAAATATTAATCACTGAAGTGCAATTTCTGGTATCATTTACACTTTGTAAACTGTTATATGAATAATGTAAGAGATGTATTTTGTGCTTGATTAGAGGATACGGTAAACTGTAAAATAATGAGTGTAAATCGTCTACTCTGATTGCATGAACATATTTTAAAACTTTTAAGTCAATGTGTTTTCTTAGAAATAAGTTATAACACTTATACAACTGGGTAAATAGGATTTTATTAAGTACTTCGAATTAGTGAAGCTTTCGATGTTCCTAATTCTAAAATATGCCAGTTAAAAATAATTTTGACATCATGTTTTACTAGCATTACCACTACAAATGCGTTTGCAAAAGAAATTTTCGAAATATTTAATGTTAACGCTGAATGACAGTTACTTGAATTTCAAACAATATTCAATTTAAAGGGAGGTAATTTAAGATTATCCATATTTCATTTCTTTATAGACGGAGAATCTGCGATAAAGAGGTCAAATTTTTATGTTTTTTTTCTAGTATTTCATACCAATTTTAAGAATTTTATATCTTTAAACGGAGGTTGGAAAGGGAATACTAAATATGATCATCTAGCTAGAGTAGGTTCTAAGTTTGTTTATACCAAAAGTAGGTACAGAAGTTGGAAAGGAAATGTAGCTTTCAAAGAACACAGTCAACCAAACACAAGGATTAAAACAAACAACAATTACAATGTTAATAAGAAACAAGACATGTGGCATCACAAACATAAACAAATATTTTATAACACAGTATACTAATTGTACAAAGGAAGTATAATAATTGAGCCGAAACACGCGAAAATGACCCTTCGGACAAAATTTTGACATTTTATGTTTTTTGATGGTTATGAAACACGGTGATTTTCCCTTTAAAAATCTCTTTTATTTTATGTTGATATCTTAATTAAAAATGATTTTATCTTAATTTGAAAATTAAAGTTTGTTAATTTTGACGTTAACGTCAGCGTATTGGACGACGTCGTTGATTAAATAGCAACAAAAGACAGATACAATTACCATTTTTTATAGCATCAACTTTATGTTAAGAAACATATTCCCTATGATATAATAATTAGGTAAAACACGGAAGTGACGAGAAATGTGACTAGTAATTAATTGATTACCGGCCGAGGTCATCAATTGTTACTTTTATGACGTTGTCGTCTAAAACGTCCAAAGGGACGGACGTTTTCGTGTGTTGCGGCACATATGTATAAAAGTCGAACATAAAAGTTAGCATTCAAGGACTACAGTCAACCAAAAATATGCACGGAAACAAACAATTACAAGGACTACAGTCAACCAAAAATATGCACGGAAACAAACAATTACAAGGACTAAAGTCAACCAAAAATATGCACGGAAACAAACAATTACAAGGACTACAGTCAACCAAAAATATGCACGGCAACAAACAATTACAAAGACTACAGTCAACCAAAAATATGCACGGAAACAAACAATTACAAGGACTACAGTCAACCAAAAATATGCACGGAAACAAACAATTACAAGGACTACAGTCAACCAAAAATATGCACGGAAACAAACAATTACAAGGACTACAGTCAACCAAAAATATGCACGGAAACAAACAATTACAAGGACTACAGTCAACCAAAAATATGCACGGCAACAAACAATAACAAGGACTACAGTCAACCAAAAATATGCACGGCAACAAACAATAACAAGGACTACAGCCAACCAAAAATATGCACGGAGACAAACAATTACAAGGACTACAGTCAACCAAAAATATGCACGGAAACAAACAATTACAAGGACTACAGTCAACCAAAAATATGCACGGAAACAAACAATTACAAGGACTACAGTCAACCAAAAATATGCACGGCAACAAACAATAACAATGACTACAGTCAACCAAAAATATGCACGGAAACAAACAATTACAAGGACTACAGTCAACCAAAAATATGCACGGCAACAAACAATAACAAGGACTACAGTCAACCAAAAATATGCACGGAAACAAACAATTACAAGGACTACAGTCAACCAAAAATATGCACGGAAACAAACAATTACAAGGACTACAGTCAACCAAAAATATGCACGGCAACAAACAATAACAAGGACTACAGTCAACCAAAAATATGCACGGCAACAAACAATAACAAGGACTACAGTCAACCAAAAATATGCACGGAAACAAACAATTACAAGGACTACAGTCAACCAGAAATATGCACGGCAACAAACAATTACAAGGACTACAGTCAACCAAAAATATGCACGGAAACAAACAATTACAAGGACTACAGTCAACCAAAAATGTGCACGGAAACAAACAATTACAAGGACTACAGTCAACCAAAAATATGCACGGAAACAAACAATTACAAGGACTACAGTCAACCAAAAATATGCACGGAATCAAACAATTACAAGGACTACAGTCAACCAAAAATATGCACGGCAACAAACAATTACAAGGACTACAGTCAACCAAAAATATGCTCGGCAACAAACAATTACAAGAATAAATAAAAAGCTAGGTATGTGATATCGAAAACATAAAGGGTTGACAATAGGGCTACCGACTTGGAACAGTCAATGTCAAAAACGCGAGAACACACATTACGTGGTCCGAGTATTAACTTTTATACCCCATCCAACACCTTCTCCAATAAGCGTAATGGGGTATAAAACCTTACTTTCGGCTTAAAAAATTGCATATTGTAAATTTAAAACAATTTTTAATTTTAAACAGGTTACCGTATTTTTTAAATAAATAAATTTTCAAACATGTTTTATAGTCGAAATTCCCGTTATAAAATCCTGTTAATATAAGCTTTCTCATCGCTTACTGGAATTAAGGCAGGGGCCTCATAAAGTGTTTAGTACCCTGCACTTTATTTTCTTCAGTACTATTTTTAAATCTGCATTTGCAATAAAATACATTATTAAACTATCTGGCAGTGCCTGTAGTTTTCAAAACAATGACCGGTATCACGCTTTCAGTGTTGGTTGATCTTAATAAAAGCCCTGTCATTCGTTTTAAATCCATTTAGTATAGTCTAATATATGAATACATTTATATGCGTATAGTGTAGATATTTCTTACTTAACTTGGATTTAAAATAAAGCTGGCTTCATCATATCGAGTTTCACAAACATGATAATTTGAAATAAATGACATAAATGGGTCTATACAAAATAAAATACGTTTTAAGGAGTGTAACGGAATTTGTATGGTATATTACAAAACTTGTAAATTAAGAAGTGATTATAGGTGATATTAAAGAAATATCTAGGAGTTCCGTATGGACGAATGAAGTCCTCATATATATACTGAAAGGAAAAAGAAAGGCATACTCAAAAAATTGCCTATGCTGCACTATTATACACATCTAATTCCACGTAATATTCCAGGTATATCTCAACGTGCTTTGTACAAGACGGGGCTACAACTAATTACAGAAAGGACAACTTTGTCATGTAGTAGACCTTTTAATGAAATTACATTGTGTTACACGAAGTTCATAAATGTGGAAGTTTCACTTGAAAAAGTGAAGCCATTTCAGTATTGTGTATAATGTTGAGATTGCAACGTTTAAAGACTAAGTTTGCACACCTGCTTGAGCCAAATGCGCATTCTGTCGATAATGAAACTTTAAAGTGGTAACCATTGGTGCGTTCGGTGCTGTTTAAACCTTCTTCCGAAATGACATCTCACATGTCAACCTGTACCATTCGATTAGCAGTAGCATATTAAACATACAATATATAGCCGAAATACCCATTATGCGTTTCTTTTTACTTTCAGTATACTTTAGTATTTGTTCGCTGAGCCATGATACATTTTCGAGGTCTTTAAAGCGTTAATATCGCATATTTTATGTCTCTTACAGGTGTAATGGTTATTTAAGTGTATAGCTAAGAACTCGAAAATAGCTCAGTAAATCTAAAAACTAAGAAATACATTAAATAAATAAATTCATTAATAGTTTGATAGACAATTATGGAACGCCAAAGCTGTCTGACTATGAGGATTTTCAGTATTTATATTTTGTGGTTACGTTATTATATTATGTACATACGTTCTTATATTATGTACTTATGTTATTATAGTGTGTACTTGTGTTAGTACATTATGTGGTATCTGTATTATGTTATGTAAATATCATTTTATATTATGTAGCATCTTCATTATAGTGTGTACATTCTTTATTATATAATGTACATTTATTATTTTGTAATGTGTATATTTTATCATATTATGTAGATACTTTATTATATTGTGTACACTGTTTATTATATGATGTGCTTTTCTTATTATATTTTGTTGTCAGTGTAAAACTTTGTATTATGTACGCACTTTATTATATGATGTAGGTGCTCCTTTTTAGCATATTTTTTTTTTTTCTAATTTCGGCGTAGAAATGTCGTCTTGAAAGGCATTTATCTTACACTATTCATTTTAACTTATCTATAACTTTACCTACATGTAGCGTCATTGCAAGATTGTACAATGGCGGATGACTATTGAATGTTGCATTTCCGTCGTTTAGTCATTCTGCCGTTTCGTTTACGACCAATAACTTTGTAATATATAAATATTTATCTTGATGACAATGTTAATGGCCATAATATAAAGGTCAGGTTCTATAAAGGGCCAGATCGCTCCTATAATGCCAGAGTTATGGTCCTTGCTTTTTTCAAAATCGACTTTCGTTTCCGAACAATAACTTTAATATCTATTATCCGATCTTGACGAAACTTATGACAATGATGATTTTTGTGGTTTCCGCTCAGTGAGTATTTTTAATATTTATATTCCAATATTGATAAAACTTTGGGATAAATGTTTATGGGCATAGTATTTTGGCTAAGTTCGATAAACCGCCAGATCACACTTTAACTTACTTAATCCACTCATTGTGAAACATGGGGACACTATCATAGCTATGGCCTTTGTATTTTATTTGTTTGAATTGAAGATTTTTTGCCGTTGTTTCCGCTTAATAACTTTAACATTTATAATCCAATCTTGATAAAACTTGGGGTCAGTGTTAATGGATATAATATTTTGGCTGAGTTCGATAACCAGCCAGTTCACACTGCTGGAGTTACAGGCCTTTGGCGGTTGACCATACTTCTCTGACGTTGTTTGTTTTAATTTTAATTCCGTATTCATATAAATAAACCTTTTTAATGTGTGTTGATGTTAAATAGCTACAAAGCGCCAGTAACTAACACTAGAACGAATCTTGAACTGAAACACTTCTTAGCAAGTAAGTAATGGAGAAAATGTATGACAAAAAATGATATGTGACAAAATAGACTTTATATGTTGTCATTTATTGCCGTGTGTATATATAATGTATTGTGTTGTACCTGTGTACTCATGGACCTAAAGGGCTTTTGTATTTTGAATAAATATATATATCCGACCTAAATACAGACATGTATTTATACAGATGTTGACTTACGAATTATTACTTATAACTGACACGTATTACTTAACCGTTACGTTTTACTAATCATTTAACGTTTAATCTTACCAGTAAACGTTCAATCTTAGCAGGAAATATGCAGACTGCGCAAAAATATGGTACACATCCAGTACTGATCAAAGTTTTTGAAGTTCTTCGCTATCTATTAAATCCCATTCGCAACATCTTGTACACTGCATCGCAGCATTACTCGAATGTATATTGAAGGTCACCATATTGGTTATGTCATACAAACGAGGTCGATGCGAGTCAGATTACCGCTTAAACGAATCAAAGTTATCTTCAACATTTTGCAATGTCATTTCGCCGATTGCTCCATCTATAGTTTATTTACATGAAAACAGTGATGAAATCTTCATTGTAAATAACAAACATGCAAAGAAACTCATACATCAGCATGTGTTGCTAACGGCCAAATTGTTTATGTAGCAACAGCTTAGCACTATTTTCTGCGCCGTTGACTTGCGGCTAACAGAATGTAAAGATTTTGAACATACCGAAGCGTCGAAATACACACGAGGAGGTATCCCGAAGAATGGCAGGATTGGTCGAGTTTTCACGATTGTGTTAAAGGTGAGATCAACATTCTCATAAAGAGACGTATATATGTTTTTTCTTGTTTCGCATGATCCTTGACAAAATACACGTCATTGTTCGCTTTTTGTCATACTAAAAAGAAAAGTCTCGGGATTCCATTGGTCAATGCGCCGTGGACATAAGCCCATGTCTAGGTCTCGTGAGGTGAACATTTGACAATTTCTCCATGGGTGGTGTCTCATACCGTCAAATACACAAAAACAAAATGGCGGAGATTACGCTGTCGATTCCTGTTGAAACCGTCGATTGTTTCCTTCATACCGCTTTTCTGTGCTTCCCATTGTGGGTAAAAGTATGACATAATAGTAAGTAATGTTGTTTGCCATTTTAAAAATAATAATTACAAACTGCGGACGATACACATATTTACTGCATTCTGACTGGTTAGTCATTCTTAAAAGTGTCCTGTTATTTCTCAATAACACGTCAAAATAAAATAGTTCCAGTTGCGCAGGCGCAGACTAAAGCCTAATGTTTGATTTGAGCGACGAAATGTGTCCGGGGTATGCTCGGGCTTCCAAACACTATATCAGGAAAAACAGCGGCACGTTTCCATCTTTCGAGCTTCCACTTGGCTACGTGTCTGAGTTTCTTATTAGTCACGATGATGTAACGAAACGTTACGTGAAGTCACTTTTTTAAACCGTTAACGTCACAGAGCGAAAGCAAATGAACAGTGGCTTTAAACAAACGTGAATAGATGAAAATGTGTGATTTGGCTCGTCGTTTCAACTGAAATTAATTTAATTTAGAGCTTACTGGGGCATGTGAAATAAAATGGACGGTCAGCAAAGATTATCATTGATATAGGTTGTAATTATAAGGCTACGCGGTTTTATACAATTTGTGACCCATCATTGACGTGTTATACTTCGATAATATCGCAAAAAATGAAAAACAATCCCTAAACACCAACATTGTCATAAACTACGTTTGTTTGATTTAAAAAATCCTCAAAATTAGACGACGTTTAGAGCTTTGACGTCATGAACGTAAACATTAGCGACGTCACGTGTTAATAAAATAGAGGCACGTTACGGGGAAATTGACTAAATAAAAAAGAAACCGTGTTTAAAGTG
This sequence comes from Cyrtodaria siliqua, assembly GCA_037043455.1. Taxonomy (NCBI): domain Eukaryota; kingdom Metazoa; phylum Mollusca; class Bivalvia; order Adapedonta; family Hiatellidae; genus Cyrtodaria; species Cyrtodaria siliqua. Next base: position 246,473 of record JAWPHD010002035.1, on the reverse strand, counting down.
TTTGTTTTTTCAAATATCAATAGTAACAACTTTGAAGTATGACGCATTCGCTATTTGGTTTCTTGACAGGAGACATGGGCTCAAATTCCCTGCCTGGCAAGTATATTCCCCCTCGCCTGACGGCTCAACTGAATATACTTCTGGAATCTGAGCCCATGTCTCCTGTCAAGAATCCAAATAACTAATATTGTTGCATAACTCACATGCTGATTTCATGTAAAAGTGTCTCCGTGCCCGACGGGTTAACGACGTTGCATTGTAAACCTTCACACCTCTCACCGCTGCGGGTTCGAATCCCACTCGGAGCTCGACTTAAGTACGTGAGAAAGTGTCTCTTTTTACGGATGACGGGAGGTGTACAGTACTGGTTCTACCCAGGAAATGTGAGTGTTCTGCCTCCATCACAACAAATCGACCGCCGTCATGTATACTTGTGTTGAAAATGACCTAAAACACCATACAAACAAACAAACAAACAAACAAACAAACAGAGTTCATGTTAAATCGTTTACCTGATATTTAGGTAGTTGTAATCAAAGCGTTTAAAAAAAACTGCCGGTATCTGGAGGACATACTGAACATTGTCAAGGCTTTCTTTTTACTATGGTTAAGCATATATTAAAGATGAATGGTCACCCTGTTTGGTTAATCATATCTATCTTAAAGATGAATGGCCACCCTGTTTGTAGTATTATAAATTAACAAATTTAACTCTTAAACATCATATAAACATTTCTTGATACTCTCGGGGAGAAACATATATTTAAAACGCTAAGTTGTATGTAAAAATAAAATTATTTGCATGACGTAGATACTACTTCTACCACTGCGTGACTGCACGGGGAAATGAGATAAATCTGAATTGTATAGCTGCACAACTGTTGACAGATAACTGATAAATACATTTACGTGTGGATTAATTTACCTGTTCAAAGTTTTCTACGTCATCAACCAAAATCTTATTCTCGCTTTTCACAGACATTGCGATGTGTGAATTGTACATATATATTGTTGTGTATTGACATGACTGATTTCGATTTAAATAAACATAAACATGTTTATGAAACAAAACACGGCTGGAGAAATTAAAGAACTTCAACGCAACAAAATTCATATTTCTGAAAGTTTTGCTTCTTTTCTTGATTAACATCTCTCAATTGAACATGGAGAAATATAAGGCCAATCTATTAAAAGAGTGATGATTTCAACTTTGACATCGTTAATTATTCCCTTAAAGATGAATGGCCACCGTTTTTGTAGTATTATCAATTAGCAAATTTAACTCTTAAAAATCAACTCTTTAACATTTTTCGAAAGTATCGGAGAGAAACATATATTGAAAACCGCTGCTAAATATAGATATAAAATCGAACAGGAAAAGCAGCATTCAAGGACAACAGTCAACCACAAACATACACAGAAACAAAGAACAAATTTAAAGATGAATAAAAGGCCAAATAAGACTTCACAAAAACAAAAGGGTTGACAATAGGGCTACCGCCTTGGAACGGTCAGTGGCAAAAAAGGCCGCTGGGGGTTGTATGTAAAAATAAGTATTATTTGCATGACGTAGATACTACTTTTACCACTGCGTGACTGCAAGGGGAAATGAGGTAAATCTGAATTGTATAGCTACACAACTATTGCCAGATAATTGATAAATACATGTACCTGTGGATTAATTTACCTGTTCAAAGTTTTCTACGTCATCAAATAAAATATTATTCTACCTTTCCACAGATATTGCAATGTGTGAATTGTAAATATCAATTGTTGTGTATTGATTTCGATTTAAATAAACATAAACATGTTCAAGAAACAAAATATGGCCGGAGAACTTTAAACAGAGATTTTCCCCGAGCAACAAGTTATGGGGGTATAGGTTATAATTTATTCGTTGTTTTTTCACTGCTTTATTTAGTGGTTGACCCAGTTAACGTATACATGTACGCCTTTCTTATTGATTGTGTGATGACCCGACAGATGACGTCTACCAAATCCCGAAAAGGAACGTTACGTTTAGTGTTCGTCTTAAATCGTGTCTTGTCGTACTTTGCGGTTTTCCAGGCATTTGTTTTTTTAAACTGCCCGTTTGCGATGGCATTAGGTTGAAATTAAGGTTGCACCCTAGAACCTTGTTTACATTTCCAACGGCCAGTTTTCCACTGACATTTTAACGGCAGTGTCACTGTTTTCTATAGTTCAACCCTTAACCCGCTAAGCACGACTATGCGTCCATTGTAAACCCAGATCAGCCAGCGAGTAACTCTCTTTGTCACACAAATGGAATGGTCTTAATTCAAAGAAAGAACAGTCCGTTATATTTATGTTTAGATTACAATTCAGTCTGTGTGTATACAGGAGCTGAATTAAGTTAAACTGAAACGTATATGTCCTTCATTTCACACCTTCGCTGCCCGCCGATAATTAAACACTACATCCAATAGTTGTGATCCATAACATCAATCACTCGACAATGCAGGTGCACTTCAAGTCCATGCCACGCCAGGACTTGTCGACTAGGTAAGGGGACCCAGACGAAAACCTTTGTTGACTAGGTAAGTGGATCCAGACGAAGACCTCACCTGAAAATATATAACTCAGAAAAAGCAAAAGGATCTTGCAACATAAAACACTATCTTTTGAATACAAGTATTGACAGATAATGCAATTTCTTAAATTCATTTATTATAATTATTAAAATTTACGACATTATTATCTATTTAAGTCAATGATCCTGTGGGCTGGGAGGGAGGGAATTTAAATTTTGAAATGTAAGCTCTAAGCAACTCTTACCAAATTTGTTACAGGAATAGATAAAGTAGGCGATGTACCTGTACAAACAACTGCACTGTGAGAATTACTCAATCAAGCACCCCAGTACGTTTCCTCCAATAACCTTGACTATAATATATATCATAGTCAGTATTATTGGAGAGCACTGTAATAACAACACATACAACTGTTTTTAACATTTTATTTTAATAGCTTTGGCAAATAAATTGGGCGTGGCATAGATAAAAAACAAGCCTCAAGCAGGCTCCCGTCAACCGCCAAAAATAGGGGAAACATTTTTTGGCAGCAGCGAAGAGTGCATATCAAAAGAAAAATATCCGAATGCCACGCTCAAAACAAAAAAAGGTGCCATGAAAGTATATATTTCCTTATAACTGCCTACTTTTAATGAAACATTCAAATCCAGCCGCTTACTGCTTAAGAAACAAAGTGTTACCCACATTTGTTAAATGAACACCATCCTTTTAAAGACAGTTATCATCAGCCTGAATGTCTGGGTGTAGCAGATCCATTATAGCCTGAGCAGCATAATTGTTTTAGCCGCTTTCTGGCCCAGGGTTGTTAGAGAATAACGCCATGAAAGCCCAGGAAGTATTTGAGACCAAATAACGACCACATGAGTCGATGAACAGACATTGCATCATAACAAACGAAATAAATGTCATAATAAATATACAGTATGTAAAGATTTCAAGGAAGATTTAAGAGTACGGTAACCCTTAATATGTGTCTTCAAAATCAAATTGACTGTCAGAAGTTCCTAAGCTTTCACAAATTACCATTAAGAATACAGACTTTCACTTTTTCACTCTAGTGATGGTCGTTCGGTGGAAATTGACAATTGAACATAGGTTATAATCAGTTGGATGTAGCCGATCAATAATCGGTTTTAATTGGTTAAATAATATGAAGTGTAACATGTGCATGTTTTTCAGTTTCAGACCTTGACCTTTGAATGATTTTGATTAAGTATGGCATCCTCTTGTTTTGTGTGCCATTGTTATTTCATTTCAGTCATCAAAGAGGGATGGCGTGGCGCAGTCGGTAGCGCGGCGGATTTGTAACCGGAGGCCCCGGGTTCAATCCTCCGTGGTGCCACTGAGTTCCGTCGGTGTGTTCTTGGGCAAGACACTTTCCCTCAGCCTCGTCCGTCGGATGGGGACGTAAACCGGGCGGTCCCGTGAATCGGTCTATCCTCCGAGCACGTTAAAGAACCATAGGAATCTATTCGATAATAGGGCAGGTTCCCGGATTCCTATGTATCCTTCCCCTCTCTCTGGGGCGGCTCTAAATAACCTATACTGTGTTGATGAGCCGGTAATTTAATTAATTCAGTCATCAAAACAAATTATATACATTTGTTTATTTGTGTATAATATGCACAATTCCCCAAATGCATTAACTTTTGTCTCCTGGATAATCAAGTTTAGATCTATTTTAAAATTGCTTTAACTGCATATTTACCTTTTACCTATGATTGATTATAGACTTTCATAATCAATCATCATAATCAGATTCCTAAGTAATTGATGATCGGTTAGTGAGTTAATTGATATAGAACTATTTAAAGGCCACCAGTTCAACTAGATGTCTGAGCTCCACTGTTTTTTCATCCATAATAGAAATACCAATTATTTGGCATAACTATCTACAACTATCTAAAGGCTAATCCATTCAAACACTCCGATGACTATAAACTAGGAACCTATATCCGCTTCAAGTAAGTACTCCACATTTAAAAGGTTAGCCCTAAACATATTTAAACTCCTTATAAATAATTAATAAAGCAGATGTCATCGTGATTTGAAGCTGACTACTTGAATGCCATTTACCTCATTTATCCCCTTCAAGTATGAGATATCAAGATTATTTTTTTTTGTTCTTTGTTTTATATATATATCTATTTATATATACCTATATATATATACACATACATTTTTTTTGTGCCTGCAAAAAAACTTACTTGCTTTATAATTGGAGTTATTAACACGAGGTTTATATTTATATAATTGAACATGATGAATGTGATGAAGCATATTAATAAAATACAATTTTGTACAAATTTCCTGGCTCTATTGTGCATATACCTCTAGGACGCCCCACCGGCCACAGGGCGGAGGGACTACAAATCTACACACACACTACAAGTTGAAACCCTGCATAGAAGTTTTAGTTTGAATAGGACATCGAATAGAAGTTGTTTGATGATTTAGTGGCCATGCACAGAATTGGTTTAAAGTGCTGTGTATTCGATAGGGACAAGCCCAAATGGAGCAGATAACTAAACTTCAATGAACGCAACATAGACGGGATAAATAAAACTTCAACGGTCAAAATGGAATAGCCATAAAATAAACCAACGCTCAAAACGAATAGTCCTAAAACGAACCATATGAAAAATATCTAAATTCTTTCAAGGTCTTGAAAATGTACACCACTTATAAATTATTGTCCATGTATTAACGGAAATGTAGTAAACATTGCAGGGATATATTCCCAAATTCTATACGAAATAATTGTGATATTTTTGAAATTCACAATGTTTCCAAATGCCGCTTTTTGGCTTAGGCTCATCTTGTATAATTGATAGAAAATGTAACTTTACATACAATACTAACACCGGAGGACTCTATGACCTGTTCCACACAACATTACATCCGAAACCGATATGCATGCCATCTTCGGGATGTTTAAAAGTCTGCCCTATTGATTTTATGAATATGGAGTTCTGCTCAACCAGGGGCTAGAGGTCATGAACGGTAACAAGCATATTTCACTACCGTTCATGAACAATCAATCAAACCGAGACTGCAATATTTCGTATTTATCGTGTTCGGCCATTTCCAAAGGTCCACTATCATACTCTTTTGACTGGCATAAGTCAACTTGATCACCTTTATCAGTATTTATTGATGGTGACACGAACTGAAATAAAGGTAAAATGTTCGAGAGAAATCAATGAAATCAATGAAAAAAAAGTCTTCAGATCCAATTATAATTAAGCAGCCTCAGCAACCACATCAATATAAAAACAACATCCACTGTAATGAAAACATTGTTGTACGCAAACTGAATAAATGTAAAGTGGATCGCTAGACAAAAAGTATTGCATGTTTTTGGATGTTTTATAGTCTTTTGTTAGCAGCAACAGTCAACAGCAGCAAGTTAAAATTAGCTGAAATCAACGTCAGCATGTTTGTATCCGTCTGTAATTGTATATATGGTTATATGGTGGAGATCTCAACGGTTATGACCAATGGGTTATTTTTGTAGGGGTGGAGACGGACCCCAGGGCCGATGTTGTTTGAATGGTTGTATCTGTCTATCCATGCCCAATAAGTCTATATAAGGTTATAGGGTGGGGATATCAACAGTTTCAAAGTTATAACACAGGGATTATGTATTCATGGGTGGGGACGCATTCCGTGGAAGAAGCTAGTTAGATGGTTGTATCCGTCTGTTCATACTCATCCAGAAAAGAAAATAGTTTTAGGGTTTTCTCTATATGATTCTATGTATAATATATGACCCCTGAGGTGGGGCCAATTTGACCCCATGGTCTTGATTTGATTGTTAGGTTGATCCATTGATGGTTAAAGTCATTTTTCATGACGGTCGATGCGTTTGTGATGGAGGCAGACCACTCACATATTTTTGGGTAGAACCATGTATGCCTCCAGCCATCAGTCAGAATCGCCACGTTTTCACTTACAAGTTGAGCTCCGAGTGGGTTTCGAACCCGCGGCGGTGAGAGGCGAGAAGGTTTACAACGCAGCGTCGTTAACCCCTCAAACATGGAGGTCTTGCCTTGAACGAACTTGATAGAGAACGGGCTAAGGATTAAAGAACACATAAAAGCTCAACGTACTCGTTTGAAATCCCGATTATATGTCATGAAATATAAAGGGTAGACGTATATTTATCCATGTTACCTGTACGAAGGCTAGATAAAACGTCATATTTTAGGCATCTGTTTCGACCGAATTTGAGAATGTTCGTCGAATTACAAATTACTTCGCCCCTGACTCATTCATATTCATGAGTAACCACCAATTTAAGTACTGTCTACGTAGCTATAATAACACATTTCATTATAACACGGACAAATCTGATTTTATTTCATGTACCGGAGTGTCTCCTTAACAATCAGGTCAATTATACTACATTAATTTTATATTCTAATGAACCACCTCTAATGTATATCGTGACAGAAACTCGTGTTTACACATCACTGGAAGTGATAAGCGCGTGCCTTTGCATCGTTATAGTTGCTGGTGGTATTGCAGCGTATGCTTAAGCATGTGTGGGCATACCATCAAACGTTGTTCTCAAGATAACCTCTGTTCTTAAGATAATATATCATGAAGAAAATAGAGTAGACAAGTCGAACAGGAAATGTAGCATTCAAAATCAGGCAACCAAAAACATCATAAACATAAACGGGCAAAACACGCACGTTATTAAAGTAAACATGTATTTAACACGTTATGTGTTTACACTAATCATGCATTAGATTTTATATATACATTCGTTGATAATGATTGGAAGGACACGTAAATATACAAAAAAAGAAATATAAAAAGATCGGACAGGGAAAGTAGCATTCAAAGAGGACATTCAACCACAAAACACAGAAACAAACACGCAAACAGACAAACAAGAAGGCAAAAGCCATGATAAATACAAACGACATCACAAACACAAAAGGGTTGACAATTGGGATACCGCATTGGAATGGTCAGTGGCAAAGTAGGCCACTGGGGGTTTAAACCGGTTCTTGGGTGCACCAAACCTCACACTTACCCTTCGAAATCGAATAGAAAATGTAGCATTCAAGGGTTATAATATCAATATTATTAGCTGTTATTTATGCATTGCATTGCACTATTTTTGATGTTTGTCTATGATCTTTCTTGTCGTGCCCTTAATGGTTTATTCTCTTGTTGCTCTGGCTTCTGCCAAGTCATTGAGTACCTTCATTGTAGGCTTTCTAGGTTACTGTTTTTTTGTATTATATTTACACGAGCATATTTGTGTTTTACTTATATTGCCTATTGATGCTGTATTTTTGGTTTGAGATTAGATCATGGCGGGGATTTCTTTATTTACACTGTCCTGTTTTAATGGAATGACAGTAGGGTAAGTGTGAAGTCTGGTGCACCCCAGAACCGGTTTAAACCCCCAGTGGCCTACTTTGCCACTGACCGTTCCAATGCGGTAGCCCTATAATCAACCCTTTTGTGTTTGTGATGTCGTTTGCATTTATTATTACTTTTGCCTTCTTGTTTGTCTGTTTGCGTGTTTGTTTCGGTGTTTTGTGGTTGACTGTCCTCCTTGAATGCTACTTTCCCTGTCCGACCTTTTTATATTTCTTCAACATAAGATGATGGTCTGTTGACTTTCTGATCGAACCTTTCCAGATTTGTGGTGTCGCATATTTAGTCTTTTTCATTCGTAGTAATTGTTGAATGTTTGTATGCGTTTTTTGGTGAATTAAGTTCAGTGAATGTTTGTATGCGTGTTTCGGTGAATTAAGTTCAGTGAATGTTTGTATGCGTGTTTTGGTATATTAAGTTCTGAATCAGTGAATGTTTGTATGCGTGTTTTGGTGAATTAAGTTCAGTGAATGTTTGTATGCGTGTTTTGGTGAATTAAGTTCAGTGAATGCTGTATGCGTGTTTCGGTAAATTAAATTCAATGAATGTTTGTATGCGTGTTTTGGTGATTTAAGTTCAGTGAATGTTTGTATGCGTGTTTTGGTGAATTAAGTTCAGTGAATGATGTATGCGTGTTTCGGTGAAATAAGTTCAGTGAATGTTTGTATGCATGTTTTGGTGAATTAAGTTCAGTGAATGTTTGTATGCGTGTTTGGTATTTTAAGTTCAGTGAATGTTTGTATGTGTGTTTTGGTGAATTAAGTTCAGTGAATGTTTGTATGCGTGTTTTGGTATATTAAGTTCTGAATCAGTGAACGTTTGTATGCGTGTTTTGGTGAATTAAGTTCAGTGAATGTTTGTATGCGTGTTTTGGTGAATTAAGTAAAGTGAATGTTGTATGCGTGTTTCGGTGAATTAAGTTCAGTGAATGTTTGTATGCGTGTTTTGGTGATTTAAGTTCAGTGAATGTTTGTATGCGTGTTTTGGTGAATTAAGTTCAGTGAATGATGTATGCGTGTTTCGGTGAAATAAGTTCAGTGAATGTTTGTATGCATGTTTTGGTGAATTAAGTTCAGTGAATGTTTGTATGCGTGTTTGGTGAATTAAGTTCAGTGAATGTTTGTATGTGTGTTTTGGTGAATTAAGTTCAGTGAATGTTTGTATGCGTGTTTTGGTGAATTAAGTTCAGTGAATGTTTGTATGCGTGTTTTGGTGAATTAAGTTCAGTGAATGTTTGTATGTGTGTTTTGGTGAATTAAGTTCAGTGAATGTTTGTATGCGTGTTTTGGTGAATTAAGTTCAGTGAATGTTTGTATGCGTGTTTTGGTGAATTAAGTTCAGTGAATGTTTGTATGTGTGTTTTGGTGAATTAAGTTCAGTGAATGTTTGTATGCGTGTTTTGGTGAATTAAATTCAGTGAATGTTTGTAAGCGTGTTTTGGTGAATTAAGTTCAGTGAATGTTTGTATGCGTGTTTTGGTGAATTAAGTTCGGTGAATGCTACATTTCCTGTTCGATGTTTGTATATGCGTTTAACTTATTGCTGTTTACATTACGTGGTCCAGCTTAATTCCATTAAGCGATGGGAAAGCTTATATTAGAAGGGTTTTATAACGGATATTTCGACAATAAAACACGTTTAAAAACATATTTACTGACAAAATGTGCTAACCTTTTTAAAAGTACCTATTAAATATTTTAATTTTGCAATATGCAAAATGTTTAAGCCGACATTAAAGTTTTATTTCATAGGCCAGTCAACCTTGGAGAAGGGGTTGGATGGGGTATGAAAGTTAATACTCGGAGCACGTAATGTTAGCCAGGTGGAATTGATTTAAACATATTTGATTGCCAATAGTTTACATACAGAGTAATCTCAATATAAGTATGTACTATATTGCATTTGTATGGATACAATTGTACTGAGAGTACATTGGCAAAAAGTAAGATTTCTTTAACTCAATTTCAGTGAAATATTAGAGGCTGAAAGCATTACATTACCCCCAATTTGCTGGTCATTTTTGAGTATCTCTAAGACAGATCTTTAAAATAAGTTAGGTTTTATCATCCGTTCCATATAGGAATATGGGTTGTAGGCCAAAAGGCTATAATGGAGGTCTATAGGAAATGCAATAGTGATATATGACCTAATATGAAAACAGCATTAGCGAAGTTCAAATTTCATTCAAGTCCTGGTTCTTCATGATATGTGACGAGATCTATAATATGCACATGTTCAATCAGAAGCCCCAAATCAATAGTGGTGTGTGACCTAAACAGACATTCAAACCCGACTGAAGTTTGCTTTTTCTGGCTAAATTGTTTGATATTCATTTTGAGGAAAATGGTGTCTTTCGTTTTCAGAGAAAAAATCCTTTTCTACAAAATATGAGTGCTTAAATGAGATTTGGCTGAAGTCAAATTCATGCACTTTTTACGCGTAAATCCAGAATCTTCAAAATGCAATATCTCAACAACCGTTCCAATCTTTGTTTCAAATAAAGTGATTTTGAATTGATTTTATCAATAACATGTGATCTTTAACCTGCTATCTTGAAAATAACATCCACAGACAAATGATATTTGTGATTTTCAGGGGTCAAAATAGCATATTTTACCAAAAATGCCACTGTTTTTGTAAATATTCAAAAATTTGACTTTAAATGGATTAGTTAACATTATTCAGCAGTTTCTATATGTGAACCATCAAGAAAATGCAACTTTTCATTTGAAAATTACAAAAAATAATTCTAAGACTATCCTCCCCAACTCCATTTTTAGGGTCATGCCATGTTTTACAATATACACATTAAAAAATATTGCCTGTAACTGTACTATTTAATGTATTTTTATTAGATATTGTTTGTACCATTTTTACAGGTCATTTTAATGCAGCCATGCAGCCAATAAGCACTGTTTATAGTACAGATCAATGGAAACTCATTAAAATGATGGGTGGGGTAGAAAAATACTTTTAAAAAACATTGATAAGGTCTATTTTTCGCCAACTAAATAATTAAATTTGTAAAATGTATGAAACCACATAAAATATTTGCATATGGACACTAACCGTAAAGAAGCGATGAACTCAAAGTCAGAATTTACCTCAACATCTTTTTTCAAAACAGACGTAAGCGGCTTTTCGACATCTTTGTGGACAAATATAGATTGTCGCTTTCTCACATGTTTGCCAAAATATGTATGCAAAGCTCTCAGAAATGAATAAAACTTACTAGATATACCTTCAATTGTGTCAAAATGTGCATTACAGGCCAATTGTGTATACCAGGTGTCAGGTATGGCTAATTCTGTGTCCACAACCCTTAATAAAAGAATTTAAATTACCTATTCCGCATCATAAAACTTTCAAATATTTAAAAATCATGAAAAGAGTTAGAAGAAAAGTCAAAACACACCACAATTCAACATTTCTCACACTTTCAAATCATTGTGTTGAAAAATAGTATGTCTACTTTCACCTTTACCCTATGTAGAATCTAGCTTTAGGTCATATACCACTATTGCATTTCCCATAGGCCTTCATTTAGCCTTTTGGCCTACAACCCATATTTTTTATATCGGAACGGATGATAAAACCTAACTTTTTTTAAAGAACTATCTTAGAGACACTCAAAAATGACCAGCAAATTGGGGGTAATGTAATGCGTTCAGCCTCTAATATTTCACTGAAGGTGGGCACCCCCAGAATGGCAGTAAAGACATTTTATTTTTTGCCAGTATACTCTCATTACAATTGTATCCATACAAATGCAAGTGTCAGTCAAAATATCCTAAATCAACACGATTAATGATAGAAATATAATATGTTGATGTTTTATGGGGATTTATAACGATTTGAATTATTTAATCCAATAAGAATCTACCGTACAATCTGACTATATGTCCTAATATACCTATACCTTTTTCAACCAATCAGAAGCCCCATATCAATAGTGGTATGTGTCCACTAACAAGTGGTCCGTTAGTTAAATGATATTTCAGGACGTGAATGATATTTAATTGATATTGAACTTCAGTGAGGCTTTTTTCGTACTAACAAGTGATCCGTTAGTTGAATGATATTTCAGGACGTGAATTATATTTCAGGACGTGAATGATATTTAAATGATATTGACCTTCAGTGATGCTGTTTTCGTATTAACAACTGGCCAGTTAGTAGAACAATTAAACACTTGGATTTCAAATTCCGTTAAAGCACGAAGTGTGTAGTATTGGATATACATCGGGCTGCAGTCAAAGGGAAGGTATGAAAACATTAAAAGTACCAGACTGACAGAACTAAAACTAACGGTTTCAGTAATCATTTCCTTGAACAACATTAGTGTGCGTGCGTGCATGTGTGCGGGCGTGCTGTGTACGTGCGTATGTGTGTGTTTTGTGCCGATAGTAGCACTTGACCTTAGCTGTGGGTGCGACTATAGATAGAAAATTTGTTTAAAAATAGATAAAGTTTGACTTGAGATATATCTAAGAAGCTTAATGTTTTGTTTGTTTGTATGGTGTTTTACGTCATTTTAAACACATGTAAGGTTATATATGACGGTCGATTTGTTTGTGGTGGAGGCAGACCAACCATTTTTCCATCCGTAAGAATCGACACTTCCTCAATTACAAGTCGAGCTGCCAGTGGGATTCGAACCCGCAGCGGTAAGGAGCGAAGGTTTACAACGCAACGTCGTTAACCATTCGTCCTCGGAGACGCACCATTTGTTGTTTTTTTGCATTAAGGGGGAATTGACCTATTCAAATATTTAAGGGTACATATGAATTATATATATTTGTAAATTTGAAGATATTGGCGATTTGAATCTGAAATTTGTTTTGTCCTCACGTGAACAAGATTTTAATAATGACGTCACAAATATGGCTATGTTTGACGTTTTTCATGAAAGTCGCGTTGCACTCAGTTGTCAACCTTTTTAGCATCACAAAGTGTTAGTTTAGTCACATACAATTATATGTTATATCACACTGTTAATCTTGACGAGACCTTTCATCTTATATATAAATTATATCATTTAAATTAGGCTGTAAACTATTATTTATAGAATTTCCTATATCTTTCGCTGCTTTTTTACCAAGGAATTTTAAGAAATAACAATGTTAAAGCCATTTATCTTTCAAATGGCTCTATAAAAACTGCATAATTTTAGTATTATTTAGAGAATTTAATTTTCAATCGGAATTTAAAATACAATTTGCTGGGATTGGAAGTTTTGTTTCAGTATACTTCCTTTATTGACCCCAAACCCCTTCGAAAAAAAGACGTTTCTGTTGGCGTCGTGTCATTAACATAACGACGCCGACGGTATTTATATTAAAGGCATATTGAACATGTTGGTGATATATCAATAATTATTTTTAAAATAATCAGCTGTCCAAAGTAATAGTGATAGTAACCTGCTAGACGGAATGTACATCTATTCAACATAAATTGTTGATGGGTTGGTAGGGTGTTCCTACAGTCAGCTTCGAATGAAGTGAAGCCCTGCACATAATAGTACACATATCGTAATAAGCTTCTCGAAAAGAAGCCCCACGTATCTTCAAACAATTTCATGTTTTACAACATTATTATAAATAGTTTGGTAACATAGCGAAATGGTGTTGCAAAACCCAAAATAATGCCGAGATCAGCGAGATGTATGCCAAGCTAAGTGTCCCTCGTGAAGACATGTTTTCGATATTTATATGTTAAAGAAACTAACCGCCAAATAATGGCAAAATTACACTACAAAACCGTTTATCAAAACTCTATCCAGGTATTCAGGTCATATATATAATGTATATGTACCAATTAAAAGTATAGGTTTATTCACGGGTTCTTACAATAATTGTGTTATTGAATATGCGTAAATGAAGTATGACTTGGTAACTATTAATTCGACGCTCCAATTTCGAGATTTGGTATGGCTGGTTAAAACCATTTAATATATTGTGTCTATAGAGCTGGGATTCAAAAATATGTAAGTTGTATATATATATATGTCGGTGAAGTACATGAAGAATGTCCGCAAATGAGTTTGGGTTTTATTGCTTAAAACATGTTACCAATTTATACATTTTTAAACAACGAATAAGCAGCTGAACATTTACAAAAAAACTGATATTAACATATGGACACATGCATGATAAAACAATTCAAGAATTAAATACGTTTGATGCTCTATCCATTAACTTTCAGATATCATCTTGACGTAAGTTGTGGTGTTTTGTTTCAGTAATAAAGACATTATCAGATCAAAAATGTGCGCTCATACGATATAATGATGACAGCAATAACCTTAAACATTCAGAACATATTTGGGGATAATAACTGCAAACATCGGATTGCAAGTATGATGCACTTAAATCGTAACTCAATAATATAGAGTTGCATGACAGATATCATCTGACACAATGATAGGACGCCTTATGAAATGTTAAACCATCTGAAATATGTATATTCACACCTGCATGTTACTGTATTACGCTATATGTTCAACAATAAACACACAACTAAGATATATATTCCCTTCAATATAGCAATGAGAAAAAGGTTTTGGGAAAAGTGTGTGTGTTAGTAAATGAGACGACAGATGATTCTTGACCGAGGTATTTTGCATATTCCAGTTTGGTATTCAAATATTTGCATGTACTTACATAAACATATTGTTTAAAAACATTTTCAGAAAGTATGGAAAGCCGTTTGGTTTTTAGCGGGTGTCCCAAACGGCTTTCCATAAAGAAAGACAATTTAACAACACTGCTTAAAATCAAAATAATCTTTGAAAAAACATGTGTTTTACACTTTACCCTATAAATCGTTATTACCGAAATCATTTTTGAGATTGCACAACGTGTACGTTTGGAACAAGTTTTGATCCCCTGCGAGCATACTGGTAATTGTTTAGCAAACGAATATGACCAATGACAGATAGACAGATTTTTTCTTCAGATGGCGGGAGGTATACAGTACTGGTTCTACCTAGTAAACAATACGGTGATCTGCCTCTACCACAAATAAAGCGACCCACATATGTGGCCTAACATGTGCTAAAATTGACGTAAAACACCATTCAAACAAAACAAAAGGTGATCTGCCTCTACCACAAATAAAGCGACCGACATATATGGCCTAACATGTGCTAAGATTTACGCAAAACACCATTCAAACAAAACAAAACCAATTAAAAGCAAGATATCCCGAGAGACGGACGGAAGGACAGACAGAGACACGGACCTCTCACTGCCCTAGTTCAGTGTGCGAAGTTTCATTGCAGTTCCATTAGTATTTTTTGAGTTATTCTCCGCACGTATAACTTTACAAAGGGCAATAACTATAGTAAATGACGATAGAGTTGTTGGTACTTATACACGGCAATACCCCTTATTACCCTCTATCATTGTATGAAGACTAATTCCAGTCCCTTAAAGCTGTACAGTCCCTATTTTAACTGGTAATAACTCATGAATATGAATGAGTCACGTGTGAAGTAGTTTCAAATCGACGAACAGCCTAAAAGTCGGTATATAAGCAGAAATAGATGCGTAAAATTTCACAGTTTTATTTAGCCTCCGTACAGGTAACACCAATAAATATACGGCTCCAGAATATATGTGATAAAAAATTAGTTGCCCGGAACGGGATTTGAACCACAGCCTTGCACTTGTAGGTTTTGAAAGATGAACGCTGAACCACTAGACCACTGCTATTTATTGGTATGTTGTAGCATTTTTAACACTAAAAAGGCATTACGTAATAACAAGCGCGCGCACACAAACCCATCAAGCGCTAAATAACAAGTCGAGATTTGGTTGATTTGAGGCGAAGTATTAGTTTCATATTGATAACATACAGTATTACAATAGGCAATATTAATTTACACGTGCGACAATATGGACTACATATTTATTGATCCATCTTTAGTGGCGTTAAAATATATTACGTTATTAGGCCTCATAATATATGGTAGTTAGTACACTATTTTCTGAAGTAGCGTTGTAGTTCAGTGGATATAGCAACGGACTTGAAATCAGAAGGTCGTGTGTTCGAGCCCCGAAAGAAGCTAACTTTTTTTTTTCTGTAAAAACTACTGTTACCTGTGTATAGGTACGATGTACACTGATCGATGTATATACAGTAAATGATTTCCTGCGCTATATTTTCTTTCTTAAATACCCGATTTCGACATGAGCTGGTGAACATGAAGTTACAAATAAAGACGCGCCTACAAAGAAGAAATCGATTGATATAGGGATTCTGTAGCTTTAAGTAGTTTTTGAGTTATGTCCGGACAAGATCGACAAAGCGGCAACAATATGCTCTCCCTTCGGGGAGCATACAAATGGGAAACTCAGTTGGCTCAGGTTCTTGACATGACCAGGACACAATAAGGAACTATTCTGCCAAAGGTCATGCTTGTAACACAATTTGAACTATTTTGTCAAAATTACTTAGCTATATCCTTCGCTAATACAAACAGGCTGAATGCGAGCGCAAGCGATTGCCTGCACTCAATGTTCATACAAACCTTTGGCTGAAAATATTTTAAATACTGCTATATACTTTGCAAAGGGGTTGGCGTGCCCTAGTGGATAGCACGGTGGATTTGAAAGCCTCACCGGTGACACTGTGTTTTGTTGGTGTGATATTGGGCAAGACACAGTTCATTTTTCTCCGTCGTATGGGGACGTAAATCGGGCGGTCCTCTGAGCATGTAAGAGAACCATAGAAATCTAGTCTTTAGTAAGAATAGGGCAGGTTCCCGGATTCTTGTGTATTTTAATCATTACCCTCTCTTTTGGGCAGCTCCAAAAAAAATATAATGCGTTGATGCGGCGTTAATCAACATTCAATTCATACTTTACAATATGAAATTGGTTACGCCCAGATTACAAGTGTGAACACCCACTCCCCCACGCCCACCCCCGCCCAAAATCAAAGAAGCAGTCAAGCATATTTAACATGTTTGTCGGACTTCAGGGAGCACGCACCGGGTCCAACTTTGTTCATCATAGGAGTTTACGAATAACATAATTATTCTGAAAATGCACCAGAAACAAAGATGTTCTAATGGGAATGCCCCCTAAGTCAACCAAGATCCACATCCGGATATTGTCTTTACACCCCACCCACTACTCACCCCATTTTAGAGAAATATATTGGAGAGTGCAATCGGGGATGATCCTCCTCCTTACCACCCACGAACAACACAAAAAACATATCTAATATTCTCTGATAAGTGTCCTTTGAATGGGGACATAAACCGCGCGGTCCCGTGTATCGCAGTCTTATTTATTCTCTTAACACGTTAAAGAACCATAAACAGCTATTCATTAAGTAATCAGTAAGAGTAGGGCAGGTTCGAGGATTCCTATGTATTTCCCTCCTCTCTCATGGTCGGGTCTAAATTACATAGTATAATGTGTTGATCAGCCGTTAAATAAGGCAACACAAATATATTAGTTTGCCCGACCTTAGATTTTCAGAGGGGCAGGTAGGTATGGATACATTTCCCTACCATGTATGTCCGATTTTTTTGTGAATGCTGTTTGAAGTTTAACTGTTTGGACAGTCCTTTATGTACTTATTAAAGATGATTTTAGTATAGTGTGTATTGCAAAGTTGAAAAGCTTAACCGTGTAGAAATTCCTATCTAAAACTATTAATAAACACTGTCTGCATTTTTAAAAAAACAACAACACCATTACAACAACCCTACCATTAAACAATTATACCATTAACCAACCATACCATTAAACAATCAAACCATTAAAAAATCATACCATTAAACAATCATTCCATTAACTAACACTGTAAACAAAGTTATCATTAAACAGTCACATCATTAAAGAATCATACCATTAAAAACTTTTACCATTAAACAATCATATCATTAAATAACAATGCCATTAAACGACCATACCATTAAACAATCATAACAGTAAACAATCATACCATTAAACAATCATACCATTATACAGTCATACCATTAAATAACAATGCCATTAAACGACCATACCATTAAACAATCATAACAGTAAACAATCATACCATTAAACATACATACCATTAAACAATCATATCATTAAATAACAATGCCATTAAACGACCATACCATTAAACAATCATAACAGTAAACAATCATACCATTAAACATACATACCATTATACAGTCATACCATTAAACAGTCATACCATTAAACAATCACATCAAAATAAGTCATACAATTAAACAGTCATATAACCATCATACCATTAAACAATCATACCATTAAACAATCATACCATTAAACAGTCATTCCATTAAACAATCATACTATTAAACAATCATACCATTAAACAATCATACCATTAAACAATAATACTACTAAACAATCATACTATTAAACAATCATACCATTAAACAATCATACCATTAAACAACCATAACATTAAACAATCATACCATTAAACAATCACTTCAATAAAGAGGCATACCATTAAACAGTCATATAACAATCATACCATTAAACAATTATACCATTAAAAAAATTAAAAAATAAAAAAATAAAAGTTTTACTGTAAAAAAAAATTCGGAGCGGGCTGATATTTTGGGCAAAAGAACATAATTTTAATAATGGCCTAAAATGCAATTCAGTTACATCTCTGATAATGACATGCAAATTAAATAGGACAACAAATAATTATTCACCTAGAACAATGTGTCCATGCGACACCGATGCCCCACTATAGTCAAACAAATACTTTAAATTAAAAATGAACTTTACGGGTGGTCGAAAGGACGGAGGGACTGACAGACGGACGAACAAGGGTAACACTAAATGCCCGCTCCGCTTTCGTGGCTGTCCAGCAGCTGTGCTTCTATTTCTTGTTTACTGAACAAATAAAGTCCGTTCAAACAGCGTCCTAACTGCTAAAGCCGTTTTTCTCCCTGGTGTTTAGGCGTGCGTAGTAATTGTTGAATGTTTGTATGCGTGTTTTGGTGAATTAAGTTCAGTGAATGCTCTATTGCCTGTTCGATGTTTGTATATGCGTTTAACTTATTGCTGTTTACATTACATGGTCCAGCCTTAATTCCATTAAGTGATGGGAAAGCTTATATTAGAAGGGTTTTATAACGGATATTTCGACAATAAAACACGTTTAAAATGTTTTTACTGAAAAAATGTGATAACCTTTTTAAAAGTACCTATTAAATGTTTTAATTTTACAATATACAAAGTGTTTAAGCCGACATTAAGTTTTTATTTCATACCCCAGCCAACTCCGTTTTCGCTTCTTGGAGAAGGGGTTGGTTGGGATATGAAAGTTAATACTCGGACCACGTAATGTTAGCCAGGTGGAATTGATTTAAGCAATAGTTGATTGCCAATATTTTACATACAGAATAATCTCAATATAAGTATGTAAATGGGTCAGGTAACAAATTCAACCAACACTAGATTAAAACCTTCACAGAGCCAGTTGGAATTTATCCCATATTATATTCTCTGTTAGGACGTAATTGTCCCTATATATATATGCAATAGAATGTCCTCACTACTACATAAAAGTATTCTTAAAAAGGCTGATTTCTTTTCCTGATTTTAAGTAAACATTAATTTATCAAATCTGCTGAGTGTGCTATATCTAGTATGTTTCATAATTATGAAATTGTATCATGGTTATCTACCCAAAATCCTGAAAGAATGATTTGATGTTTGTCTTCAATATTGTTTTGTCGCGATCCCTTTTCAGTATGTATTATTATTTAAAAATTTTAATATATGCATATACAGTTTCTCTTAAATAATTTGCACCGAGCTTGTCTGAATGTCTTCACATTTGGATAGACTACCAAAGAGAACACTATGCAGTTATAGTTGGGAGTGTACTCAGTTCTCGTTCGCTATATAACCATAGCGGTAGTTCCTATATAAGAATAGCGGTAGTTCCTATATAAGAATAGCGGTAGTTCCTATATAACCATAGCGGTAGTTCCTATATAACCATAGCGGTAGAACAATACTTAGATATTGAACTTTATATTACCTCACATGAACAGACTCAATAAAACCGAGTCTGCTACTTTTATCTCTTGTTTGTGTTTGTTGCTTCCAAGGGATCCCCTTTTCAGTATTTATTAGTATAGGCCAGTCATTATGGTCAGATACGACTATTTATTTGGGGCTTCTGGTTAGTTGAAAAATGTATAGGGTCTATTAGGACATGTAGTCAGATTGTAAGGTAGATTCCGATTGGTTTCAATTATACATATTGTTGTACCCTGCATCTGTGTACTATTTTTTTTAAGTTTGTGTTTACATTCGAGTCAGTGCATTTTGTTATTGTTAAATGTGAGAGCAGTAACACTGCCGATTTTGTGATTATATTGCAGTCTACTTTAACAGACACCTGTATGATTCATGTACTCAGTGTTTAATCTTTACATAACTGCTAAATTACCTTAAATCATCTCTTGTTAAAGTGTTTATATCATAAAATGTTTTGTGCAGACAGCATTCATCTTTTACTGCTGTCGGCCATTGTTGTGTACATGTTCTATTTTTAGTAACATAAGCAGCCTACAATTCTGCAGGTCGATCGAGGTCATTTGTACATGTAAATGTCAGACTACAATTCTTAACTTTGAAGACTTGTATTTTATTAATTACTGATCAGATTTTGATTAGATCAGGTGGGTCATAAAGGTTAATCTTTGTTCTTTAAATCTAGCGAGTAAATGATTTAGCTGTCATTCTTAAATTGCATTTAATTTTCAGTTTTAATTGACTACGGCTGTGTTTCTTTCATGTAAGTTTTGACGTCCGCCGTTAATTTTAGAAGGGATTTGCCTCTCCGTCAGTATTTCAAGGGCGGTCCGCCTTAGAATGGGTGGCGGTACTCGTTTTGGCGGACGTGGGGGAAGTGGGCGAAGAGCTGGTATATGAACCACCCCTTGGATTTTAGTGAAGACTCCGTTTTTAGTTTCATTGGGATAGGACACATATTAGTTTTCACTTCAAAATTACTTTACATTAGAGTTTACTTATAACAATTGTTTGAATAGGAACATTTAAGGTATTTTATTATACATTTAGAACTAGTAGGGTTGTTCAATTCATATTAAACAGAATTTAAGATTATTCTTTTGAATGCTAATTTAATAGTCACTGACAGTTTTTATTTGAGTCCTGGGAATATTGTTAATGTTTATTTATTCATCTACTAGTCCAGTTATATTTATATTTATGAATTGATGAACTGAATTGTGATTATTTAGAGAATTATTTGATTAAACTTATTAACTTAGCTTGATTCTTAGTAGTTTATAAAGACCAATTTTTTTTTTTTTTAATATTAGTTAAGGAGTCCATATTTTTTATCAAGTGCATTATAAAAGCACGCTACCGCGATGAGAGGCAATACCGGCACGTAACAATATTATAACAAATCCTCCTAAAACGTCTTCATTTAGGATATTTTGATTGAAATCTGTATTTATTTTTGATAAAATTGAACTGAGGTACATTTATAAATTTATTTACTGCCATTCTGGGATGCCTACCTTCAGTGAACTATTAGAGACTGAAAGCATTACATTATCGCCAATTTGCTGGTCATTTGTGATTGTATCTAAGTTAGTTATTTAAGGAAAGTTAGTGTTGTTCAGTCAATGTGATTTATAAGTAGAGCTTGGATGCCAAAATACTATAATGTAGACCTATTGGAAATGCAAGTGGTATATGACCTAAATTATATATAACTTATGCATCGGCAGTGAAGTAAATAGTCAATCGTCGGCTTATTTATGATAACGGCTTTAAATTAATTTGTAACTGCACAGTTCATCAGTAGTTATTTACTTCAAATACGTACCCCGAACAGTATATGTATGTATTTAAAAAAATTGGGTATCTTCAATGATAAGCAAATGTTGACAAATATATCTGCAGAGCTCGTAGTTGTATATGCATGTACTTCAAATGTGCATGTATGATTTAGAGAATAAGTAATGGTGGCTGATTTCTGCCATTTGTTGTCTTTTCGTCTTTTCGTTATTTCGCCCCCGAAAAGACAACAGAACGAAAAGACGACAGGACGAAAATACGACAAATGCAGCGCTAAAAGACGACAGAACAAAAATACGACAGAACGAAAAGACCCTTATTTCAAGGGCGAAATGACGACACAACGCCACGCGCAAAAGACGAAAAGACGACACTTCAGCTGCAAAAAGCCGCCATTTGATATTTTCTCTTTTCGTTATTTCGTGTGACCTTCTGTCGTCATTTTGCCGTTGAAATGGCGTCTTTTCGTTCTGTCGTTCTGTTGTCTTTTCGTTATGTCGTCTTTTCGTTCTGTCGTCTTTTTGCTTTCCGGTTGATATGCACGTTTCGGTCATTGCGGCCTTTTCATGGTGACTACTAGAAGTCGGGACGATTTTGAACTGTCGGAGAATCGGACCAAATCACCAGGGAATGTGCATACCGTATGTTCAATAAATAATAAACGAAGGGTTACTAGATTTTAAAAAGTTTATTTCAACGCAGAATATCATCATAATTATATTGACTAGTCTTGTGTAAATATAGATATAAAAATCGAACAGGAAAAGCAGCATTCAACGACGACAGTCAACCACAAACACACACAGAAACAAAGAACACATTTAAAAATGAATAAAAGGCCAAATGAGACATCACAAACACAAAAGGGTTGCTAATAGGGCTACCGCCTTGGAACGATCAGGTGCAAAAAAGGCCGCAGGTTCTAGAGTGCACCAAACCTTACACTTACCCTACTGTCAAGCCCATTAAAACGGGACGGTGTAAATAAAGAAATCCCCACCATGAACTATTCTCTAACTAACAAGGCAGCTTTAATATAGGCAATATAAGTAAAACACAAAGATGCTCGTGCATAATAAATACAAAAGACAATAGCCTAGAAAGCCACAAAGAAGGTACTCAATGACGTCGCAGAAGCCAGAGCAACAAGAGAATAAACTATTGAGGGCACGACAAGACAAGACTGCATACAAACATCACACGTCACCGTCCTTTTCGGCTTTAGGTAGACGTCATCATAGCGTCCACAGCCTGTCCGATCATCGCGCAATTAAAGAGGAAAGCATAGTGGCGAACTGTAAATGGGTCCATCACCAAGCATGCAGTGCGTTGCAAAATGATAGTGTCATAACCTCTTTTGATAAACCTTTTAACAAGTCTAACAAAGATAGTATGAAAGTGATCAGGGACAAGGATATTACGAAGTTTGTAAATCACGTCATCATATAAGTCACGTTGTGATAGTCCTTGTCGTAGAAGAGTTCTTAAATTACCTTTATGTTTGGAAAGAAGATCAGGGTTACGATGATACAATTTTGCAAAGGTTTTACGAAGTTGATGGTAACGGTAACCCTGATGGAGTAGCTTTTTAGTTATACAAAGATTACGAATATTAAAGTCCTCAACTCGAGTACAAGCCCTAGAAAAACGAATAAGCTGAGACACACAGACCCCATAAGAAGTTGCTCGGGGAACATCGTAGGCAATAATCCAGTAATTATGTTATGTCGAACAAAAGTAATGAATTGAATTGATTCTAAAACTCATTAATTAGTTGTTCACACCTTATATAATGAATATTGAAGCGATAGTTATATGTTTGGCTTGATCTTAATCAGTTCTTTTTGAAAGTGTCAAGATTTAATTGCAATATGCTTATTATATAGACAGAGGATCTTAAATTAGTTCATATTCAACAGTTGTTTCTGACCGTAATCTGGCTGTATCTTCTATAATGATGCCAAACACAGGTGTAAATTTACAATCCATTATGTAAAGCAGTTTCGGAGATACAATCTTACAAGCTTCAACCGAGCGGAGACGACGATCAAGTGATGACAATTGCTCTTTTGTCGAAAGAGTCGAGCTAATGACATGTTAAATGTTAAGAACGTGTATATGTGTTACCTCCTTTCTCGGTTCAGCTATATTTCATATGTTGTAGATATAGTTCTAAACTATTAACGTATTACCATCAACTTGTTTGTTACACAATTATTTTAAATAAAATATTAAGAGAAAAATCAAAAATTACGGTATGGTATTAATTGACAAATGAACAATCATGTTCGCACAATTATCAGTCACCTACATGATTAACAGTTCCGTATTCATAACTATAAAAATAATTTGACCAATCAGTGATCAATAAAATAAAAGACCTCCACATTCTGGTAGGGGTTAAACTCGGTGTTTATCGTTGGTGCTCAACTGAATTTAACCCTTTATATAACTAGTTTGTAGTGATAATTATATTAAAAGCTTTATTTTTTGTGTACATCTATGTATCTTCTTTGGTGTTGTCTGATTTTAAAACACCAATATGGATACATTTAATTTAAATCATTGTCTAATATTTTCATTTTTCATATAGAGATAGACGATATAGTCCGAGTAAACCCATTTATTTTCACCTACCGAAGATCTCAACATCTCTGAAATGTTTAGCTAATGACAGGATGTGAAAGTTATGAATAATGTTAAACACATTTTTAATTATGTTTGCTATACCATCCTACATTGCTAAATATAAGGTTTACTCGTTGTGATACGATGGTTTCAACAAACGGTTCCAGAAAGTTAGTGTTAAATTTAAAAGTCAATATTTTGTTTATAGTTTGTTTGAATAGATCGACGAATATGAGCCCTAAGATCCATGTAGCCAAAATCATGTCTATTTTTAAGTGGCCGCGCAGAGTAAATCATTAAATACAAAGTCGTTTTATTACATTATTTATAAACAAATGCATAGTCATGTCCGCTAAACTATCCTACATTGATAAATACCAATTTAAATAATAAGACTATAACGTTTATTCCAAACATGTAATTAGTACGACTGCTCCAGACATGATCATCAGTATCAGTCCCGGAAAGTTACTACTAAATGATAAAGTCAAAATATTATTTTTATGTTATTATGTCAAAATATTATTTTTATGTTATTATGCTTTAATATTCATATTAAATTAACCATTCTGCGTTTATAAAAACATTTAAAAAAAATAGTAACCCTCCTCCGTTTATTATTGATTGGACATAAGGACTGCACACATCCTGTCTCTTTGACCCATTTCCCCAACAATTCAAAATCATCCCGACTTTTAGTAAATGGCCGCAATGACCGAAACGCCCCTGTCAAACGGAGGGCGAAACGACGACAGAACGAAAAGACCACAAATGCAACGCGAAAAGACGACAGAACGAAAAGACGCCATTTAAAGGGCGAAAATATGACAGAAGGCCACACGAAATAACGAAAAGACGACAATATCAAATAGCGTCTTTTCGCACCTGAAGTGTTGTCTTTTCGTCTTTTCGCGTGGCGTTCTGTCGTCTTTGTCGTATTTTCCTTCTGTCGTTCTGTCGTTTTTTTGTTCTGTCATCTTTTCGCGCTGCATTTGTCGTCATTTCGTCCTGTCCTCTTATCGTTATGTCTCTTTTCGGGGGCGAAATTTAGGACGTTAATGATATTTCAGGACGTGAATGATATTTAAATGATATTGAACTTGAGTGAGGCTGTTTTCGTACTAACATCTGGTCAGTTAGTAGAACAATTAAACACTTGGATTTCAAATTTCGTTAAAGCAAGAAGTGTGTAGTATTGGATATATATTGGGCTGCACACAAAGGGAAGGTATGAAGAAACTAAAAGTACCAGACTGATAGAACTAAACTAACGGTTTCAGTAATCATTTCCTTGAACAACATTAGTGTACTTGCGAGCGTGTGTATAACTTCAGTCTCAATGTGATGTTTGTTTTATCATACATTCAATGCCGAAAGTTTAGAACACATCCAGGGCCCGTATTCATAAAGCAACTTAAGTGGAAAATATTAAAAGTCAAAATTTAAGATTTTTACAATATACAATTATGGACTTTTCAGCTGTTATACATGATGTGATATGCACCAAAAAAATCATTATTGACCGAGGCGATAGCCGAGGTCAATAATGATTTTTTGGTACATATCAACATCATGTATAACAGCTGAAAAGTCCATAACTGTTTTATTATATAACCCTCAATTTACAATTATATAAAACAGGTCAATATCAAAAAAACAATTATATAAAACAGGTCAATATCAAAAAAACAGGTCAATATCAAAAAAACAGGTCAATATCGCTAGATATTTTTTCTAAAAAATTACTTTTTAGCCAATGAAAACGCCTCTATTTATAGGTTATATAATAAATATGCATAATTATTAACCTCTCAGGAACACTACAAACCATCTTTTTAAGATAAATATTTAGCTGTAGGTTTTATTTATCCATAACAGTATTAATTCTATTAGGAAAACGTCTTAATGGATAGAATTGAATTGAACTGAATTGGATTTTTATAGGCGCACCGCTAACTTCATATGGCGACTTGACATTAGCTGTGGGTGCGACTATAGATAGAAAATGTGTTCAAAATAGATAAAGTTTGACTTGAGATGTTGCTAAGAAGCTTAATGTTTTGTTTGTTTGCATGGTGTTTTACGTCATTTTCAACACATGTAAGGTTATATATGACGGTAGATTTGTTTGTGGTGGAGGCAGACCACCCACTTTTCCTGGGTAGAACCAGCATCCGTACGAATCTTCAATTACAAGTCGAGCTCCCAGTCGGATTCGAACCCGCAGCGGTGAGAAGCGAAGGTTTACAACGCAACGTCGTTAGCCATTCGACGACGGAGACGCACCATCTGTTGTTCTTTGAATTAAACACTTAGTTAATGTATCTTATAGAAAAGAACATCGACCAGTTATCATATAACTTAAAATATTTGTTTAATTGAAAATAATTTTGCGTTTCTTTATAGTTTCCCTTCGAAGCTATAAATGCATTATTGACGTTTATTTGTATTTTTTTCAGTAAGTTATTTATAGTTTATAGTTTATCTCATAATATTAGTGAAATATCGTGATAGGTTTCGCACATGCCACAGTAATTCATAACTATAAAGCTAATTTTCCCTTTTGGAATTTTTATTAATATATTTATTGTTTTCATATCTAACACTTTTACAAATTATCAAAAATTAAAAAGATGATTTTTTTTTCTAAAGAAATTGTCTTGACATAAAATACTGTTATTAATTTAAAATTAAATATACCTTCAGTTTTTAGTTCAGATACACTTACACTACTCACGTGAACAATCACGGAGTATGATGCGTTTGTGTGTCGTTGGTTATTTTTTACTTAAAATCCAAGTTTACGTTTAATTTGGGTTTTAACAGCTCTGTAAACAAACAACTCACGTATGATGGTGAAAACTAGTCAGGACTTATTATCCACGCATATATTCAACAAATGTATGCATGCATACGTCGACAAATGTATGATTTATGACTTAGTAAATAAAATTTCACCGCATGTTATATTCTCGTTCGGATCATCCCGGGAACATGCATAATTAGCAGTTCTTTGACGAATTTCAATATGGTGTATGCTGGAGACAGGTAATTGGTGAATATCAGGCAATATATATTCATCATGTACCTGTACCAGGTAACAGGAAGTGGAATGCCCTAGTTACTGTTGCGCTATAGGTTATATTGCCTGAGATTTTTAACACAACATGCTTTCAACTTGATTAATTATTTCTCCCGTTGAAACCATTCGCTATCAGAACAGTGAAAATTAGCCCAGTGAACACAATGCAAAATAGGCTATTTTTGAAGATCAGTCACAAGTTCCACAACATTCTTTCGCTTAAACACACTTTAATTCTGTGAATTAAACACATTTGGCTCGCAAAACGGAAATCTGGAATAAAACACTGATTCAGGTTTTCAACATTTCGCATCATTCGTTCACACCATGCGTATGTTGAAATAAACATCTGTCATAACCACATCTCTACATACCCTCAGTGATCATACTCTCCACAGAAATAGACCTGACAAACAGTTACTACGATAAAATAATTACTATTCATTACAACAGACATAATACTTTAACATCAGGTTAAATTTAACAATGAAATAACAACTAATCTTGAGAAAAACACATCAAAACTAGAAACTTTGGTTTTTTTCAAGGAACTATTTTAGCACCGTAATTCCTGACTGGTCTGACACCACTTACGAATGCATGCCTATATATTGGTTTCAGTTTTTAACCGGAAATATGAACGAATGTTGAACGATCATAGCCTTCATTGGCACTGGAACCAATAAAAGGTTATTTAGAGACCAGACTACACCAATTAACAACCAATCAGTGGGCAAGGAAATAAATCCAGGTAAATTCGGACCTATTACACAGAATCTTTTATTTTGATTGGTTGACAAGGTAAACAAACCAAAACATCTTGCTAAAAAATTAAAACTGAACTTTTGAAGAGTACTTATGATACATATGTGCAATGTATTCATAATCTGTGGCATAATAAAAACAAGAAGTATATTTTACAATGTCCTCGTGTATCTACATGCAAGTAGGTGTGTCCCAAACATCCGACCAAAACAGCTTTTTCAAAACATACTCAACGTATGGTTTGTGTACCTTTTTTTGATAAAACGAAGATAGGTCTTTCAAAACAAGTAAACACAAATATAGCTTCTTATATTAGGGAACACAGTGTATACAGTCCAGTGCATAAAGGACGTCCAGCTCATACCGGTGTTCGAAATAACAACTATCCATAAGAATGGAAATCAAAGTTTAAAAGTCGGTATCTTTTTTTCTGGCTTCAGTGGTGGCTAGCCCATATTTTGTGTCAGGTTTTGCGTAATCGGTGGATTTTTTGTTTTGTTTCCTGCTCATGCAAGCCGTTCCTTTTAAATGGACGCTTTATTTAGCAATTTCCTTTAGATTTCAAAAGTCGTTAACGTAATTTCAACATCGAGAAATTGTGAATAGTTAAATTCCTATAGCATCATGAAGAAACAAATGCCAAATACACTATTCTTGAACATTATCCACAACATATCTGAGTATAAGACGAGACACAACATAAATTTATTTTCTTCTTAAGTCTTGTCAATCCCAGCAGTCACGTAATGATTAATGGCCCATTACAAGAATTATTTTAATTACACAAGTGTATACATATATAATAGAGCTTATCGTTCCTGGCTACCCAGAGCGATGTCTCAAAACAAAGGCAAAATATATGTGCATTCTGTCTAAAATCCCAATATTCAACAACAAAGCAAATGGCTAACTTGGAGGAATTACTTTCTAGTGCGACAATCAGACAATCATCCGTCGTAAATTGGTATGAATAAATGCACTCTTTTCTCTTTTTTTTCTTCAAAATCGTCTTAAATTGTTCCAAAATTGCTTTCCTCTGATGATTATGTCTATCATATTGCTGATGGACTAACTTACGTGATTGTGTGGTACACTGTTTGAAGGACCGATTTCTGTGGAAAATATATAAGAAGAAGAAGCATGACACATCTTGTTAAATTATGTTTTATATAGTTTGAAGAATGGGGAAGGTGGCATATTGGAAGATCCGTAACACATATCCTTAAACTATGTTTTTTTAAATTAACAGGATGGCTGGCCGTGGTAAATGGAAGAGCTGGTATGAATTCCTATTCTCCTGCCTCGGCTGTTTGGTGGGACTGGGTAACATATGGAGGTTTCCATATCTCTGCTACAAAAATGGAGGAGGTTTGAAAATGTCTTATTACCTTTCGATTTTTACACAAGTAGTAGAGTAATTACAGCGTGATCGGGATTAGAACACACGGAGTTCAGTAGTAGAAGAGTCTCTTTGACATCACGACTGCGCATGCGCAGACTGACGTCATCAGATGATGAAATGATTGTGAAATGTTTTCTATTTTTAGGATATGACAAGAACAGACATATTTCTGTTTCTGATGCAAGATGGTGCAATGTTTTTGACACCATCTATTTTTAGGATATGATGAACCGATAGAGGAATTTCTGAAAGTGTGTATTTATTTCTAAAATCTCCTATTTTCAGAGATCCTTTATCTTTTATCAGAATATCAGAATAAAATTTAAAAATCTTCAATAACACCTTGCGGTAGACCATTAAGAACAGTGTATGCACCAATTTAACACATGTGGTATATGAACTTCAGTGTATCTGTAAATCAGAGAGAGAATACAAGTGATTTAAAACTCATATGACTTTATTAATATTTATCGGATAGTATTGAACGTTATACTAACTGAAAGATAAATCATTCAGCTACAATTATGTCACTGGTCATAATACGTTTTTTTACAATAATAAAGAAATTTATAACAGGGAGAAAAATGCAATTGTTTTCACAGACTAAATAGTTTTCCCTTATAAAACACAATGATAAATTGTATTATGTATCAAATAGCGTGTTTTATACGAAAGAATTATTGAAGAAATGTGTTTTCAGATAATTCATTTTTACATCTTGTAGACGAGACATAGTGGCTTCTTAAATAGCCAAAACAATGTTTTATGAGGAAAAAAAGCATTAAACATGTATTGGACAAATGCAGATACGCCAATGAATAAGAAATCATAATACAACTAGTGATTTACGCGATATAGGTGTATAACAAAACACTGCTATTTCTTTAAATATTATTTATAAATTGTACTGCGCAGAATAGGTTGTGATAGTCTTCGTCGCAGAAGAGTTCTTAAATTGATTTTATATTTGGAAAGAAGATCAGGGTTACGATAAAGGTTTTACAAAGAAAGATAAAAATATCGGACAGGGAAAGTAGCATTCAAGGAGGACAGTCAACCACAAAACACAGAAATAAACATGCAAACAGACAAACAATAAGGCAAAACTAATAATAAAAGTAAACGACATCACAAACACAAAAGGGTTGACAATAGGGCTACCGCCTTGGAACGGTCAGTGGCAAAGTAGGCCACTGGGGGTTTAAACCGGTTCTAGGGAGCACCAAACCTCACACTTACCCAACTGTCATCCCATTAAAACAGGACAGTGTAAATAAAGAAATCCCCGCCATGATCTAATCTCTAACCAACAAGGCAGCATCAATAGGCAATATAAGTAAAACACAAATATGCTCGTGTAAATATAATACAAAAAATAACAATAGCA
This sequence comes from Cyrtodaria siliqua, assembly GCA_037043455.1. Taxonomy (NCBI): domain Eukaryota; kingdom Metazoa; phylum Mollusca; class Bivalvia; order Adapedonta; family Hiatellidae; genus Cyrtodaria; species Cyrtodaria siliqua. The sequence continues at coordinate 215,422 of JAWPHD010002035.1, read as the reverse complement.
TAAAAGACACAATGAAGGTACTCATTGACTTGGCAGAAGCCAGAGCAACAAGAGAATAAACCATTAAGGGCACGACAGGAAAGATCATAGACAAACATCAAACGCCAACGTCCCAATGGGCTTTAGGTAGGCGTCATCATAGGGTCCACAGCCTGTCCGGTCATCGTACAATTAAAGAGGAAAGCATAGTGGCGAACTGTGTAAAAGGGTCCACCACCAAGCATGCAGTACGTTGCAAAATGATAGGGTCAGAACCTCTTTGGATAAACTTTTTAACAAGTTTAACAAAGATAGTATGAAAGTGATCATGACCAAGAATCTTACGAAGTTTATAAATCAGATCACCATAGAAGTCAGGTAGTGATAGTCCTTGTCGCAGAAGAGTCCTTAAATTACTTTTATATTTGGAAAAAAAGATCAGGGTTACGATAATAAAATTTTGCAAAGGTTTTACGATGTTTATGGTAACGGTAACCCTGACTGAGTAGCTTTTTAGTTATACAAAGATTACGAATATTAAAGTCCTTAACTCGAGTACAAGCTCTTGAAAAACGAAAAAGTTGAGACACATACACCCCATAAGAAGTTTTCTCGGGGAACATCCCCATCCAAGTGGGGATAATTAACAATGTCAAAATTAAAATCATCTCTCTTGTCATAGATTTTGCTATTTATTTCACCATTTTCAATCGAGAATTTAAATCAAGAAAAGAAGCATTATTATCAGATATATTAGCTTTATTAAGCTGAAGTTCGTTAGTATAAATAGTATCAACCATGGTTGGAAAGAAAGGGTTGTCAATGTTCAGTTTGTCATCCAAATACCGAGAGGTGTCATTAAAAGCTTCAATAACATCTGTCTGGGTATCTGGTGAAAGAATCAACATGAATCCCTTTCATAGCAAAAAATAAAAACAAATCTGCGACAAGTGGTGCACAGTTCGTACCCATAGGGATACCAACAATTTGTCTATAAACGGTGGTACCATACCTGACGAAAATATTATCTAATAGGAAGATGAGTGCTTCACAAACTTCATAGCAAGTCCACATAGTATACTTGTCTAAACTGTCGTTAGTAAAAAACGCTTTAATATTATTACATGCCAAAAATGTAGTATTTTCTCAATCGAATGTTTTTGAATAAGAGAAATTAGCTTGTCTTTAATAAGATGATGTGGTAAGGTTGTATATAGTGTAGAGAAATCATAAGTACTTATTGATGAAACTTGACCTTTATTGAAAATTTTATCAAGAACGTCTCCTGAATTTTTTATAGACCACAATAAATTAATCCCAGAGTTTTCATAAGTTTTACTACAAAGTTTATGGTAACGGTAGCCCTGATGGAGTAGTTTTTTAGTTATACAAAGATTACAAATATCATAGTTGTCAACTCGAGTACAAGCTCTAGGAAAACGAATAGGTTGAGAGAAATAGACCCCATAAGAAGTTGCTGGGGAAACATCCCCATCTAAATGGGGATAATTATCAATATCAAAATTAAAATCATCTCTCTTGTCATAGATTTTGCTAATTATTTCAACATTTTCAACAGAGAGATGTAAATCGAGAAAAGAAGTGTTATACCCGTGGGGGATTAAACCAGGTTCTAGGGTGCACCAAACCTCACACTTACACATATTGTCATCCCAATTAAACGGGACAGTGTAAATAAAGAAATCCCCGGCATGAAATATTCTCTAACCAGCAAGGCAGCGTTAAAAGGCAATATGAGTAAAACATCTAGATGCTCGTGTATATATAAATACAAAAAAAGCCTAGAAAGCCACAGTGAAGGTACTCGATGACTTGGCAGAAGCCAGAGAAACAAGAGAATTAACCATTAAGGGCACGACAAGGTAAGACCGCGGACAAATATCAAACGCCATCGTCCTAATGGGCTTTAGGTAGGCGTCATCATAGGGTCCACAGCCTGTCCGGTCATCGTACAATTAAAGAGGCAAGCATAGGGGCAAACTGTAAAAGGGTCCACCACCAAGCATGCAGTACGTTGCAAAATGATAGGGTAATAACCTCTTTTGATAAACCTTTTAACAAGTTTAATAAAGATAGTATGAAACGGATGATGACCAAGAATATTACGAAGTTTGTAAATCACATCACCATAGAAGTCAGTTTGTGATAGTACTTGTCGCAGAAGAGGCGTTAAATTGCTTTTATATTTGGAAAGAAGATCAGGATTACGATAATAAAATTCTGCAAAGGTTTTACGAAGTTTATGGTAACGGTAACCCTGATGGAGTAGCTTTTTTTTAGTTATACAAAGATTACGAATATTAAAGTCCTCAACTCGAGTACAAGCTCTTGAAAAACGAATGAGTTGAGACACATAGACCCAATAAAAAGTTGCTCGGGGAACATCCCTATCTAAGTGGGGATAATTAACAATGTCAAAATTAAAATCATCTCTCGTGTCATAGATTTTGCTAATTATTTCACCATTTTAAATAGAGAGATCTAATTCAAGAAAAGAAGCGTTATTATCAGAAATATTAGCCAAGTTAAGCTAAAGTTCTTTAGGATAAATATTATTAACCATAATTGGAAAGAAAGAGTTGTCAATGTTCAATATGTCATCCAAATACCGAGAGGTGTCATTAAAGGCTTCAATAACTGGGTACCTGGTGAAAGACTCAACATGAAATCTCTTGCATAGCAATATAAAAACAAATCTGCGACAAGCGGTGCACAGTTCGTACCCATAGGGATACCAACAATTTGTCTATAAACGGTGGTTCCATACCTGACGAAAACATTGTCTAATAGGAAAATGAGTGCTTCACAAACTTCGTGCGAAGTCCACATAGTGTAATTATCTAAACTGCCGTTAGTCAAAACGCTTTAATATTATTACAGGCCAAAATGTAGTATATTAGTGAATGTTTTTTGAATGAGCGCAATAAGCTTGTCTTTAATAAGGTGATGTGGTAAGGTAGTATATAGTGTAGAGAAGTAATAAGTGCTTATTGATGAAACGTGACGTTTATTGAAAAATTTATCAAGGACATCTCCTGAATTTTTTATTGACCAAAATAAATAAATCCCAGAGTTTTCACAAACAATTGTCTATAAATGGTAGTTCCATACCTGACGAAAATATCATCTAATAGAAAAATAAGTGATTTAAACACTTATGGCAAGTCTACATAGCGTAATTGTCCAAACTGCTGTCAGTAAAGACGCTTTAATATTGTTACAGTCCAAACATGTAGTATTTTCACTAGAAAACGTTTTTTGAATAAGAGCAATAAGCTTGTCTTTGATAACTTCAAGGCTGTGTGGTAAGTTGTATAAAGTAAGTACATAAATACTTATAGATGAAGCTTGACGTTTATTTCAAATTTTATCAAGAACGTCGCCTGATTTTTTCTAAAACCCAATATTCACTAAAACATAATATCAAATATTTTTGACTTCATGTGTATGTTTTTTTGTATCAATACGTAACATGTTCTGTGTTTTTATACATTCTTGTTTGTATCCCATGCCATTTATGTTTTCATTCCGACAGGAGCGTTTCTGGTACCGTACTTCACGTTTATGTTTATTTGTGCCTTTCCGTTGTTCTTCCTGGAGATGTCGTACGCTCAGTTCTCTAACCTGGGGCCCGGGAAAGCATGGATATGTGTGCCCTTACTCAGAGGTATGAACACAGTGGATGTTACAATTCTTTCAAACTCGGTCCATGTGTCGAGGTTATAGAATAATGCATATATGTAGATTAAACGTCTATGTTAGTAACGGCTACCTAAAATAACTGCAATTGAGTATGCGTAAAATGAATTTAGAGTTTTGGCTGTTACTTGTGATACGCAGGCTTCATAACCGCTGCTCCCAACTGAATTCCATTATGTTTATTTCGCTCTTCGGGGCATTTCATTTTATTAGATACTGGGACCGTACGACATGGGTGAGCAAAGAACTCCATGTCCACCGCCGTATGCATGCCATCTTCGGGATGGTTAAAATTGTGTACTATTGATTTTATTAATATTGAGTTCTGCTCAACCCGGGCTAGAGGGCTTGAGCGGCAGCTAGCATATTTCACTACCGCTCATGAACAGTCTCAATCAAACCGCGACTGCAATATTTCGTATGTGTCGTGCTCGGCCGTTTCCAAAGGTCCATCATCATACTCTTCTTTTTTGGTAACTCATAATTTGAAGCATGGTAGGGCTATGTTTTGTCTGGCCGACTGAGGTGGTTACATTACAGTTATAGATTTCAGATTTGCAACAATTGTAAGTTACGTATATACCTTATGGTTAGTAAGCTTAGGAACGGTTTACATTTGTTGAAAATGTACATGTCGTTGGCGAGATAGCTACTTCAAAATGAATGAAATCATTTACATGTTGGATTTATATCTAACACATTATAACCTTCTTACGTACATGTCATTTGTATTATGTTTCCTAATTATGAGACCATGTAGGTGTTGAATTTTAATCTTAAATATGAAAGCATGCATACGTTGGTTTCAGCATCTAATATATGAAATCATGTAGATGTTTGTTTTACAGCACTAATATAAAACCATACAGATATTGATTTTACATCTGAATACATTATATGTTGGTTTAACATCTTGCATATGAAACCTTGTTCATGTAGAGTTAACATATTAAGCATAAACCCCTGCATATTATAATGTTACATATTATATATTAAACCATGTAGATGTTGTTTCACTTCTTAAACTGAATATGAAACAAAATGTTTATTTAACGCCTTAAATATATATATGTAGATGATCATTTACGTTTCTATTTAGTTTGTATATGTTTGAAAAAACAGTATAATGTAATATCATACAAAACGTTTGTCATCTTACCTAAGAAAATTAGTTTGTTATTTTCGTTAAAATACAGCAATACATAAGTAGCTCAAAAGAACAATACATATATCTTCGTGATGTGTCCATTAACATACAGCACAATGTCCATCCTTAAGATTGCGGTATTTAACTAAATTATGTTTGAAATAACCCGTTGAAGGCATACCTCGACCGTTATTTTGATCATAATTTGAACATGATTCATAGTTTCAAAAGGATACCACGTTCTATATCCCATTCTCCATTCTATATCCCAGGTATTGGCTACGGAATGGTCTTAATGACTTCTTTAGTGGCCATATATTACAATGTCATCATGGCCTGGACCCTGTATTACTTCGCCATGTCGTTCAGCCCCACCCTTCCTTGGAGTAACTGCGACAACTCCTGGAACACGGACGCTTGCTACATGAGGATTGCGTCAACATCACAACATGTTATCAATGACAGTTTGGCTTTTGTTAACTCTAACGTAACGTATAGTGTTGCGAGTGCCGATATGTCCACGATGACACCAAATGCGTCCTCTATACTTAGAAAAACACCAACCGAGGAATTTTGGGAGTAAGTGTTACGAATTTGATTTTCTATTATTACAATCTTCACAGAAGAGTAAAACATGACTGAAATAAATACTCGGTATATTCGGCATTAATTTTGTGTGGCTAATATTCTCACTATCAATCGGCCTTCTACTTACTGCGGAGTGTATCAAGCGAGCGATGTGTGAATAACCGAATAGTCAATTTTAAAAACGAAAACTCTTATAATTAAAAAAAGTTATGTAGAAAAGTGTGTCTTTAATAAGCAATACCACAATATAATACATGTATTTAATTAGGTAGTATTGTCCTGTTAAGCTTTTTATTTATTTCTTATTATTAAGGAAAGAGTTTACTGTTATTCATATACGACATCAGCTGACATACCTAATGAGGTCAAGATCCATTCGCAATCTATAATCATGCAAAGTGATACATTTCAGACGGAACGTCCTTGAGCTCACATCCGGTGTTCAACATCCGGGTTACATTCGGTGGCAGTTACTATTATGTCTCCTAGGTGCATGGACGATGGTTTTCTTGAGTCTGATTAAGGGAATCAAATCTTCAGGCAAGGTATGAGAGACAACATGTGTATGCATTACGTGGTCCGAGTATTAACATTCATACCCAATCCAACCATTCTCCAAGAAACTAAAACGGAGTTGGCTGGGGTATGAGACAAAACCTTAATTTCGGCTTAACAAGTTTGCATATTGTAAACTAAAACATTTAACACAGACATATTAATACATTTTTAGATCTGTGCTTTTAATAAGTAATTTTAAACAGGTTATCACATTTTTTCAGTAAAAAATGTTTTTAAACGTGTTTTATTGTCGAAATATCCATTATAAAATCCTGCAAATATAAGCTTTCCTATCGTTTAATGGAATTAAGACGGGACCACGTAATGTATAGCTCATATGTTCATGTCAACCTGAATCAATTCTAAAATATGTGTAAGTTAAGAGGTTCTCGGTTTGACTGGTCATGAACGTTTGTGAAACCTGTTATGTAGGCACACACATTTATGCAAACGCATATATACTGAAAGGAAAAAGAAACGCGATACGGGTATTTCCGCTATATATTGTATGTACAATATGCTGATGTTGATCGAATGGTACATGGTTACGTAAGATCTTTCCTTTCGGAAAAAAGACTAAAACAACACGTAACACAGCAAATAGTATTCCTGCAAAGTTTCATTATTGACAGAGTACGCGTTTGGAGCAATCTTAGGATGCAAAATTATGCAAACTCTTTACGTTAAATACAGTACTGAACTGGCTCAATTTTCCAAAGAGGAACTTCAACATTTATGAATTTCTTATTACAAGGTGTAGTGTGATTAAAACGTCTACAATATCACAGTTGTGTCCTTTCTCTAACTAACTGCAACTTTTATTTTACAAAACATCTTGGGATTTCCTTGAATATACAGCGGAAATTCCCGTGTCGCGTTTCTTTATCCTTTCAGTATATAATAGATGCACATACTAGAGTAGAAAAAAGATATATTGGATGTTATAGCTAATTTACATAAAACAAAATATAAAACTCAAGCTGTATGTCAGTTACAATCAATATATTATTTCAAATATTATACACAAAAGTAGTATTATATATAGTAAACTTGTTATATTACTAATTTAATATGTGTGTTTGTATATCTTTCTTCAGGTGATGTATGTTGCAGCTACTCTACCATACGTGTTGTTGACAATATTACTTATAAGGGGAGCAACTCTAGATGGTGCCTGGGAGGGATTTAAATTCTACACCATTCCAAAATTTGAAAAACTTTTGGAATTCACAGGTATTCTCAAACATTTTAAGTAGTGTTGTCATTGGCTCACGTTTGCAATTCCTTAATGTAACGATGTCACAGTCCTTACATGGTATGGCGGCTATATATATTTCATTATATGGTATGGCGACAATATATATTTCAAAGAGAACTTGTACCAAGCGTTAAGCTTGACACACGTTAACTTGTTATTCAATACTAACTTTGGTATTCATTATTAACTGATAATAATTTAGAATTCAATATTAAACACTTCCCGTAATTATAAGTTATTATATTTGTACTGGGATATATGCACGAGTTCTTTCGCGTTTTAATATTCCACGACTTTAGGAGCGCAATATTTTGCGCCAAAGAACGAGTGCATATATCCCAATATAAATCTAATAACATTTTTATTTCATACGCATTTTTAAATTAGAACAATACAATATGTTGTAAAATTTCATTTTCACCAAAATCATTTATTTGAAACATATGTTAGTTCCATCGTGGGAATGTTCACATTGAAATAAACATTGTTTACATCACGTGACATACTTCCTTCGACATGAACCAAAAATTGCATCAATCACGAACGAGTATGCATTACACGCCCAATATGACTTTACACAAATTGTCAACATTTGTATATTCATTTTAAAGCCATCTTTCAAGTTGGAAATAACTTACCGGACTTCGGTAATAACACGAACGATAATCAATCCGACTTTATAGACCCAGACCTAGACGGGGAAATAACGTACGATGAAATAAGTTTAGTAATAGACATGTCTTTGAAAAATAAAATATCAGCTGGGAGTGACTCTCTTTTAGCTGAAGTCTTTAAATTGTCAAAAACTATTATTTTACCATTTATTGTTAAGCATTTTAACAAAAAAGATTTGAATGGAGAGTACCCGAAATCATGGGGTGAAGGAATGATTATACCTCTTTTCAAAAATAAGAGTGATGTTGACTCTACAAACAATTATAGAGGAATAACACTTATAAATATGCTGCCAAAAATATTTTCACATGTTTTATTAAACCGCATAAAAAAGTGGTCAGAATTGCATGATAAAATTGACGATAACCAATTTGGATTTCAAAAAGCTAAATCTACAGTAGATACTATTTTTATTTTTTATTCAATAATTGCAAAGGTTTACAATACAAAATGAAAAAAGCTTTATTGTGCTTTTATGGACTTCGAAAAAGCTTTTGACACCGTCGATATGTATTTATTGTGGCATAAACCTTACTCAAAAAAATGTAAGCCCGAGAATGCTGAAAACACTACAGTCAATATATTCTTCGGTCAAATGTTCTATCAAATATAAAAATACTATATCTGAACTTTTCGTTTCAAATAACGGTTTAAAACAAGGGGACCCGTTGTCTCCGATAATGTTCATGTTTTTCATTAATGATCTATCTAATAGTATCAACACAGATAGCAGTGATATATTTAGTATTGACGAACTATTCAGTGATCTTTTCTCAATTAGTAGAATCTTTACAGAGTATGTTAAATGATCTGCAAAATTATTGTAATGTTTGGGGACTTAAAATTAACACAAGTAAGACAAAAATAATGATCTTCGAAAATGGCAGACCCTCAAATCCTGCATTTGTTTTAAATGGACTTCAGTTAGAAATAGTTTCATCATTTAAATATTTAGGAGTGGAATTTTTCAAAAACGGTAACTGGTCAAGAACCCAACAGAATTTAGCTCAGCATGCGTCATACTCATTACATAAATTATATAATGTATTTAATCAAATAACAATCCCAATCAATGAGAAGTGTAAATTATTTGACTCTCTTGTTGGGTCTATTTTAAATTAAGCATGTGAAGTGTGGGGTTTCCATGAAGCTTCTAACGTAGAAATTGTTCATAATAAATTGTGCAGAAACATCTTATGTGTCAGAAAATCGACAAATGTAGAAGGTTTATACGGTGAGCTAGATCGTACCCTTAAAAAATATACAGAAAACTTAGAATGCTTAAATAATGGGTTAACGCGATTCCTTGATTTATAAAACTTTCATCATGATAAAACAACAATGCGAACACAATAATAATCACAGGTTTCATCGCATGAACTGGGCCTGGCACATTAAGATAGAATTAGAAAATTTTGGTTTTCGGATGTTTGGCATAGTCAACTAACGATCGATATCCCTTAGGATCAAATTAAACTCAGAATTTTAGATCAATACAAGCAATCTTGGTTTGGATCTATCAATAATTCTAGCAGACTATTGACATAAAGTAGATTTAAATTTAATTTTAACTATGAACAGTATTTAAGTACAATTACTACTCCTAAATTCGAATTGCTTTAACGAAATTTAGAATATCTGCACATGCACTTGCTATCGAAACAGGTAGTCATAATAATATTGAACGCAATGAAAGGTTTTGCATTGTTTGCAATATGAGAGTTATTGGAGATGAGTACCATTTTCTGCTTGTGTGCCCGTTTTACTCTGAACTAAGAACAATATTTCTGCCTAGATATTCTGCAGATGGCCAACACTTAATAATTAGACTCTCTTATGTCAAAGCAATCTAAAAGTAATTTGGAACAAGTAAATAATTATATTATGACTTTAAAAAACGCATTCAAAATAATTAATGTACATATGCATGTATCACGAATGGGTGTTCTTGATATATTTGAGTGTGAATGATACACATCTATGGCTAATGCTATTTAATGAACTTGAATTTATGACGATATGTTGTAATTGTCAATATATAAAAAGAACTGTTGTTAATATAAAACATACATATTCGTTTTCCTCCAAGTAAAACGTATTACATATTGATGACGGATATAAATCACCATGAAAGGGAGAGACAGACTTTTGTATTTTCACATTTATATGTAGGCTATAAACTATTGTATTGTGGTTTAATGCTGAATAAAATTATGTTATATTATGTTATGTTATATTATATTGCCTCTCACGAACATACTCAATGAAACCGAGTAAGCTACTTTTCTCTATTGCTTTTGTCTCTTGCTACAAAACGATCCCCGTTTCAGTATTAATTGACATTCACACTAGCGTTCTTGACCAGTTATTGCTGTGAGGCGGCTGTAAAAAGTCAATTGGAGTAGTGTTATTACCATTCAGTAGTTATTACTTACTGCTTCTTTCTCCTTTCATCAAGCACAGTAATCGTGGTAGTAAAATACCGCTTAAGCCGATTCTAGGGGCGTGAGAAGTGTTTTACCTTATATCACCACTCTTGAACATTACGTGGTCCGAGTATTAACTTTAATACCCCATCCAACCCCTTCTCCAATAAGAGAAAACGGGATTGGCAGGGGTATGAAATAAAACCTTAATTTCGGCCTAAAAAGTTTGCATAATGTAAAATTAAAACATTAAATAGGTAATTTTGAACAGGTTATCGCATGTTTCAGTAAAAATAGTGTTAAACGTGTTTTATTGTCGAAATATCCGTTATAAAATCCTGCTAATATAAGCTTACACATCACTTAATGAAATTAAGGCGGGACCACGTAATAGAGACTCTATAAAACCGAGGCTGCTAGTTTTCTCTATTGTTTGTGTTTGTTGCTTTCAATGGATTCCCTTTTCAGTATTTACTTTTAACGTTATTGGTAGTCAGTATTTACATTAATCGACCACAGAATTTCCCTTGTTAGCCGTGTCGAACACCCATTTCATATTCCAGCAGTGTATGTACGCATATGTAATACAACCTGAAATAAAAACGTTTTTGATTGTGGTTATAATACACTAAATATGTATCACAACGCAAATTGTGTTTTACTGAAACTATTTCTTCATTATTAATTCCCTAGATTCTAATATGTAGGTATATTATATATTCTGTGATGAATTATAGAAATTTCCCAGTTTGAGAAAATCTATAACATATCCCTTCCTCTACTGTGCTATCTCGCCTAGTGCGCAAGATAGCACAGTAGCCAAATGTTATGAACTAAACGATAGACGTCACGATATTACGTCACGAATGACGTCATAATATTACTCCGCGCTGTCGCCAAAGGAGTGACAGAAGAAGGAATATTTGTGTCAAAAGACGATTGGAACGAAATTCATCACAGAATATATATTATATAGTTTCATTAACATTTTTTGTCGTGATACGGAAAATAATTCACTCGTGAGAAATATTCTTGCGATATAGAAACTCGTGCGAAAACGCACTCGTTTCTATATTGCAAGAATCTTTCTCACTCGGGAATTATTTCCTGTATCACTTCAACAATGTTAATTAAACTCTATATAAAAGTGGTATAGAAAATGTAGCATTCACAGATCAAATTAAACCAGTACATTCATTCAAACACCACTTACAAGAAAATTAGAAGCAAAGTATGCGATACAACAAACATAAAATAGTTGACTATAGAGTACCTCATTGGAACTGCCAATGGCAAAATGGCGTTATGGTTTAAACCAGGTTCTAGAGTTCCATGTCCTAAACATAGATATAAAAATCGAACAGAAAAAGTAGCATTCAATGACGACAGTCAACCACAAACACACACAGAAACAAAGAAAATCTTTAAAGATGAATAAAAGGCCAAATAAGACATCACAAACACAAAAAGATTGCCAATAGGGCTACCGCCTTGGAACGGTCAGTGGCAAAAAAGGCCGCAGGGGGTTTCAACCAGGTTCAAGGGTGCACACAACCTCACATTTACCCTACTGTCATCCCAAAACGGGACAGTGTAAATAAAGAAATCCCCGCCTAGAAAAAAAATAATCTTATTAAGTCATAAACGTATTAAGTTATAAACTTAGCATGTGCAAACAACTCGTAATAAATAATTTCCATTATACAAAGCAGTTTGTACCTTTATAAAGTCGGAGTAAAATGCCCCTTTGTAGAGATAAAACACGATGTCTTCGCTATCCAACGTTCTTTATGACAATAACGTTTTGGCACTAATGAACATGCTAGTATGACGTCACATTCCGTCTGGAGTTAAAGTTTATCTGAGATCGTAGCGGTTTTATGTACATCTTATTCACTTTTTCCACAATGTTATGACGTGTGATATAAAATATCACAAAATCCTCCCCGTTCTATACAAGATGTATAAAACTCTTTATGATTATTTTTAATATTAACTAGTCATTTTACGAGTTAAAATAAAAATAAGTTATTACTCGCTTCATAAATCTTACATGGAATGGGAACTCGCTTAAGATCATACATATATCATTACCTGGATATATTCCTAAAGCTGCGTCATATCTTTCATACATAGTTTACCCTATGTAGAACAACTATGACTGTCTATCATGTCTATAGCACTATTTGTTTGAATCACGTTTTATTTAGTAATATCAGATATTTTATATATTATCTATTGTGCAAACAGTATGGCGAGACGCGGCCGTTCAGATGTTCTACTCAGCTGGGATGGGCTGGGGTGGCATAATGACACTGGCCAGTTATAATGACTTCAATAACAATCTCGAAAGGTAAAATACATAGTTTTATAAGAGTTACAATCACGGATCAACACTTTGCTATATTCTAGACATCGTGAGTAAGCAATCTTGAAAGGCAAAATACAGAGTTTTATAAGAGGTACAATCACGGAGCAACACAATTGCTGTATTCTATACATCGTGATTAAACAATCTTGAAAGGTAAAATACAGAGTTTTATAAGAGGAACAATCACGGAGCAACACTATTGCTGTATTCTATACATCGTGATTAAACAATCTGGAAAGGTAAAATATAGAGTTCTATAAGAGTAACAATCACGGAGCAACACTATTGCTGTATTCTAGACATCATGATTAAACAATCTTGAAAGGTAAAATACAGAGTTTTATAAGAGGAACAATCACGGAGCAACACTATTGCTGTATTCTATACATCGTGATTAAACAATCTGGAAAGGTAAAATACAGAGTTTTATAAGAGGAACAATCACGAAGCAACACTATTGCTGTATTCTAGACATCATGATTAAACAATCTGGAAAGGTAAAATACAGAGTTTTATAAGAGGAACAATCACGGAGCAACACTATTGCTGTATTCTAGACATCATGATTAAACAATCTGGAAAGGTAAAATACAGAGTTTTATAAGAGGAACAATCACGGAGCAACACTATTGCTGTATTCTAGACATCATGATTAAACAATCTTGAAAGGTAAAATACAGAGTTTTATAAGAGTAACAATCACGGAGCAACACTATTGCTGTATTCTAGACATCATGATTAAACAATCTGGAAAGGTAAAATACAGAGTTTTATAAGAGGAACAATCACGGAGCAACACTATTGCTGTATTCTAGACATCATGATTAAACAATCTGGAAAGGTAAAATACAGAGTTTTATAAGAGGAACAATCACGGAGCAACACTATTGCTGTATTCTATACATCGTGATTAAACAATCTGGAAAGGTAAAATATAGAGTTCTATAAGAGTAACAATCACGGAGCAACACTATTGCTGTATTCTAGACATCATGATTAAACAATCTTGAAAGGTAAAATACAGAGTTTTATAAGAGGAACAATCACGGAGCAACACTATTGCTGTATTCTATACATCGTGATTAAACAATCTGGAAAGGTAAAATACAGAGTTTTATAAGAGGAACAATCACGAAGCAACACTATTGCTGTATTCTAGACATCATGATTAAACAATCTTGAAAGGTAAAATACAGAGTTTTATAAGAGTAACAATCACGGAGCAACACTATTGCTGCATTCTAGACATCATGATTAAACAATATGGAAAGGTAAAATACAGAGTTCTATAAGAGGAACAATCACGGAGCAACACTATTGCTGTATTCTAGACATCAAGATTAAACAATATGGAAAGGTAAAATACAGAGTTTTATAAGAGGAACAATCACGGAGCAACACTATTGCTGTATTCTAGACATCATGATTAAACAATCTGGAAAGGTAAAATACAGAGTTTTATAAGAGGAACAATCACGGAGCAACACTATTGCTGTATTCTAGACATCATGATTAAACAATCTTGAAAGGTAAAATACAGAGTTTTATAAGAGTAACAATCACGGAGCAACACTATTGCTGTATTCTAGACATCATGATTAAACAATCTTGAAAGGTAAAATACAGAGTTTTATAAGAGTTACAATCACGGAGCAACACTATTGCTGTATTCTAGACATCATGATTAAACAATCTGGAAAGGTAAAATACAGAGTTTTATAAGAGTAACAATCAAGGAGCAACACTATTGCTGTATTCTAGACATCATGATTAAACAATATGGAAAGGTAAAATACAGAGTTTTATAAGAGGAACAATCACGGAGCAACACTATTGCTGTATTCTAGACATCATGATTAAACAATCTTGAAAGGTAAAATACAGAGTTTTATAAGAGTAACAATCACGGAGCAACACTATTGCTGTATTCTAGACATCATGATTAAACAATCTTGAAAGGTAAAATACAGAGTTTTATAAGAGTAACAATCACGGAGCAACACTATTGCTGTATTCTAGACATCATGATTAAACAATCTGGAAAGGTAAAATACAGAGTTTTATAAGAGTAACAATCAAGGAGCAACACTATTGCTGTATTCTAGACATCATGATTAAACAATATTGAAAGGTAAAATACAGAGTTTTATAAGAGGAACAATCACGGAGCAACACTATTGCTGTATTCTAGACATCATGATTAAACAATCTTGAAAGGTAAAATACAGAGTTTTATAAGAGTAACAATCACGGAGCAACACTATTGCTGTATTCTAGACATCATGATTAAACAATCTGGAAAGGTAAAATACAGAGTTTTATAAGAGGAACAATCACGGAGCAACACTATTGCTGTATTCTAGACATCATGATTAAACAATCTGGAAAGGTAAAATACAGAGTTTTATAAGAGTAACAATCACGGAGCAACACTATTGCTGTATTCTAGACATCATGATTAAACAATCTTGAAAGGTAAAATACAGAGTTTTATAAGAGTAACAATCAAGGAGCAACACTATTGCTGTATTCTAGACATCATGATTAAACAATCTGGAAAGGTAAAATACAGAGTTTTATAAGAGGAACAATCACGAAGCAACACTTTGCTGTATTGTAGACATCATGATTAAACAATCTTGAAAGGTAAAATACAGAGTTTCATACGAGGAACAATCACGAAGCAACACTTTGCTGTATTCTAGACATCATGATTAAACAATATGGAAAGGTAAAATACAGAGTTTTATAAGAGGAACAATCACGGAGCAAGACTATTGCTGTATTCTAGACATCATGATTAAACAATCTGGAAAGGTAAAATACATAGTTTTATACGAGGAACAATCACAGAGCAACACTATTGCTGTATTCTAGACATCATGATTAAACAATCTTAAAGGGTAAAATACAGAGTTTTATAAGAGGAACAATCAAGGAGCAACACTTTTGCTTTATTCTAGACATCATGATTAAACAATCTGGAAAGGTAAAATACAGAGTTTTATAAGAGGAACAATCAAGGAGCAACACTATTGCTGTATTCTAGACATCATGATTAAACAATATGGAAAGGTAAAATACAGAGTTCTATAAGAGTAACAATCACGGAGCAACACTATTGCTGTATTCTAGACATCATGATTAAACAATCTGGAAAGGTAAAATACAGAGTTCTATAAGAGTAACAATCACGGAGCAACACTATTGCTGTATTCTAGACATCATGATTAAACAATATGGAAAGGTAAAATACAGAGTTTTATAGGAGGAACAATCACGGATCAACACTTTGCTTTATTCTAGACATCATGATTAAACAATCTTGAAAGGTAAAATACAGAGTTTCATACGAGGAACAATCACGAAGCAACACTATTGCTGTATTCTAGACATCATGATTAAACAATCTGGAAAGGTAAAATACAGAGTTTTATAAGAGTAACAATCAAGGAGCAACACTATTGCTGTATTCTAGACATCATGATTAAACAATATTGAAAGGTAAAATACAGAGTTTTATAAGAGGAACAATCACGGAGCAACACTATTGCTGTATTCTAGACATCATGATTAAACAATCTTGAAAGGTAAAATACAGAGTTTTATAAGAGTAACAATCACGGAGCAACACTATTGCTGTATTCTAGACATCATGATTAAACAATCTGGAAAGGTAAAATACAGAGTTTTATAAGAGGAACAATCACGGAGCAACACTATTGCTGTATTCTAGACATCATGATTAAACAATCTGGAAAGGTAAAATACAGAGTTTTATAAGAGTAACAATCACGGAGCAACACTATTGCTGTATTCTAGACATCATGATTAAACAATCTGGAAAGGTAAAATACAGAGTTTTATAAGAGTAACAATCAAGGAGCAACACTATTGCTGTATTCTAGACATCATGATTAAACAATATTGAAAGGTAAAATACAGAGTTTTATAAGAGGAACAATCACGGAGCAACACTATTGCTGTATTCTAGACATCATGATTAAACAATCTTGAAAGGTAAAATACAGAGTTTTATAAGAGTAACAATCACGGAGCAACACTATTGCTGTATTCTAGACATCATGATTAAACAATCTGGAAAGGTAAAATACAGAGTTTTATAAGAGGAACAATCACGGAGCAACACTATTGCTGTATTCTAGACATCATGATTAAACAATCTGGAAAGGTAAAATACAGAGTTTTATAAGAGTAACAATCACGGAGCAACACTATTGCTGTATTCTAGACATCATGATTAAACAATCTTGAAAGGTAAAATACAGAGTTTTATAAGAGTAACAATCAAGGAGCAACACTATTGCTGTATTCTAGACATCATGATTAAACAATCTGGAAAGGTAAAATACAGAGTTTTATAAGAGGAACAATCACGAAGCAACACTTTGCTGTATTGTAGACATCATGATTAAACAATCTTGAAAGGTTAAATACAGAGTTTCATACGAGGAACAATCACGAAGCAACACTTTGCTGTATTCTAGACATCATGATTAAACAATATGGAAAGGTAAAATACAGAGTTTTATAAGAGGAACAATCACGGAGCAAGACTATTGCTGTATTCTAGACATCATGATTAAACAATCTGGAAAGGTAAAATACATAGTTTTATACGAGGAACAATCACAGAGCAACACTATTGCTGTATTCTAGACATCATGATTAAACAATCTTAAAGGGTAAAATACAGAGTTTTATAAGAGGAACAATCAAGGAGCAACACTTTTGCTTTATTCTAGACATCATGATTAAACAATCTGGAAAGGTAAAATACAGAGTTTTATAAGAGGAACAATCAAGGAGCAACACTATTGCTGTATTCTAGACATCATGATTAAACAATATGGAAAGGTAAAATACAGAGTTCTATAAGAGTAACAATCACGGAGCAACACTATTGCTGTATTCTAGACATCATGATTAAACAATCTGGAAAGGTAAAATACAGAGTTCTATAAGAGTAACAATCACGGAGCAACACTATTGCTGTATTCTAGACATCATGATTAAACAATATGGAAAGGTAAAATACAGAGTTTTATAGGAGGAACAATCACGGATCAACACTTTGCTTTATTCTAGACATCATGATTAAACAATCTTGAAAGGTAAAATACAGAGTTTCATACGAGGAACAATCACGAAGCAACACTATTGCT
This sequence comes from Cyrtodaria siliqua, assembly GCA_037043455.1. NCBI lineage: Eukaryota > Metazoa > Mollusca > Bivalvia > Adapedonta > Hiatellidae > Cyrtodaria > Cyrtodaria siliqua. Next base: position 197,514 of record JAWPHD010002035.1, on the reverse strand, counting down.
GTATTCTAGACATCATGATTAAACAATCTTAAAGGGTAAAATACAGAGTTTTATAAGAGGAACAATCAAGGAGCAACACTTTTGCTTTATTCTAGACATCATGATTAAACAATCTGGAAAGGTAAAATACAGAGTTTTATAAGAGGAACAATCAAGGAGCAACACTATTGCCGTATTCTAGACATCGTGATTAAACAATCTGGAAAGGTAAAATACAGAGTTTTATAAGAGTAACAATCAAGGAGCAACACTATTGCTGTATTCTAGACATCATGATTAAACAATCTGGAAAGGTAAAATACAGAGTTTTATAAGAGGAACAATCACGGAGCAACACTATTGCTGTATTCTAGACATCATGATTAAACAATCTGGAAAGGTAAAATACAGAGTTTTATAAGAGGAACAATCACGGAGCAACACTATTGCTGTATTCTAGACATCATGATTAAACAATCTTAAAGGGTTAAATACAGAGTTTTATAAGAGTAACAATCACGGAGCAACACTATTGCTGTATTCTAGACATCATGATTAAACAATCTGGAAAGGTAAAATACAGAGTTTTATAAGAGTAACAATCACGGAGCAACACTATTGCTGTATTCTAGACATCATGATTAAACAATATGGAAAGGTAAAATACAGAGTTTTATAAGAGGTACAATCACGGATCAACACTTTGCTTTATTCTAGACATCATGATTAAACAATCTTGAAAGGTAAAATACAGAGTTTCATACGAGGAACAATCACGAAGCAACACTATTGCTGTATTCTAGACATCATGATTAAACAATCTTAAAGGGTAAAATACAGAGTTTTATAAGAGGAACATTCAAGGAGCAACACTTTTGCTTTATTCTAGACATCATGATTAAACAATCTGGAAAGGTAAAATACAGAGTTTATAAGAGGAACAATCAAGGAGCAACACTATTGCTGTATTCTAGACATCATGATTAAACAATCTTAAAGGGTAAAATACAGAGTTTTATAAGAGGAACAATCACGGAGCAACACTATTGCTGTATTCTAGACATCATGATTAAACAATATGGAAAGGTAAAATACAGAGTTTTATATGAGGAACAATCACGTATCAACACTTTGCTTTTTTCTAGACATCATGATTAAACAATCTGGAAAGATAAAATACAGAGTTTTATAGGAGGAACAATCAAGGAGCAACACTATTGCTGTATTCTAGACATCATGATTAAACAATCTTGAAAGGTAAAATACAGAGTTTATAAGAGGAACAATCAAGGAGCAACACTATTGCTGTATTCTAGACATCATGATTAAACAATATGGAAAGGTAAAATACAGAGTTTTATAAGAGGAACAATCACGTATCAACACTTTGCTTTTTTCTAGACATCATGATTAAACAATCTGGAAAGATAAAATACAGAGTTTCATAAGAGGAACAATCAAGGAGCAACACTATTGCTGTATTCTAGACATCATGATTAAACAATCTGGAAAGGTAAAATACAGAGTTTTATAAGAGGAACAATCAAGGAGCAACACTATTGCTGTATTCTAGACATCATGATTAAACAATCTGGAAAGGTAAAATACAGAGTTTTATAAGAGTAACAATCACGGAGCAACACTATTGCTGTATTCTAGACATCATGATTAAACAATCTGGAAAGGTAAAATACCGAGTTTAATAAGAAAAACAATCACGTATCAACACTTTACTTTATTCTAGACATCATGATTAAACAATCTGGAAAGGTAAAATACAGAGTTTTATAAGAGGAACAATCAAGGAGCAACACTATTGCTGTATTCTAGACATCATGATTAAACAATCTGGAAAGGTAAAATACAGAGTTTTATAAGAGTAACAATCACGGAGCAAAACTATTGCTGTATTCTAGACATCATGATTAAACAATCTGGAAAGGTAAAATACAGAGTTTTAAAAGAGGTACAATCACGGAGCAAGACTATTGCTGTATTCTATACATCGTGATTAAACAATATTGAAATGCAAAATACAGAGTTTTATAAGAGGAACAATCAAGGAGCAACACTTTGCTGTATTGTAGACATCATGATTAAACAATATGGAAAGGTAAAATACAGAGTTTCATACGAGGAACAATCACGTAGCAACACTTTGCTGTATTGTAGACATCATGATTAAACAATATGGAAAGGTAAAATACAGAGTTCTATAAGAGTAACAATCACAGAGCAACACTATTGCTGTATTCTAGACATCATGATTAAACAATCTGGAAATGCAAAATACAGAGTTTTATAAGAGGAACAATCACGAAGCAACACTATTGCTGTATTCTAGACATCGTGATTAAACAATCTGGAAAGGTAAAATACAGAGTTTTATAAGAGGAACAATCACGGAGCAACACTATTGCTGTATTCTAGACATCATGATTAAACAATATGGAAAGGTAAAATACAGAGTTTTATAAGAGGAACAATCACGGAGCAACACTATTGCTGTATTCTAGACATCGTGATTAAACAATCTGGAAAGGTAAAATACAGAGTTTTATAAGAGGAACAATCACGGAGCAACACTATTGCTGTATTCTAGACATCATGATTAAACAATATGGAAAGGTAAAATACAGAGTTTTATAAGAGGAACAATCACGGAGCAAAACTTTGCTGCATTCTAGACATCATGATTAAACAATATGGAAAGGTAAAATACAGAGTTTTATAAGAGTAACAATCACGGATCAACACTTTGCTTTATTCTAGACATCATGATTAAACAATCTTGAAAGGTAAAATACAGAGTTTTATAAGAGTAACAATCACGGAGCAACACTATTGCTGTATTCTAGACATCATGATTAAACAATCTGGAAAGGTAAAATACAGAGTTTTATAAGAGTAACAATCACGGAGCAACACTATTGCTGTATTCTAGACATCATGATTAAACAATCTGGAAAGGTAAAATACAGAGTTTCATACGAGGAACAATCACGAAGCAACACTTTGCTGTATTCTAGACATCATGATTAAACAATCTTGAAAGGTAAAATACAGAGTTTCATACGAGGAACAATCACGAAGCAACACTTTGCTGTATTCTAGACATCATGATTAAACAATATGGAAAGGTAAAATACAGAGTTTTATAAGAGGAACAATCACGGAGCAAGACTATTGCTGTATTCTAGACATCATGATTAAACAATCTGGAAAGGTAAAATACAGAGTTTTATAGGAGGAACAATCACGGATCAAAACTTTGCTTTATTCTAGACATCATGATTAAACAATCTTGAAAGGTAAAATACAGAGTTTCATACGAGGAACAATCAAGGAGCAACACTATTGCTCTATTCTAGACATCATGATTAAACAATCTGGAAAGGTAAAATACAGAGTTTTATAGGAGGAACAATCACGGATCAAAACTTTGCTTTATTCTAGACATCATGATTAAACAATCTTGAAAGGTAAAATACAGAGTTTCATACGAGGAACAATCACGAAGCAACACTTTGCTGTATTCTAGACATCATGATTAAACAATCTTAAAGGGTAAAATACATAGTTTTATACGAGGAACAATCACAGAGCAACACTATTGCTGTATTCTAGACATCATGATTAAACAATCTTAAAGGGTAAAATACAGAGTTTTATAAGAGGAACAATCAAGGAGCAACACTTTTGCTTTATTCTAGACATCATGATTAAACAATATGGAAAGGTAAAATACAGAGTTCTATAAGAGTAACAATCACGGAGCAACACTATTGCTGTATTCTAGACATCATGATTAAACAATCTGGAAAGGTAAAATACAGAGTTTTATAAGAGGAACAATCAAGGAGCAACACTATTGCTGTATTCTAGACATCATGATTAAACAATATGGAAAGGTAAAATACAGAGTTCTATAAGAGTAACAATCACGGAGCAACACTATTGCTGTATTCTAGACATCATGATTAAACAATCTGGAAAGGTAAAATACAGAGTTCTATAAGAGTAACAATCACGGAGCAACACTATTGCTGTATTCTAGACATCATGATTAAACAATCTGGAAAGGTAAAATACAGAGTTCTATAAGAGGAACAATCACGGAGCAACACTATTGCTGTATTCTAGACATCATGATTAAACAATCTGGAAAGGTAAAATACAGAGTTCTATAAGAGTAACAATCACGGAGCAACACTATTGCTGTATTCTAGACATCATGATTAAACAATCTGGAAAGGTAAAATACAGAGTTCTATAAGAGTAACAATCACGGAGCAACACTATTGCTGTATTCTAGACATCATGATTAAACAATCTGGAAAGGTAAAATACAGAGTTTTATAAGAGGAACAATCACGAAGCAACACTATTGCTGTATTCTAGACATCATGATTAAACAATCTGGAAAGGTAAAATACAGAGTTCTATAAGAGTAACAATCAAGGAGCAACACTATTGCTGTATTCTAGACATCATGATTAAACAATATGGAAAGGTAAAATACAGAGTTTTATAGGAGGAACAATCAAGGAGCAACACTATTGCTGTATTCTAGACATCATGATTAAACAATCTTGAAAGGTAAAATACAGAGTTTATAAGAGGAACAATCAAGGAGCAACACTATTGCTGTATTCTAGACATCATGATTAAACAATATGGAAAGGTAAAATACAGAGTTTTATAGGAGGAACAATCAAGGAGCAACACTATTGCTGTATTCTAGACATCATGATTAAACATTATGGAAAGGTAAAATACAGAGTTTTATAGGAGGAACAATCAAGGAGCAACACTATTGCTGTATTCTAGACATCATGATTAAACAATCTGGAAAGGTAAAATACAGAGTTCTATAAGAGTAACAATCACGGAGCAACACTATTGCTGTATTCTAGACATCATGATTAAACAATCTGGAAAGGTAAAATACAGAGTTTTATAAGAGGAACAATCACGAAGCAACACTATTGCTGTATTCTAGACATCATGATTAAACAATCTGGAAAGGTAAAATACAGAGTTCTATAAGAGTAACAATCAAGGAGCAACACTATTGCTGTATTCTAGACATCATGATTAAACAATATGGAAAGGTAAAATACAGAGTTTTATAGGAGGAACAATCAAGGAGCAACACTATTGCTGTATTCTAGACATCATGATTAAACAATCTTGAAAGGTAAAATACAGAGTTTATAAGAGGAACAATCAAGGATCAACACTTTGCTTTATTCTAGACATCATGATTAAACAATCTGGAAAGGTAAAATACAGAGTTTTATAGGAGGAACAATCAAGGAGCAACACTATTGCTGTATTCTAGACATCATGATTAAACAATCTTGAAAGGTAAAATACAGAGTTTATAAGAGGAACAATCAAGGATCAACACTTTGCTTTATTCTAGACATCATGATTAAACAATCTTGAAAGGTAAAATACAGAGTTTATAAGAGGAACAATCAAGGATCAACACTTTGCTTTATTCTAGACATCATGATTAAACAATCTGGAAAGGTAAAATACAGAGTTTCATACGAGGAACAATCACGAAGCAACACTATTGCTGTATTCTAGACATCATGATTAAACAATCTTAAAGGGTAAAATACAGAGTTTTATAAGAGGAACAATCAAGGAGCAACACTTTTGCTTTATTCTAGACATCATGATTGAACAATCTGGAAAGGTAAAATACAGAGTTTTATAAGAGGAACAATCAAGGAGCAACACTATTGCCGTATTCTAGACATCGTGATTAAACAATCTGGAAAGGTAAAATACAGAGTTTTATAAGAGTAACAATCAAGGAGCAACACTATTGCTGTATTCTAGACATCATGATTAAACAATCTGGAAAGGTAAAATACAGAGTTTTATAAGAGGAACAATCAAGGAGCAACACTATTGCTGTATTCTAGACATCATGATTAAACAATCTGGAAAGGTAAAATACAGAGTTCTATAAGAGGAACAATCACGGAGCAACACTATTGCTGTATTTTAGACATCATGATTAAACAATCTGGAAAGGTAAAATACAGAGTTTTATAAGAGTAACAATCAAGGAGCAACACTATTGCTGTATTCTAGACATCATGATTAAACAATCTGGAAAGGTAAAATACAGAGTTCTATAAGAGGAACAATCAAGGAGCAACACTATTGCTGTATTCTAGACATCATGATTAAACAATCTGGAAAGGTAAAATACAGAGTTCTATAAGAGGAACAATCAAGGAGCAACACTATTGCTGTATTCTAGAGATCATGATTAAACAATCTGGAAAGGTAAAATACAGAGTTCTATAAGAGTAACAATCACGGAGCAACACTATTGCTGTATTCTAGACATCATGATTAAACAATCTGGAAAGGTAAAATACAGAGTTCTATAAGAGGAACAATCAAGGAGCAACACTATTTCTGTATTCTAGACATCATGATTAAACAATCTGGAAAGGTAAAATACAGAGTTCTATAAGAGGAACAATCAAGGAGCAACACTATTGCTGTATTCTAGACATCATGATTAAACAATCTGGAAAGGTAAAATACAGAGTTTTATAAGAGGAACAATCAAGGAGCAACACTATTGCTGTATTCTAGACATCATGATTAAACAATCTGGAAAGGTAAAATACAGAGTTCTATAAGAGGAACAATCACGGAGCAACACTATTGCTGTATTCTAGACATCATGATTAAACAATCTGGAAAGGTAAAATACAGAGTTTTAAAAGAGGTACAATCACGGATCAACACTTTGCTTTATTCTAGACATCATGATTAAACAATATGGAAAGGTAAAATACAGAGTTTTAAAAGAGGTACAATCACGGAGCAAGACTATTGCTGTATTCTATACATCGTGATTAAACAATATTGAAATGCAAAATACAGAGTTTTATAAGAGGAACAATCACGGAGCAACACTATTGCTGTATTCTAGACATCATGATTAAACAATCTGGAAAGGTAAAATACAGAGTTTTATAAGAGGAACAATCACGGAGCAACACTATTGCTGTATTCTAGACATCGTAATTAAACAATATGGAAAGGTAAAATACAGAGTTTTAAAAGAGGTACAATCACGGAGCAAGACTATTGCTGTATTCTATACATCGTGATTAAACAATATTGAAATGCAAAATACAGAGTTTTATAAGAGGAACAATCAAGGAGCAACACTTTGCTGTATTGTAGACATCATGATTAAACAATCTGGAAAGGTAAAATACAGAGTTCTATAAGAGTAACAATCAAGGAGCAACACTATTGCTGTATTCTAGACATCATGATTAAACAATCTGGAAAGGTAAAATACAGAGTTTTATAAGAGGAACAATCACGGAGCAACACTATTGCTGTATTCTAGACATCGTGATTAAACAATCTGGAAAGGTAAAATACAGAGTTTTATAAGAGGAACAATCACGGAGCAACACTATTGCTGTATTCTAGACTTCGTGATTAAACAATCTGGAAAGGTAAAATACAGAGTTTTATAAGAGGAACAATCACGGAGCAACACTATTGCTGTATTCTAGACATCATGATTAAACAATCTGGAAAGGTAAAATACAGAGTTTTATAAGAGGAACAATCACGGAGCAACACTATTGCTGTATTCTAGACATCATGATTAAACAATCTGGAAAGGTAAAATACAGAGTTTTATAAGAGGAAAAATCACGGAGCAACACTATTGCTGTATTCTAGACATCGTGATTAAACAATCTGGAAAGGTAAAATACAGAGTTTTATAAGAGGAACAATCACGGAGCAACACTATTGCTGTATTCTAGACATCATGATTAAACAATCTGGAAAGGTAAAATACAGAGTTTTATAAGAGGAACAATCACGGAGCAACACTATTGCTGTATTCTAGACATCATGATTAAACAATCTGGAAAGGTAAAATACAGAGTTTTATAAGAGGAACAGTCACGGAGCAAAACTTTGCTGCATTCTAGACATCATGATTAAACAATCTGGAAAGGTAAAATACAGAGTTCTATAAGAGTAACAATCACGGAGCAACACTATTGCTGTATTCTAGACATCATGATTAAACAATCTGGAAAGGTAAAATACAGAGTTTTATAAGAGGAACAATCACGGAGCAACACTATTGCTGTATTCTAGACATCGTGATTAAACAATCTGGAAAGGTAAAATACAGAGTTTTATAAGAGGAACAATCACGGAGCAACACTATTGCTGTATTCTAGACATCATGATTAAACAATCTGGAAAGGTAAAATACAGAGTTTTATAAGAGGAACAATCACGGAGCAACACTATTGCTGTATTCTAGACATCATGATTAAACAATCTGGAAAGGTAAAATACAGAGTTTTATAAGAGTAACAATCACGGAGCAACACTATTGCTGTATTCTAGACATCATGATTAAACAATCTGGAAAGGTAAAATACAGAGTTCTATAAGAGTAACAATCAAGGAGCAACACTATTGCTGTATTCTAGACATCATGATTAAACAATCTTAAAGGGTAAAATACAGAGTTTTATAAGAGTAACAATCACAGAGCAACACTATTGCTGTATTCTAGACATCATGATTAAACAATATGGAAAGGTAAAATACAGAGTTTTATAAGAGGAACAATCACGGAGCAACACTATTGCTGTATTCTAGACATCATGATTAAACAATCTGGAAAGGTAAAATACAGAGTTTTATAAGAGGAACAATCACGGAGCAACACTATTGCTGTATTCTAGACATCATGATTAAACAATCTGGAAAGGTAAAATACAGAGTTTTATAAGAGGAACAGTCACGGAGCAAAACTTTGCTGCATTCTAGACATCATGATTAAACAATCTGGAAAGGTAAAATACAGAGTTCTATAAGAGTAACAATCAAGGAGCAACACTTTGCTGTATTGTAGACATCATGATTAAACAATCTGGAAAGGTAAAATACAGAGTTTTATAAGAGGAACAATCACGGAGCAACACTATTGCTGTATTCTAGACATCGTAATTAAACAATATGGAAAGGTAAAATACAGAGTTTTAAAAGAGGTACAATCACGGAGCAAGACTATTGCTGTATTCTATACATCGTGATTAAACAATATTGAAATGCAAAATACAGAGTTTTATAAGAGGAACAATCAAGGAGCAACACTTTGCTGTATTGTAGACATCATGATTAAACAATCTGGAAAGGTAAAATACAGAGTTCTATAAGAGTAACAATCAAGGAGCAACACTATTGCTGTATTCTAGACATCGTGATTAAACAATCTGGAAAGGTAAAATACAGAGTTTTATAAGAGGAACAATCACGGAGCAACACTATTGCTGTATTCTAGACTTCGTGATTAAACAATCTGGAAAGGTAAAATACAGAGTTTTATAAGAGGAACAATCAAGGAGCAACACTATTGCTGTATTCTAGACATCATGATTAAACAATCTGGAAAGGTAAAATACAGAGTTTTATAAGAGGAACAATCACGGAGCAACACTATTGCTGTATTCTAGACATCGTGATTAAACAATCTGGAAAGGTAAAATACAGAGTTTTATAAGAGGAACAATCACGGAGCAACACTATTGCTGTATTCTAGACTTCGTGATTAAACAATCTGGAAAGGTAAAATACAGAGTTTTATAAGAGGAACAATCACGGAGCAACACTATTGCTGTATTCTAGACATCATGATTAAACAATCTGGAAAGGTAAAATACAGAGTTTTATAAGAGGAACAATCACGGAGCAACACTATTGCTGTAATCTAGACATCATGATTAAACAATCTGGAAAGGTAAAATACAGAGTTTTATAAGAGGAAAAATCACGGAGCAACACTATTGCTGTATTCTAGACATCATGATTAAACAATCTGGAAAGGTAAAATACAGAGTTTTATAAGAGGAACAATCACGGAGCAACACTATTGCTGTATTCTAGACATCATGATTAAACAATCTGGAAAGGTAAAATACAGAGTTTTATAAGAGGAACAATCACGGAGCAACACTATTGCTGTATTCTAGACATCATGATTAAACAATCTGGAAAGGTAAAATACAGAGTTTTATAAGAGGAACAATCACGGAGCAACACTATTGCTGTATTCTAGACATCATGATTAAACAATCTGGAAAGGTAAAATACAGAGTTTTATAAGAGGAACAATCACGGAGCAACACTATTGCTGTATTCTAGACATCATGATTAAACAATCTGGAAAGGTAAAATACAGAGTTCTATAAGAGTAACAATCACGGAGCAACACTATTGCTGTATTCTAGACATCATGATTAAACAATCTGGAAAGTTAAAATACAGAGTTTTATAAGAGGAACAGTCACGGAGCAAAACTTTGCTGCATTCTAGACATCATGATTAAACAATCTGGAAAGGTAAAATACAGAGTTTTATAGGAGGAACAATCACGGAGCAACACTATTGCTGTATTCTAGACATCATGATTAAACAATCTGGAAAGGTAAAATACAGAGTTTTATAGGAGGAACAATCACGGAGCAACACTATTGCTGTATTCTAGACATCATGATTAAACAATATTGAAAGGTAAAATACAGAGTTTTATAAGAGGAACAATCACGGAGCAACACTATTGCTGTATTCTAGACATCATGATTAAACAATATTGAAAGGTAAAATACAGAGTTTTATAAGAGGAACAGTCACGGAGCAAAACTTTGCTGCATTCTAGACATCATGATTAAACAATCTGGAAAGGTAAAATACAGAGTTTTATAGGAGGAACAATCACGGAGCAACACTATTGCTGTATTCTAGACATCATGATTAAACAATCTGGAAAGGTAAAATACAGAGTTTTATAGGAGGAACAATCACGGAGCAACACTATTGCTGTATTCTAGACATCATGATTAAACAATATTGAAAGGTAAAATACAGAGTTTTATAAGAGGAACAATCACGGAGCAACACTATTGCTGTATTCTAGACATCATGATTAAACAATATTGAAAGGTAAAATACAGAGTTTTATAAGAGTAACAATCACGGAGCAACACTATTGCTGTATTCTAGACATCATGATTAAACAATCTGGAAAGGTAAAATACAGAGTTTTATAAGAGGAACAATCACGGAGCAACACTATTGCTGTATTCTAGACATCATGATTAAACAATCTGGAAAGGTAAAATACAGAGTTTTATAAGAGTAACAATCACGGAGCAACACTATTGCTGTATTCTAGACATCATGATTAAACAATCTGGAAAGGTAAAATACAGAGTTTTATAAGAGGAACAATCACGGAGCAACACTATTGCTATATTCTAGACATCATGATTAAACAATCTGGAAAGGTAAAATACAGAGTTTTATAGGAGGAACAATCACGGAGCAACACTATTGCTGTATTCTAGACATCATGATTAAACAATCTGGAAAGGTAAAATACAGAGTTTTATAAGAGGAACAATCACGGAGCAAAACTTTGCTGCATTCTAGACATCATGATTAAACAATCTGGAAAGGTAAAATACAGAGTTTTATAAGAGGAACAGTCACGGAGCAAAACTTTGCTGCATTCTAGACATCATGATTAAACAATCTGGAAAGGTAAAATACAGAGTTCTTTAAGAGTAACAATCAAGGAGCAACACTATTGCTGTATTCTAGACATCATGATTAAACAATCTGAAAGGTAAAATACAGAGTTTTATAAGAGGAACAGTCACGGAGCAAAACTTTGCTGCATTCTAGACATCATGATTAAACAATCTGGAAAGGTAAAATACAGAGTTTTATAGGAGGAACAATCACGGAGCAACACTATTGCTGTATTCTAGACATCATGATTAAACAATCTGGAAAGGTAAAATACAGAGTTTTATAGGAGGAACAATCACGGAGCAACACTATTGCTGTATTCTAGACATCATGATTAAACAATCTGGAAAGGTAAAATACAGAGTTTTATAGGAGGAACAATCACGGAGCAAAACTTTGCTGTATTCTAGACATCATGATTAAACAATATTGAAAGGTAAAATACAGAGTTTTATAAGAGGAACAATCACGGAGCAACACTATTGCTGTATTCTAGACATCATGATTAAACAATCTGGAAAGGTAAAATACAGAGTTTTATAGGAGGAACAATCACGGAGCAACACTATTGCTGTATTCTAGACATCATGATTAAACAATATTGAAAGGTAAAATACAGAGTTTTATAAGAGGAACAATCACGGAGCAACACTATTGCTGCTTGCTAGACATCGTGATTAAACAAAATGGAAAGGTAAATAGCAACTAGATCTGTAAATTAAGAAAATTGAAGGGTCTGACTGATTTCCTGACCACTTATACAAATAATCACAAAAATCATCAGAAAACAGTACGACCCTTTTCTATTGCAAAGTATTTTATGCTTAGTGATCTACTCCTCTATAGTCGGTCACTACGCTTCACTTCTGCATTGCGCGACGACCGGACAACATCGTTGGCTTCTTACATGTTCTGCAACATTGAAAGGGGAGGTAGGTACATGAACTGTTTCCGATGGCTGCAACTAATGTAGTTGTTCAGTAAAATTTTGAATGCATCCTGAGTTGTGTTTTTCAATATATTTACAGCAACATTTATGAGTATCGTTTGTTAATTTCTCTGGGCATGGACTTCAGTTTTAGTTTTAATTCCTTTTGATGAGATGTTCTTTATTGACACTGTCTTGTCAATTTGAGCACTGGAGACAGGATAATAGCGAGGTTGTGTAGATCTGAAATCGATTTAATTTAAGCTAACCACTGACTGTTTCAAGTCCGTAACCCTGTCTCCACCATTCTTTGTGTTGTGTATTGTTCTTTTCGTTCACTGTTTAATTTCCTCTTAGTTTGTGATACACTGCAGACCTACGGTGCCACTATGCACTCCTCTTTGACTGTTTGATAACCGGACAGAGTGTGGACACTATGATATCTAAATCTTCAGAGGAAGGTAGCGTTTGATGTCTGTCTTAAATATTGTCTTGTAGTAGCTGTACCCGTAGTGGTTTGTTCTCTATAGTTGCTCTGGCTTCTGTCAAGTCACTGAGTACTTCCATTGTAGCTTTACAGACATTTGTTTGTTTATATTAATTATTTATGTACATGCTCTTCTATGTGTTATACTTATATGTCCTATTGATACTGCCTTATTTGTCAGAGAATATAACCTGGAGGGGATTTCTTTATTTACAATGTCCCGTTTTATCGGGATTTCAGTAGGGTAAGAGTGAGTTTTGATAATCCTAGAACATTGTTTAATCACCATCGGTATGTTTGCCTCTGCCCGTTTCAATGATGTAGCCCTATTGCCAACCTGTCTGTGATGTCTCATGCCTTCATTCTTGTTAACATCGTCGTTGATGTTTGTTTTAGTGCATGTTGTTGGTTGACTGTGTTCTGTGGTAGCTACATTTCCTGTTCGAGTCTGCTACATTTCTCTATTGGTTTTGTTTGTTGCTTCCAAGGGATCCCCTTTTTCATTGACCTTCAGACTAGCGTTAGTTTAATGCTGTGTAGCGGCTCGCCCCGACTACAAATCAGTAGTGTTATTACTTACTGGTATTTTATGATCATCAATTCCAATACGTGTGGCTTTAAAGGAGAGTACTGACTCAATGCAACCAAAAAAAAGAAATATAAAAAGACATGGAAAGTAGCATTCAAGGAGGACAGTCAACCACAAAACACAGAAACAAACACGCAAACAGACAAACAAGAAGGCAAACGCAATAATAAATACAAACGACATCACAAACAAAAGGGTTGACAATAGGGCTACCGCCTTGGAACGGTCAGTGGCAAAGTAGGCCACTGGGGGTTTAAACCGGTTCTAGGGTGCACCAAACCTCACATTTACCCTACTGTCATCCCATTAAAACAGGACAGTGTAAATAAAGAAATCCCCGCCATGATCTAATCCCTAACCAACAAGGCAGCATCAATAGGCAATATAAGTGAAACACAAATTTGCTCGTGTAAATATAATACAAAAAAACAATAGCCTAGAAAGCCACAATGAAGGTACTCAATGACTTGGCAGAAGTCTGCTACTTTTCTCTATTGTTTGAGATTACTACTTTCAATCGATCCTCTTTTCAGTAGGTTATACCTACTGTTAAACTAATTTTAATATGATATTTTTTCCGATATGTTCGTATATTTCTCCGGTTAGGTTACGATGTTGTTTTTTTATTTCTAGCGTATACAATATAGGTATACGAGGTTTATTCAATAAATGCGTTGACATCTTCAATGTAATTTATATTTGTTCCCCTATAAGTATCGCTGATAAATTTACCTGAACATTTCATATTCCTATGCTGGATAATAGAATAATACTGAAGTAAATATCAGGCTAGAATGTTGGTTCTATTATCTCCGTTGTAGCATGCCAAATGGATGTAGGGAGCACGTCAACAAATAGCGGAAACCTGTTTCAGTAAAAGTTAAAAAGCAATATTAACACATCTGTATTTAAAGACAGGTTTTTAGTTTTGCAGTTGTCCAATTGTCATAAGTAACATTAGTTTTGTATTTTGACGAAGTCTACGTCAGACATAGGAATTTCAACAAACCGCCTCGTCATTTAATTCCAATTACTTTGAAAGACATAGGAACAGTGACATTATTAAGTAATTGATATAGCCTTGCTACAAATGAGTTATTACTTTGCATTGTCATAAACAATTTACACCGTTGCAATAATATCATAGACTAATGTAATAAAGTGTCAGATTCTGTTTACTTAATATTTCATCAGGAACATATCATGCATTATTTATGAATACTATGCTTTACTGTACAGAGACGTTTTAAGTATGTGTTACATGTTCTAGTAAAATAAATTTTGTTTGAGGAAACAAATGTCAAAATGTGCGAATTTGCACATTGACTACAAATGGTGTTTGACTGAATGGATATGTATATATTATATGGATTGCAATTGATTCGCTTCGGTTTCGGATATTAAATCGTATATGACTGATCGTATATGAATAACCTTGTAGGAATGCAATGCTGTGAAGACAGGGTTACAAACATGGAACGGTCAGTAGGCAATACTGCTTACTGGTTAGCTTAAATCGAGTTAATGTGGTAGTAGTATAAGGTTTTATTTTCCTCGACGTTGGCAACTAGGCCTTTTGGCGAGGTTTTCAATAGTAGTTTATTTATAATAATCTTAGTAGTTTAAATAATGTTACTAATGCTTATCAATCACGCACGGATGGCAGGATCCAAGCAGACGCAAGACATGGTAATAGATGGTTTGCAGGGACACAAGAAGATTAACTTGGAAGAGGCTGAGTGATGGGGACACAGGTGGAATAAGCTCATGTTGGTCTATTTTATATATAAAATTCAATCGAGGATTATAAATAATAATTTTATTTTCCAGCGCCAGCGTGTCACCATTTCTTAAAAATGATTTAACTTAATATTTTCATATATACATAATCCATGTTGTGTCTGCTTCATGCTCCCTTCCAAAGGGAATGGACTCTTATAATTATAAGCATATAATGTTAAAAAAGAAATCGTTCACAACCAACATCGCTATATACCTTGTCTTCAACGCTCAAATAGACGAGACAGTGTAAATAAAAGTACGTTCCATCAAAAGAACTTCTCTAGCCATATAAAGTCGTGCTCTAGCCATACACAAGAGTGTTATATCACTGCTCTGGGTATAGTGTTTTATATGGCAATAGATCGTCTACACGTACATGTACCTTTTGTTTATTTCGTTTGTTGAATTGCCATTTTTAATCTATTCTAACAGTAGTCTTTGTTTATATTGTCACTTAAGGTTTCTGCTAATAGTAACTTTCGATTATAGGTTTTCAGCTGTGCTATTTTACTTCTCTGTTAAAAATAGTTTTTGTTAATGGGACACTGTCCGTAAGTAAAGCATATAGTGAACATAAGCATTTATATTCAGTGAAATACATACATGGAAACATGAGCAAATACCAAATAAGTCCAGAGTAATGAAGTCGTGAACTTGAAGAAATAGTTTTATTATTTAGTGTTTGTAAGTATTGGCAAGGCCGCAATATGTATATTTCTATTTCTCACGTGACATCCGGCAGCGCATTAGGTTTGTATAATATTATATCTTTCACAAAACTTTCCCGTGTAGCTCAATAGTTAACGCGCCCGTCAATTATTACCAGTGAGTGTAATTTTAGGCTTGGAGTTCAACACCACGAAGTAGTACATTTTTGATACCGCTATTGAATTTCTACAACACATCTTGTTTCTATTTAGTAAAAATTCAATAACGGTATGTCTAGTCCTGTAATGTGTGTCAAGGTAATTAGATTGTGTTGTATAAGCTAACAGTTACGGCTAATGCACCTCTAACTAAAGTTTGCCATTCTAGTTTAATTGTTCAGCTATTATTAGTTTCTGTTTATATTACATTTTCAGGGATTTCATTCTATTTCTCAGTGTGGCTTTCGTTCAGGGGTTTGCAGGGATGTATATTTACTTTATTTATTAAGGACATATTTCGAGCCTATTGTATTTGGGTGGGTGGGGGGTGTTGTGCTCTGATTTTTTATCTAAAACAATTAAGAAATACCAGATAAGTTTTGTATTCAAAAGCTAAATTATGAACACATATTTCTACATTAAAGTAAATTACAAAATGTTGTTAAGCTATTCTTACCCTCAAGATAGCAATGCTATACAAATAAAAAACTAAGAGCGGGCCTCAATTTATATACCTGAGTTGATCAGTCATGAAGCGTGCTGGCTGTAAATATTCAAGCTTCCCATGCTTTTTCAATGAACAAGTAGCGTTGGGAAATGTGTCGTTAAGAGAAGCTGTTGTTTATTTTAATTTCAGGGATGCCATATTACTTCCTATACTAGACTGTGTAACGAGCTGGTTCTCTGGTTGTGTAATATTTGTGAATTTAGGATATATGGCACATGCAGCCGGTGTGAGGATTGACGAAGTAGTGAGTCAAGGTACTTGAATGTCCTGAATGAATGAAGAATGGTCTTTGTCCTGTAAAATGGGCGGTTCTTTTATAACAAAACGAAATACAGAAGCCTCCATTTGATTGTGTATACGGCCAAGCAGTATCATTTATAGTGCTGCACTGTTAACCACACTACTACCTAGAATATAATGAGGGCAGCTCTGGATACATGCCTTTAGTCAATTATGCCATCACTTTCTCTTAATAAAATAAAATTTACATTTTGGGCGAATATATTATTATATGTTTTATTATAAGTTGATAACAACACATTCATTTTATTTTACTGACAATTATCTATATCAGGCCCTGGAATTGCCTTTATGGTGTATCCTGAAGCCCTGTCACAGCTGCCCATACCGCAGTTCTGGTCGGTGCTGTTCTTCCTGATGTTGTTTATGGTCGGATTGGACAGTCAGGTAGGTGTTGTAAGGTTTTAATCTTAATTTCATAAGTGCAAGGTTTTAATTTGAATTTCATATTTGCATTTAATTATTAACAATTGTTCTGAAATGAACTGCTTTGAAGATTTGTTTCAAAGATGGTTGTCCAGTAGCGAAATGTTGCTTAAATATATACCATAAAATATTATACCATCGTATAGCCATCAATGGTATTATTACCCCAGTGTTTTCCTCTACAGTAACATAATATGCGATATTAACGCGTTAAAGACCTCGAAAATGTATCATGGTTCAGCGAACAAATACTAAAGTATACTGAAAGTAAAAAGAAACGCATAATGGGTATTTCCGCTATATATTGTATGTTTAATATGCTACTGCTAATCGAATGGTACAGGGCGACATTAGGCCTGTCCTTTCGGAAAGAAGGTCTAAACAGCACCAAACACACCAATGGTTAACCTTTTAAAGTTGTATTATCGACAGAATGCGCATTTGACTCAAGCAGGTGAGCCAACTAAGGCTTTAAACGTTGCAGTCTCTTAACATTAAACACAATACTCAAATACCTTGACTTTTTCAAGTGAGACTTCAACATTTATGAATTTCGTGTAACAAAGCATACTTTGATTAAAAGGTCTACTACATGACAGTGTTGTCCTTTCTGTATTTAGCTGTAGCCCCTATTTTTACAAAACACGTTGAGATATATCTGGAATATTACGTGGAATTAGGTGTATATAATAATGTAGTATAGGCAATTTTTTGATTATGCGTTTCTTTTTCCTTTCAGTATATATTTAAACTCGGAGTTGTTCAGTCAATTGGTCTGAAAACCAATACATAATGTTAAGCCATCATGATATGCGTATGACGTAAGGATATGTTGATTGGAAATTAGCAAAGTAATTAGCACTAATTTGCAAATCATTACCACACATATAGATTTTAGAAAGAAGTTTCAGATTATATAAAATTACTGTAAATATTACATCATATCTAGAAAGAAAACCATTAATTGTATAATGTATATTCAATTTTAAAAAAAATACCTTCACAATATATACGCTTTGCTATTTTTTGAAAGGGTTGTACTAATTATCTGTACCCAACAAGCAAGCACTACCTGAGGAGCCGGTGTAATCTATTTTATCATGCAGATGTTTAAGCCTAATAAAGGGGTTACCTAATAAATGTTGCTTTATTAGGCACTGACCATTAAAGCAAATCAATGCGGAATCCCTATTGTACGTAACGTTATCTGACGTCATGTAAGTAATGTTATCTGACGTCATAAAACAAACAAAACAACAATAACATGGCGCCTGGCCTCGATAAACGTAATACTCAGCGAGGTAGATAATAATATTAATTCATGCAGAAAATGTGGATAATCTACATGATAGATAGAATATTACGTCAGTGTCTTTTACTATCAAGTGTTAAAAGGTTTATCAATAGAAGTTATGACCCTATAATTTTGCAACGCACTGCATGTTTGGTGGTGGACCCATTTACAGTTCGCAACTATGCTTTCCTATTTAATTGTGCCATGACCGGACAGGCTGTGGACACTATAATGACGTCTACCTAAAGCCCAAAGCGTTTGATGTTTGTCTGCAATCTTGTCTTGTCGTGCCCTCAATGGTTTATTCTCGTGTTGCTCTGGCTTCTGCCAAGTCAATGAGTACCTACTTTGTGACTTTCTAGGCTATTGTGTTTTTTTTTGTATTTATATATACACGAGCATCTTTGTGTTTTACTTATATCGCATATTGATGCTGCTTTGTGGGTTAGAGAATAGTTCATGGCTGGGATTTATTTATTTACAATGTCCCGTTTTATTGGGATGACAGTAGGGTAAGTGTGAGGTTTGGTGTACCCTAGAACCTGGTTTAAACCCCCAGCGGCCTTTTTTGCCATTGACGTTATACTCAGCGAAGTAGATAATAATATCAATTCATGCAGAAAATGTGGATAATCTACATGATAAATAGAATATTACGTCAGTGTCTTTTACTATCAAGTGTTAAAAGGTTTATCAAAATAAGTTATGACCCTATAATTGACCGTTCCGAGGCGGTAGCCCTATTGTCAACCCTTGTGTGTTTCTGATCTCTTATTTTGCCTTTTAATTATTTTTTATATATAGTTGTTCTTTGTTTCTGTGTGTGTTTGTGGTTGACTGTCGTCCTTGAATGCTACTTTTCCTGTTCGATTTTTATATCTATATGTATTAAGCTCGGCACGAAAACAAAGAATGTCATGGCTCTCTCGCCATTCTTACATTTCTAAGACTCGCCTAATAAACTTGATAGTAAAAGGCACTGACATAATATTCTCTATTTGTTTAGTGGGCACAACAGATTAAAACCATGTGCAATTAACCATTTATTTAATAACGGCTTTTAAAACTCATGATTTCCCATCGAAAACAATCCTCTAGAGACAATCATCAGTGTTTTTTGTTTTTCTAATTGGATTCATGGGTGTAAAAAGCTTAATTCCAAAAACCCTGTGGCGTGTGTCGTAATTTACTCCATTTGATTGGAAAACGCCCGCATAATGGTTAACTTTAATTGTCGGCTTTGTTTCTAACATCATTGTCTTGTGTTAACCTTCAATTATACAAACAACCCCCATTTATTAAGTAAAAACATTCACAACTACGCTTTTAAGAATAACAGAATAACATCTAATCTTCTTCTTCTTTTTCATCTTCTTTTTCATCTTTTTTCATCTTCTTTTTCTTTTTCTTCTTCTTCTTCTTCTTCTTCTTCTTCTTCTTTCCTTCTTCTTCTTCTTCTTCTTCTTCTTCTTCTTCTTCTTCTTCTTCTTCTTCTTCTTCTTCTTCTTCTTCTTCTTCTTTATTTTCTTCTTCTGCCTTTTCTTCTTCTGCTTCTTTCTGTTTTTCTTCTTGATGTTTTTGTCGCAAGCATACCTTCTTCTGTGTCTTCTTCTTCTTCTTTATTTTCTTCTTCTTCCTTTTCTTCTTCTGCTTCTTTCTCTTTTTCTTCTTGATGTTTTTGTCACAAGCATACTTTCTTCTGTGTCTTCTTCTTCTTCTTTATTTTCTTCTTCTTCCTTTTCTACTTCTGCTTTTTTCTGTTTTTCTTCTTGATGTTTTTGTCACATGCATACTTTCTTCTGTGTCTTCTTCTTCTTCTTCTTCTTCTTTTTCTCTTCTTCTTCTTCTCCTTTTTGTCACAAAACATACTATTTAAGATGTTTAATAGTTTGCATTTAATTACCGTGCACCATGTATGTATTTGTAAGTTATTGTTCTTGTTAAAACCACCACCATGTGAACTTTGTTATGATGGTTTTAAATAATTTTGATTTGATATAATTGTATTTATGTATTTACATTTATTACTTTGATTATAACTAGTAAATGGCTTTCCATTAAAATTTAATGATATTACATATATGACACACAATTAAAGTCCATTGTATTATTTAAATGATAGTTAGGTTCAAATTAATTTTAAAAGAGCAATAACGAGCCACAAATAAAGTTTACACGGTGGATTAGGGTACACGTGTCGCCGAAGCTTTCAAACACTGAAAATCTCCTTGAGGGTCAAAACATCATTGTCTCTTATTTTACCTTATGCTAGCTTATTCCGAGAGATGCAATGCCCCTGCATTTGGAAACATTTGGACATTCAAAACTTTAGAGTAAACCGGCTGTCATTTCAGCGGAAATTCACAAAATGACGCAATTTCAACCAGATCAAATTAACCAACGTAATTTACCTTTTGGGAACATTTCCCTCGATTGTTTCCTTCCTTTTATGAAGGTTTCCAATAATCTCTTCCTAATAGCTACGTTGTACATGGATATTTGTGGTCTTTTCCAATAATACTTCTTTATTTATGTTTGTCTTAACTCATTATATAATGAACATTCAATGACAACGTGATACTCATCGCAAAGATGCTATTTTTATTTCAAATGCCTACACTATCGGAAATGCATCATTGTGTTCTAATGCTCACCTCGATTTGGTATACCGTATGATCTCGATGTACCATTACGTGGTCCCGCCTTAATTCCATTAAGCGATGGGAAAGCTTATATTAGCAGGGTTTTATAACAGATATTTTGACAGTAAAACATGTTTAAAAACATATTTTACTGAAAAAATGCGATAACCTGTTTAAAATTACCTATTAAATATTTTAATTTTACAATATGCAAACCTTTTAAGCCGAAATTAAGGTTTTATTTCATACCCGAGCCAACCCCGTTTTCGCTTCTTGGAGAAGGGGTTGGATGGTGTATGAAAGTTAATACTCGGACCACGTAATGATTTCTTTCTCTGACTTTTCGTCAACTTTAAAAGATGTATCATCTATATCCTTTTTCGATGAACTAATAGTTATTGCTTTCGTTTTCAGATTGTCCATATACAGACATTGACTGCCGCTATTATCGACAGTTTTCCAGCCCAGTTGATGAATAGAAAGCTTCTTGTTACTAGCTCAGTATGTCTGATTCTATTCCTGCTGGGATTCTCGTGTATCACTCAGGTAATTCGTGTTACAAACTTAGTATAACTTTGCAAAATTTTGCAACAATCCGCGCAGAAATACATTGACGGATCTGACATTGCCTTTAAAGCACTGCCTGCATTTAGGTTGACGTTTTCGTTAGCTTTACGACATTTATTTATTGTCTCTACGGCTTTGATGTACTGAAAATGTAGAATTCCACAACGACTGAGCCATACTTCAGCGTTGATTGAACGAGAAAACTGACTGCCAGTTTCTAGCAATCAAATGGACATTTTTTCATTTCTTATAAACCGAGCATACTGACGTCATATCGGGTTTTTTCAAATTCATCACTGATATTCGGCAGGTGCTCTCCTGATTTGTCAGGACTTCATCCGCGGTGCAGTAATTCGGTGTGCACATGCACTACTTAAACATAACGCGTTCTAATTAAATTATTTCCTGTTATCTAGTCATTGCTTCATATTACTGCTAAATGAAGTAAACGTCATGCACCATAACAAATTCTTCACACGATTCTTCCATACGTACAAGGACATCGTCTTCACTGGCGTGTCCTGCGTGATGGGGGACGCCATGTTTGACCGGACTCCTTTTCCTCCCATAATTCCAAGCGCCAAACACGAGAGATGATACTAGTATCGATCGAGGGCGAGAATGATAAACCGAGTTGAACCAAGAGTTCATTATCTTACCTTGCTGATGTTGTTGGTTAGCAAATTTAGTACGTGACGGTGCTATTAAGTGAGTTGTGAAAGGATGGCCTTGCCGAGTTCGTGAACATGTTAAGAGGAGTTTCTGATGCACATAATATAACATTTGTTTTAAATGCATTGCCCTTCCCAGTAGTTTCCCGGATTTTCTGTAATCTGATCACCTGGTATAATAAATTCATCCGCGAATAATATCATTTAACGTTATTTTTTGTGGTGGAGGCAGACCACCCACTTTTCCTGGGTAGAACCAGTACTGTACATAAGAATGTGAAATGAACTGAGTGTTGTTTAACGGCTCATCAACACAGTATAGGTTATTTAGAGCCGCCCCAGAGAGAGGGGAAGGATACATAGGAATCCGGGAACCGTGCCCTACTCTTATTATCGAATAGATTCCTATGGGTCTTGATAAAGTCATTTATGCTCAGGGTTGGACATATTCATGATGTAAAGGATTCTAATAGGAAATACTCCACAATAAGCAATACTGCACATATATTCTAGGGTTATGCATTCCGAATAAAGTTGTTTACATGCACCAAATAACCTGTCAGGTTGTGTGTATCACATTTTATACATATTTTTTTTGTGACATAGCTTAGGAGGTTAGGTAGTCGAATTTCGGTATACATAAATTATATGTATATAACCAGGGTGACTATACCACATGACCTATGACGTCATTATTGCTAATTCTTGAAGAAACAAATTGTAAATTGTAAACATTCGCCCACGTTAAAAGCTTCAGAGTGCGATAAGATTTTTATTTCTTAACATTTTCTACCAAAGAAAACGCATTCGAACGCAAAAAATGTAAGCTACCCTCGACTGATATTATTTTTTTGCGAAAGTTGGTACTTTTGGAAAACACTTTGGGAAACTTCAGAACAAATTGCTAATCCATGAAGCGTACTTTAATTTTGCACATATTATGAACAAAACACATGCATATACCCCGTTTTCATCACGAAAACTTGCACAATATTATTTCACATAAGGTAAGCGAAAGCGTTTTGTTTCAAAGAACCAGTTCGCAAGAATTAATGCATTTTTAAATTATGCTGATCCGTGAAGTCGATTATTTTATGCTAAACCGTGAAGTCCTTTGTGTTGTCATTTATCTAAAACTTTATAAAACCTATGTTTTTATCGCTATTTTGTCCGTCTTCAGACTTCGTCCGTCGCTGTTGTCTTCCGTCGTCATCATAAACATTTAAACAACATCTCTGAAACCACTGGGCGATATTGCATAAGACTTCACAGGAACGATTTCTGGGTGGTTATCTCTAAATGTTATTCAAAATCTGGCAATCAACCCAGAACTCGGGTTGTCAAGCCAACAGAAGGAAAATATAGGAAGGTGGGATATCATCCTGCATTTTTATATTACAGAAAAGTCCATTATAAATCCTTACTAAACGCAGGGCTATATATGACACGGCAGTACAAACGCTGTATTCAACTGAAAACACTTGTCGTCCAGGTAAATTTATCGATTATACGCTGCATTTATTGATTTTTACTGCGCTTATCGATGCCTCGATGTACGGCACACCCATCTACATTGCAAACATACATTATATAACCTTGTTTTACTGATTTCTTTATATATTTTATATTATCAGAAAGCCAAATAAATAACCTTTGTAATGGTGTAATTTTATTCCAAATAAATTATTATTAAATAAATAGGCAAAATCTCGAGTTGGAAAGGAAATGTATCGCATTTTGCTTTTCTTAAAGCGTTTACGCACATCACCATGCGTTTATTGTTTTGGTCATCAAACATTTATTGTTTAACATATATTTAAATAAGATGCATGATTAGAAAGCCAGATAAATGATCTTTCTAATGGTGTGATTTTATTCCAAATAACGGTTAAATAAAGAGATAAAATCTCGATTTGGAAAGGAAATATATCACATTTCTTTCTTTTCTTAAATGGTTTACGCACATCACCGTGTGTTTTTTTGTTTTGGTTACATGTATTGTTTAATGAATATTTACATAAGATGCATGGTTAGAAAGCCAAGTAAATAACCTTTTTATTGATTGATGTTATTTCGAACAATTTCTTCAGAGTGTAAATGATAGATAGATAGCTTTATTTCCAAATTCCAATAGGCTTAAAAGCCCGTGAGGATACAATATACAGTTACATAAAACATGGCAACAGTGTAGGATTTTACAAACAAGAAACTTTTGTTAATCTTAGACAGTCACAGCAAAATGCACGTATACTGGCACGCACGCATGCACTCACTCAATCACTTACGCACTCACGCGCACAACAATTTCTATCATTTGTTAAGTGGACTTAAGCATTGAGAAGGCGTATTACTACATAATATAAATAAATACTGAACCATACATTTCATAACACATTCGGTAAAATAAATTACCTATATTTACTAATTTCCATATAATGTTTCGTTTCGTAATTTAAATGCTTTTAAAATAAAGGTACAAAGCTTGTGAATATATACTTTATTTTGTGAATTTAGTAATTCCAAAAATTTCATCATGTTTGGCCTCTTGTAAAAATATTGTGGAATGTATTGCTTTCTTAAGACAGTATAGGTTTGGCATTCCAACACAAAATGAAATTCATCTTCAAGTTTATTACAAAATAAACATAATCTATCAATAACAGGAATTCTGTTTGGTTTAACCCATCTTCCCGCTTCAATTTGCAACCTATGAGATGACACCCGTAATTTGGTAAGTGCTTGACACATTTTGAAAATATTTATATTATCAAGATATGGTTGAAACTGAAAAGATGCAAAGCTCCTATAAAACACTGCTCTGGTGGAGATATCTAATCGACTATGCCAACTTTGAGCAAAATTGTCATTTAACCGTTGCTTTAATACTGCAAGAAATAAATTACAATTACCAACACTTTGTTGTAACCACACATCATTAAACCCAAGAGAAATAAGTGTTTCAACTGTGAAACCCAGTTTTTTTTTCGAGGATATATTTCACAGTCATTTAACATCATGTTATACACTATTTTTTATATATTTACGTTCATGTACGCTCATGATTTTTAACCAATATTTAACAATTATAAAATATCTTCTTGTAATAAATGATGTTCTACCAAATTACCCATATATAAAATCATTTTGTTTTGTCTTTTTAACACCCAAAATATTTTTGCAGAACTGTAAATGCACTCTTTCAATTGATATAGCTTGTACGAATCCCCACACCTCACTTCCGTAATTTAAAATTGGAGTTATCAATTTATCAAACAAATCTAATTTATGTTTTGGTGATACAAATGTAAATTTATACAAATACCTATTCATTTTAAAAATAGCCTTTTGTGCTTGACCAGCAAGGGTAGTTTCTGCCGCTGATGAAGATCCTCCCGTAGAGAAAACTATACCTAAGTATGTAAACTTGCTAACTATATCTAATGAAACGCCATCATAATTAAAAACTAAATTGTGTGGTAATATTCCAGCTTTTCTAAACACCATTACTTTTGTTTAAGTGCAATTCACTTTTAATCTCCATTCTTTACAATAATTAGATAATATATTAAGTCCATCTTGTAACTCTACTGCAGTATTAGCAAACAAAACTATGTCGTCTGCATATAAAAGCATAAACATCTTAAACATATTAATATCAAGACCTTCAAGACCACTATGAATGAATTCATCTTCTATGTCATTTAAATACATGGAAAACAACAATGGGGATAGACACTCCCCTTGCCTAACGCCAATAACACAATAAAATTCATCGCTCAATTGGTTACAATATTTGACTTTAGACTTAACACATGAATACATCGATTTAATAATATCAAGAATCTTTCCCCGAATACCGAACTTAGTTAATTTATACCATAGATTATCACGCACAACATAATCAAAGGCTTTAGTAAAATCGACAAATGCACAATACAATTTCTTTCCCTGGTTTAAAATATGTGTAATTAAACCCTGTAAAACAAATATATTATCCATAGTACTCATGTGCGCTCTAAATCCAGCTTGTGCTTCAATAAGAACACTGTATGTTTCTGCCCACTCAGATAATCTATTGTTCAATATACGTCTAAATAATTTACCCAAACAGCTTAATAACGTGATACCTCGGTAATTTTCTACATCATTAATACTGCCCTTTTTGTGTAAAGGAATAACATACCCTTCTGACCAGACCTCTGGAAAATAACCAACCTCAAACACTTTATTAAACAATTTGCAAATAACTGGTGATAAAATAGTTTTACCATGAATGAAAAATTCATTTAATAACATGTCAGGCCCAGAGGACCGATTTGAATTTAGTTGCTTAATTGATTTTTCAATCTCATTCACAGTGAAATATACATTCAACTCTTCAAACATGATATTAAATTCGTTATTTTCATAACGTTCATTAAAATGTAAAATATCTTCATCTGGAGCATAGAACTCATCATCTGGACTATTGACTGCTTTAAAATATTGTTCGAACGCAGATAATGGTATATTTGTTGGCTTAAGTCCTGATGATTCTTTTAACATATTCCAATATAACTTTGCATTTTTATATCTTGCGTTTACAAAAGTAGCTGTTTTGACTCGATCATACTCCGTCTTACAATATCTAACAATACATTTATAGTGTGACCGAGCTTTAACCATATTAATTCTATTTATGTCGCTTTTATTTTCTCTATATTTATTTAACATTTGAAAAAAATAAAACTTGCTTTCATGACACTCATCATTATACCATGGGTTTTCTTTTGAATTATTAAATACGGGAATATCAGCTTTAACATTGTCGTTATAATTAAGTTTGCGTTTAAAAATTGGTGAAGACACATCTTCAATAATGGCATTGAAATCCTGAATGCATGAATTAATATCCTCATCAGTCATACAATGTTCTAATTTGCCATCTAAAGCAATCAAATTATCATTTATGTCTGCTTTACTGAAACTCTCAATAAAAACATTTTTGTTATTGTTGCTCCATACATACTTATAACGTAATCGTTCATAATCATTGTTGATGGGCGACGCCTCTACGTTTGGTTTAGAAACATCTAAGGAGCATGTTACTAAACAATGGTCCGACAAAATATTTGGTTCGCCAACTTCGAACTCACTTACATGTGAAAATAGATTTTGTGAAGACAACACATAGTCAACTAATGAACTTCCCCTATTACCAACAAATGTATAGCGACCAATCCCTTTATCATTACCAAATCTACCGTTTAAAATGCGTAAAGAACTTTGTTTGCATAAGTCTAGTAGCAGTAACCCATTATTATTTACATGACCTTTATCCTCAGAAAAACGTAACAATTCAACATCAGAAATATAATCATCAGGTAGCATATGCATATGAACATTGTTATCGTTTATGACGTAATCACAGTGTGTGGATGTACGACTGTTAAAGTCACCGAGAATTAGCATTCTGCACTCATTTATACTTTCATTTTCAATATATGCAATATATTCTAACAAACGATCAAAAATATTGGTTTCAACCATTGCCTGGCGGCTGCTGTCATCGGGTAATACATAGGTTAAGCAAACATATAAATCACTACTAAAAGATAATCTTTGACCCTCAATTTTGACCCAGATAATATCATCATCACTGACAAATACCAATGTGTCCTTCGAAACAAACTCGTGTCTAATGTATACTGCTATCCCGCCCGAGTTACGCTTACATGATTTCTTATTCTCAGTCCTATGTAACACGAAACACTCAAAACTATCAACATTAACATCGGAAAATTCATCGGTCCACGTTTCAGTGAGCAATACTATATCGTTCGATTTAAAAATTGCATCCAGTTCAATACTTTTCAGTTTATTCGTTCTCTTTGTAATCAAACCTTGAATGTTCAAAAGCGCAAAACGCAGCTTCACCTTCTCAGCGTCCACCTAGTTATGTTCAGATATATGACCGAGGAAAATCTTGAGTCGGTAAACAAACTAAAAGCGTTGCCACAATCATCAAGCGGTTCTTTTTTTCAGTCTAGATAATGTTTGTGACGATAACAATACATTTAAAAGATTTATTAAGTGAGTAAATTTAATTTATCTTTTTTAACTTTTCTATAGATGTTTGTTAACAACAACTGGTAAAACCTCGACTGCATTGTGTGAGCAATTAAGAATCGTGTGTTTAATGTATTCTGTTGGCATATCGATTGCGTAATTAACAAACACACATGTATCAATAAAAAAAAAAGTAAGACCGGCAAACGTGGTAATGATTATTTGAACAACACATTATTAGTGTTTGTTTTCTTCTCGGTTTTAAAGTCGGCTGATTTAGTCTTTTAACCATCTAAAATTGTTGACAAAATCTAATTGCAATGATTATATAATTCTCTCATTTCAAACTTATTTGCTGCAAAACGTAATTGTAAGTATTCTTTTCACAATGTGCGCGGGTTGTTCGTATTTTTAGCACATTTTAATGGCTTTATTTTGTGTTTTGTTGTTCTCAAATCAGGATATGTGAAATTGCGATGAAAAAAAGATGACCGACGCTCGTGCAGTTTCTTTTTTATACGCCTTTCACGCTTTTTGTATATTTGTCGATCTTTGTTTATCGTACAAAACATATGCAATTTGTGCTTGGTGTAGTTTTTAAGTGTGTTATGATTTTGATCATATATATATATTTCGCTTGACATTTTGAACGTGTTTTTTTCTCTCTCCTGGATTTGCATGTATATTTTATGGAAGGGTAAACTTTTTTTGTCTCAATTAAACCGTACCTGTTGATGATTGGAAGTAATAACATACATATTGAAATTGTGTTTAGGGTAATTTTTAAGTGGGTAAGTTGTTAAAATCAAAGTCTTAATAACCCACTTAAAAACTACCATAAACACAATTTCAATATGTATGTTATTACATGCACTCTTCAACAGGTACTGTGTAAGCGAGAGAAAAGTGTACACTTTCATAAAATATACATGTTGATCCAAGAAAATTATTTTTTTTCAAAATGGCCAAGTTAAAAAATGTTTTTGTTAAAATCAAAGTCATAGTTAATTTAAAAACTACCACAATCACACGATTCTTAATTGCTCACACAATGCAGTCGAGGTTTTACCAGTTGTTTTAACAAACATCTATAGAAAAGATAAAAAACATAATTTAATTTTGCTCTCTTACTAAATCTTTTAAATGTATTGTTATCGTCACAAACATTATCTAGACTAAAAAAAAAGAACCGCTTGATGATTGCGGCAACGCTTTTGTTTTGTTTACCGATTCGAGATTCTCCTCGGTCATTTAACCTTCGAAGAAATTGTTCGAAATAACATCAAACAATAGAAATGTTATTTATTTGGGTTTCTAACTATGCATCTTATGTAAATATTCATTAAACAATACATGAAACCAAAACAATAAACAAACGGTGATGTACGTAAACGCTTTAAGAAAAGAAAAAATGCGATATATATCCTTTCCAACTCGAGATTTTACCTCTTTATTTAACCGTTATTTGGAATGAAATTACACCATTACAAAGGTCATTTATTTGGCTTCCTGGCAATGTAAAATATATAAAAAATCAGTAAAACAAGGACATATAATATCTGTTTGCAATGTAGATTGGTGTGCCGTACACCGAGGCCTCTCGCAAACCGCCACGATAAGCGTAGTAAAAATCGATAAATGCAGCGTATAATCGAGAAACTTACCTGGACGACAAGCATTTTCACTTGAATACGGCGTTTGTATTGCCGTGTCATATCCCCGTCATCTATTAAGCCCTGTGTTTAGTAAGGTTTATAATGGACCTTTCTTGAATGAAAAACTGCAGGACTATATCCCACCTTCCTATATTTTCCTTCTGTTGGCATGCCAACCCGAGTTCTGGGTTGATTGCCAGATTTTGAATAACTTTGAGAGATAACCACACAGGAATCGTTCCTGTGAAGTCTTATGCAATTTCGCCCAGTGGTTTCAGAGATGTTGTTTAAATGTTTACGATGACGACGGAAGACAACAGCGACGGACGAAGTCTGACGACGAACAAAGTCTGACGACGAACAAAATAGCGATAAAAAACATAGGTTTTATAAACTTTCAGATAATTGACAACACAAATGACTTCACGGTTTAGCATAAAATAATCGACTTCACGGATTAGCATAATTTAAAAATGCATTAATTCTTGCGATCTGATTCTTTGACACAAAGAGGACTGGCGTGGCGCAGTCGATAGCGCGGCGGATTTGTAACCGGAGGCCCCGGGTTCAATCTTCCGTGGTGCCACTGAGTTCCGTCGGTGTGTTCTTGGGCAAGACACATTCCCTTAGCCTCGTCCGTCGGATGGTGACGTAAACCGGGCGGTCCCTTGTAATGGTCTATCCTCCGAGCACGTTAAAGAACCATTGGAATCTATCCGATAATAAGAGTAGGGCTGGTTCCCGGATTCCTATGTATCCTTCCCCTCTCTCTGGGGCGGCTCTAAATAACCTATATCGTGTTGATGAGCCGTTAAACAACATTCAATTCAATTCAATTCTTTGACACAAAACCCTTTCGCTTACCTGATGTGAAATAATATTGTGGAAGTTTTCGTGATAAAAACGGGGTATATGCATGTATTTTGTTCATAATAAGCGCACAATTAAAGTACGCTTAATGCATTTGCAATTTGTTCTGGTGCATTTTCAGAAGTTTTCCAAAGTGTTTTCCAAAAGTACCAACTTTCACAAAAAAATAATATCAGTTGAGGGTAGCGTAACTTTTTTGCTTTCGAAGACGTTTTCTTTGGTAGAAAATGGTTCAGAAATAAAAATCGTATCGCACTATGAAGCTTTCAATGTGGGCGAATGTTTACAATTATTAGCAATAATGACGCCATAGGTCATGTGGTATAGTCACCCTGGATGACGTTATTGTTGCTGCTACATAACTATACATAGTTGCTACTGAGAATATTCAGGTGTTAACGTATAACTGTGTTTATTTTTGCATCTGATAGTTGTTAATACATGTATCTACTAATCTGGCTATGTCTGTTAAAAATGTCTATTTATATATTGTACGAACACATGGGCCTGTGGCTTACTGAATTTGACATAATATGATTCTCAGTTTTTAAGTTAAATGTACCTATATATGCGGGCATTTCTGATTGTATATCTTAATACTGTATACAGATGAACATGTAGGTGTTGCAAATATATATTGTGATAATTATAATAAGAAAAAATGTAGTCATCCTTTTCAGTATTTATTACTGCGTGAAGTTTATCCAGAATATCCGGAACATGTGTTTCTGTGGCACGTGTTGGATTAACTGGTAACTCTTTATTTAGGAATATGGCTGAGGAAAAGAAACAATTCAAAATGTCGCATGGTGGAATATATGACAACGGTCTTTGAACGGTACAAACGTGTATCAGAGTGTCAAATAACTGTATAGCTTTACATATACATTTTGCCAAGGTTGGTGTGTCTCCCTAAGGAATGTTTTAGATACTCAAATATGCGAGAAATAATTGCAGCCTAAAATGATCTCAGGACATAAATCCTTCAAGATTTCAGGACATAAATTCTTCAAGATGTAATCTTGAAGCTTTAATTGCAGAAGTATTACATAAATCAGTATTCCAGATGTCATATGTCTGTATCAGTGTGCGAATTAAGTAAGGCATGACAGTTTCACATTCAAATTGAAAACTGATTTTAAATATATTAAATTACTCGTATTTACACTAAATATTAGGCCTACGACAAACATATGCACAATGTTTGACCACGCAGATAACAGCATACAACAGCGTATATTCCGATTATAAAACAGGAGGAACTATACTGTCTAACCCTTAACCCGCTACATGTATATAATGGACTGTTCTTTCTTTGAATTCAGACCATTCCATTTATGTGACAAAGGGGTATTTGGGGAAAAATTACTGATCAGCACCCAGACATTGTAAACCCTGCGAGTAACTCGCAGGCTGATCTGGGTTTACAATGGACACAGACGCTATTATAGTGGTGCTTAGCGGGTTAAGGGTTAAAATTAAAACAACTGAGACAAGCACTGCAAGGATTCTACAGGATTATTGGTACATCAGAGAACCAAAGTAGATATAAAAGTCGAACAGGAACGGTCGGTGACAAAAAGGCCGCTGTGGGTTTAAACCAGGTTCTAGGGTGCACCAAATATCACTCTTACCCTACTGTCAACCCAACAAAACGGGACGGAATTTGGATGGAATTTGCGCATCAGTTTAAGCCAACTCATAGTTAAAGACAAAGCAATTATTATCACCTTTGAATTTTCAACAACACTGTGTCATTCATGTCTTCCGGTAAAAAAACATAGCTGAAGAAAAATGTTGAGTTATTTGAAACGATATTTTAAGAAAGTAGTTAAATGGTTTCTAGTTCAGGTTCAGGTTTTCTTGAACGTTTTAAGTATCCAAACCAATTCATGCATACTTCTAATGCCATTTCATTAGCTAGCTTAAATGACTACGGATGTTCGATAAAGCACGTTCATCCTGCAGCAGGATGTGAACCAAAAACAGCCCAATGTATTGTCTGGCTTAAATGAAATTGTGGTAGATATGACCATTATGTCAATCCGATGGCTCCCATGTGATAAACACATTTTCTGCCATATACGGGTCTTGCAAATGATTGCATTTATTGAGAATTTAGGGGCGACACTATGAGCAATGGCAGGATGACCAAACGAAGATAATCTGGGAACCGAGGACATCATAAAGACCATGAAATGGAATCAAACTCGGTCAGATTTGGCACAATAAACAGAGAAAGGGATCATCCTATTGTTTAATTAGGCTTTTGTTGATCATATTTATTGTTGTACATGCATATTCAATTAGTTTGAGATAAAACATAAAAGTTTAAGATATATAAAATTGCATGCTATATTTAATAAAGTTAAATATAGTTTAATTAACATTGTTGAAGTGTTACGGGAAATAATTCCCGAGTGAGAAAGATTCTTGCGATATAGAAACGAGTGCGTTTTCGCACGAGTTTCTATATCGCAAGAATATTTCTCACGAATGAATTATTTTCCGTATCACGACAAAAATGTTAATTAAACTATATTATATATATTTTGTGATGAATTTCTTTCCAATCGTATTTTGACACAAGTATTCCTTCTTCTGTCACTCCTTTGGCGACAGCGCGGAGTAATATCATGACGTCAATTCGTGACGTAATATCGTGACGACTATCGTTTAGTTCATAAAATTTGGCTACTGTGCTATCTTGCACACTAGGTGAGATAGCACAGTAGAGGAAGGGATATGTTATAGATTTTCTCAAACTGGGAAATTTCTATAATTCATCACAGAATATATAATATAACATTTAAACAAATACAAGTGTGCGTTACGTCTGTTGGTTACACGATCGGTAAATAATGAGGTAGCCATTGTCTTCATGACAGTCTCTTTTTCGTTAGACAAAAGCTCGGGGTAACATAATTGTCATATATCTTCCGCTAAAATCTGTGGAATTCTCAAATCTGTTACTTATTGGTCAAAAGGGCAGCAAGAGCTGAATAACACCGAAATCTAACGAAAACGTAGGATTCTTTGACGTCATTACAGCTGGACGATTTTTTGTATGTTTTATCTCAGTTTCTATTACAGTTATCTAGTTTGTGTCAGTTTCGGTAAATATTTCAATTTAGTCATTAAAATGACTGTGGAGTTCAATTTAAATATGTTTGATTTAAAGTTTAAAAACTATGAAAGGAAATCTGGATGACCCTCGTCTGCTGTGTTTATTGATTTACATGATAGCCCATATACTGTATATAATAGCTATTATTTTGAATGTTATTTTAGGGTCACGTACCTGTATTAATACATTTTTAGAAGGTAATTTGCACTGATTTTCAGAGCGGCGGGTATTAGCTATATATATTACAGAATAATATGTTCTAATGATTTTCAGAGAGGCGTTTAGGTGCTTTATACTATATATTTATAATTTACCTGATTTTCAGGGAAGAGTTTAGTGGTTATGCAGTATATACTAGTAATTTCCTTTGTAGGGACGCGGTTTTAGGCTATATAGTACATAATAGCAGTTTCTTTAATGTTCAGGGAGATATTGAGTGGCTATATAGTACATAATAGTGTTTTTTCCTGATTTGCAGGGAGGCATTTATGTCCTACAAATATTGGATTGGTACTGCGCCAGCATAGCTGTTATGTTTCTAGCGTTAGCTGAATGCATCGGTTTGGCGTGGATTTATGGTAAAATCGTATCTCTTATTTATAGTTTAGTTTATATTCAGTCGTTGCATTGAGTATAAAATTATACTGATAAGTGGATAATTTGGAAACAACCAAAAAGAGAGAACAGCAGCCTCGGTTCTATTGAATCTGTTCATGAGAGGTAAACCATATCCCTCTAGTTTCGTTCATCCAGACCTCTTGCGAGACTGCTTGAGTTTGTTTGAGTGATAGAGACTAGAATACGTTTCACGAGTCAAGATAATAAAGTGTTTTAGAATATGCCTTTTTAGAATATGCCTGCACTATAGGACTATAGTGTAGGACGGGTATACGAAGTGAGGTACCATTCTATAATCCATTAATGGGTAAAATGAAAAAATAATACAGGATCATGACACTATTTAAATAACACATATCAAGTCTAGTACGTTACATATGCGAATTTGGATAGGGAGACAATCCAGACTGGCTTTATAGGAAACAGACTCACGCTGATTCTCTGCTCTAAATAAGACAGTAAGTATTGTTTTTTAAACTGTAATAAATACAAGTAACTACGGTGGCATAGATACGGTGGCATAGAGGTGACATGTGTATGTTTTTATTTATCTCGTGCGCACGAGATACTAAGTCGTGCTCACGAGATACTAAGTCGTGCTTACGAGATACTAAGTCGTGCGCACGAGATAACTAAGTCGTGAGCACGAGATACTAAGTCGTGAGCACGAGTTACTAAGTCGTGCGCACGACTTAGTAACTCGTGCTCACGACTTAGTATCTCGTGCGCACGAGTTAGTAAGTCGTGCTCATGACTTAGTTATCTCGTGCGCACGACTTAGTATCTCGTGAGCACGACTTAGTATCTCGTGCGCACGAGATAAATAAAAACATACACATGTCACCTCTATGCCACCGTAAGTAACGTAATTATCATGAATATACAATAATCCGGTGAACACGTTCTTTAGTGAGCTTCTCGCTTTATTAGGACGACGGTAGGGTACGAGTGAGGTGTGGTGCGACATCTGGTAATTAAACCCCGATCGGTATTTTTGCCACTGACCGTTCTAAGGCGGTAGTACTATTGTGTCAACCATTTTATGTCTGTCATATCACATATATTGCCTCTTACTTGTAATTGGTGTTGTTTCGATCCGTGTTTTGGGTTGAATATGGTTCTGTGAATGGTTCATGTTCGACTTTCATACCTACTTTGGTTGATTGAGGTCCTTAAATAAATGCTTTTGTTTGTGCTAGACGTGTATATGAATGAACCTACATCAGTTACATATCAGGGGAACAGGGTCATGAATATACGTATCCATTTCTTTCAAATACTTGAAAACAAACTAAATTAAAAGTAATCATGGCATTTAAGAAAGGTGGATATATAATTTGAACAGGAAATGCAACATCAAGAACCATAGTCAGTCAAAAATTCGCATCGAAACATACAAGAACTACAAGGATAAATAAGAGGCAATGTAGTGGCATCACAAACATAAAACGGTTAACAATACGGGTACCGCATTGTAACGGTCAGTTGGGAAAAGGCCGTCTAGAGTTTAACCCAGGTTCTAAGAAGCCCCTAACTTCACGCTTTCCCTATTGCCATCCTAATAAAACGGGATAGTGTAAATAAAGAAATCGCGCTAGACTATATCCTCTAACAAGAGGTCAATGACCTTGAAGCTCTATTGATAGATTTTGATAGCTAGATCAGCCATGGGAACCTGTGAAATTTTATGGAAATATGACCAGCACTTTCAAAGAAGTAGCCGACACAAGTTTTTCCTATATAACTCTATGTAAACAAAGATGGCCGCTGGCGGCCATGTTTGACATCGAATCAAATGAATTTTGTTTAGAGCCAGCTACATTTCATGCCAGTTAGTTTAGTAAAGGTTCCAAATCAATAACACTTATTGCTTTTTCAGAAGTAGTTACCACAAAGTTATATTTTTTAAATAAATGTATAGCTATGACGGCCATCTTGAATTACCGGCCGACCTGGTTTTTACTAAGAACCAATTGCACATCAAGAGTAACATTCCTGTATAGTTTCATGAAATCCATCAGGTAGTTTCAGAGGAGTAGCAGCCACAAGTTTTTCCTATTACTGTATATAAACAAAGATGGCCGCTGGCGGCCATGTTTGAATCGAATTGAAAAAAAAAATTGGTTAGGACCAACTACATGCCGTGCCAGTCATTTGAAAAAGGTTCCAAATCAATATCACTATTTTTCATGTCATGCATGTCATTTTAGTAAGGTACCAAATCATTACCACTTATGGTTTTCGAAAAGTAGTCGCTAATTTTTAGCTATGGTGGCCATTTTGACTTTTTGCCGGACCTGACTTTTTACTTAGGATCAACAAGGCATCAAGTGCAACATTTCTGTAAAGTTTCATGAAAATCCATCAAGTAGTTTCAGAGGAGTAGTAGCCATAAGTTTTTCCAATATACTGTATGTAATCAAAGTTTGAAATCGAATTGAAATAAAATTTGGTTAGGACCAACTACATGCCGTGCCTGTCATTTGGTAAAGTTTCCAAATCAATATCACCATTTTTGAGAAGTAGTCGCCACAAAAATCTATTTAGCCGTGGCGGCCAATTTGAACTTCGGGCCGACCTGAATTTATTCTAGGATCAACTAGACATCAAGAGCAGTATTCCCGTGAAGTTTCGTGAAAATCCGTAGAGTAGTTTCAGAGGAGTATTCGTCACATGTTTGACATCGAATTGAAATGAATTTTGTTTTAAATCTATTTTAAATCTGATTTTTTGCAAGGATCATACATCAAGAGCAAAATAAATGTGAAGTTTCATGAAAATCCGTCAAGTAATTTCAGAGAAGTAGTCGCCACAATTATTTCCTATATAACGCTATTGTAAAGAAAAATGGTCGCTGGCCATGTTTGACATCAAATCGGAATTAATTTTGTTTAGAACCAGCTACATGTCGTGCTAGTCATTTGGTAAAGGTTCCAAATCAATATCACTTATGGCTTTTGAGAATTAGTCGCCAAAATATTCTATTTTTTCTAGGATAAACAACTAGTAAACATTATGGGCAACATTCCTGTAACGTTTCTTAAAATTCCATCGAGTAATTTCAGAGGAGTAGTCTCTACAAATACGGACGGAGAGACAGACGGACGAACGGACGCCGGACGTCGCATCAGGGCATAAGCTCAGCTAATCTTTGATCAGTAGAGCTAATAAACTAGGCAGTATGGGCACTTTTCATGCAACATGCCACATGAAGAATATATTTCTCAACTAATGTTGGTTTTTCTTTGTGCTAGTAAAACGTCTCGTTATCCTGCTTTATATTTCTTTAATGTAGCAGTAAAATTGAATCTGTAAACAGCAATAAACCGTTGACTTATAATAATATATATATATTCACATGATTCTGTTTCTTAGTGAGCGTTTATATCTTTGAATAATTAACTTAGGCGTGGGTGTATACCTTATTTTTGGGTTTGGTGCATTATTAATAAGGTAATTTACTTTTGTTTATATCTGCAAACGTAACAATTCGTGTATGTTTATGTATATTCACAGGATCAAAACGCTTGTATGGCGACTTAGAAATGATGCTTGGACGAAAATTGAGCCCAATTTGGGGAATATTCTGGACGTTTATAACTCCCGTGATAATTGCGGTACGTTTTCACTATTGTTAGTACATTGATTTCATACGTGCCATATAACAAAGCAAATAAAACTGTCATAAAAAAAACTAACGGGTATTGCAAATTTCAATTTGACAAAGCAGCACAAAATGGTTTTATGGCAATGATTGAAATCAAGTACTATTCCTGTTTAACGGTCTCTGGCAAAATGTCATTTAATGGGTTTTTAACTGTTGTTTAACATTTCAACAAGATATTGTTTAAGTTATTTTAAGCCGCCTCAGAGGGAGAGAATTGATACATAGAAATCCGGGAACGTGCTAAACTCTTACTATCGAATATAGTCATATGGTTCATTAACGTATTTAGATAATATATAGAGGATATTTGTTGTTTTGGAGTGAATAACCTATTTTATTTCATCGAGAAGTGAGAAAACTTGATATTTTCACGAATGCGAAGCATGCGTGAAAATATAAATGTTTTCTCACGTTGAGATGAAATAAAAAAAATTATTCACGACAAAACAAGAAATTTTCTTTTTATTTTATGATTTTACAATATTTTGTTTAGGGAAACTATGGTAGAACAACAAAAGTAGTCCCGGCAGCTACTGTGAAATAAAACTATATTCCACAGTGTGGAATAACACTTTTATTTCACTGATAAAATACAGTATTTCATTGCATATCATAAAATAAACTACGATACACGGGACCGTCATGCTTGCGTTCCTTTTTCGACGAACGGGGCTAGAGGATGATGATCTCATTTGCTCTGCCCATTATTTGTCTTACAGTTGTTGCTTTGTTAAATAATACCATGTCAGTGCATTCTACTATCAACTGGACTTTTATAATTTTGCAATTATAAAGTTGAACGTTGTCTCGATAGTGTCTACTTGCAGCAGTAAGCTCAATACTTTATTTTATAGTGCTGCCACACTGGAATACCACGCCCTAGACCCAATCACATTATAACGACACCGGGCCGATCAATGCTTAGACCAAACATTTTCAAAATCAATAATATAACCGAAGTGTGATCCTGATCTGGTATTTACCTACTCTAGGTGATACAAACTTCCAGAACAAGTTACTATAGTAATAATCCTATTATACCTAGTACCTTTATTCTCCTACAATGGAATACAAAATCATGTATCACCCCTAGAGTTTTTCTGAATCCGTATCAGTGTGCTACTAAAAATAGATTCCGTATTACTATCCTACTTAAAATAGAACAGGGAAATTCCTAATAATGCTCGCAATTTGCACGAAAACATCAAGACGACGTTACGTCAAACAAACAAAACAAGTA
This sequence comes from Cyrtodaria siliqua, assembly GCA_037043455.1. Lineage (NCBI taxonomy): Eukaryota > Metazoa > Mollusca > Bivalvia > Adapedonta > Hiatellidae > Cyrtodaria > Cyrtodaria siliqua. The sequence continues at coordinate 157,625 of JAWPHD010002035.1, read as the reverse complement.
CGTCACACCAATGAACTTTAACTTGTAAGCTGTAGATACACCCCCAAATATATTACGATAGGCACATTTCCCTTCTAAAATAAGCCTTGAAACATTTAGAAAACTTCTTAATTGCATACGTATGCAACAGAAATGAAAATATTTCTAATTTTTACTCATATGTAGGAGATATATATTACAAGACCTCGGTCTGAGAGTGTCTCGCCCGCCGCGGCAAACCGCATATGAAATATTTTATTAAATTTGTGCTTAAATGATGCAACACTTCATAGTGCCAAGTATCAAACAAATAAAAGCGAAGTAATCATAAGAAGTTAAGTTACTGAGGTTAAGTGGTTTAACCGGGGTGTAGTTTTGGGAAAATAATGCAAAATATGACCTTGACCTTGGTATTTTTTGTCGTTCAGCGATGTCCACCAATGCCAACAATACATATGACCAAGTATCAAAGATATAAAATCTGGCAATCATAAAGTTAACTGTGGTTAAGTTACATAACCAAGGTTGTTACCTAATTAAGGTTAAGTTTGGGGGAAATAACTCAAAATATGACCTTTACCTTGGTAATTATTGTCGTTCAGTATGTCCACCAATGCCAAGGTTAAGTTTGGGAAAATAACGCAAAATATGACCTTGACCTTGGCATTACATGATGTCCATTGACCCAACAAAGCATCTGACAAAGTTTCAGAAAAGTGACTGTTATGTTTCGCTACCCACTATGTGGGTGAGACAAAAAGGATCATTACTAGAGTAGCGTGTTCTGGAAGTGTGTATCGCCTCTCGAAGGTAAATGCAAGATCAAGGATCATTCTCGAGGCTCCACCTCTCGTGAGATCCTTGATCTGCCATTTACCTACTCGAGGCGATACAAACTTTCAGAACACGTTACTCTAGTAATAATCCTATGATTTAAACATATTTTATTGCCAATATATAATCGCAAAAGGGTTGGGCTACAAGTTCTTACAACATTAGTTAATGCCCTTCCCGACAAAATAGTATACACACAAAGTTAGACAATTACATAGGTAAATATACATAACTTGCACATAATATCATGATTATACTATTGTATTTGGATTAAGGATGTTGGCTGGGCAAGTTTTGACATCTTCAAGTCTAAACATTTTATTTTTTAAATCATAGTTTTATTTGACAGCAGAATTGTTTCATTTTTTCCATTCTAGTAGATATGGATATAATGTAGGATTTAAGATGGTAACATATCAAATTTTAAGCAAATTTGTTTTTTTCATATTTTTTCCGTCATTTGTGATCATTTTTTGTTGTTAACAAAACAGGGGGTATGGGTAGCTCTGAGTAGAATTTATCCTTTTGCTATAGAATAAATCAGATTTTTGTTTTTCAGTAGTGGAATACATATATAAGAGTAGATACTGAGCTAATTTTATTTTCGATCTCCATGTCAATATTGTGTGTACAGTGTTTTACATTGAAAATGTCAAAATAACTCCAACATTGGTGTATTTTAAAGAATTTTTAATAAAGAATCATTAGGAGCCTGGTGACCTATATATTTTTTTACTTGTTTTGAAAGAAATGTCATAGGACCTTGACATATACAAGTTTTAAAAAAAGTTGATCATTAGAACATAATTTTTTATCTTGAATTAATTTTTCGGTAAAAACAAAAGTGGGTGGGGTACGGTCCATATATGTTTGCTTTTTAAAGTAAAAAGACGAATGAGGATTACAACTGCTTTTGTATGATTTGAAAGATATGTATATATGCAATCGAAAATTATTTGTTGTTTTTCAATAAACATAATGTTATGAAAACAGTTGTAAAAATGTTCAATGACTATATTTTTCCTCTTTTTCGTGAAATTTTGAAGTTAGGAATATGTGCCTTCTTCAATGACATCTAGTGGGAAAAGAAATGTGTGACCTAGCCTTTTTTTGATAATTTTGAATCTAAATCATACCAAAGAAGCTTTAAATATGAATTTAAAAAAAATCTCATCACTACGTCCTTTCCCAGCCAACCTCCTTAACTGCAATTGCTCTTCCAGATCGCCCTTTGTCCCTTTAAACAGAATATTACACCTCACGTAGACAAATGTGTCCACGAAGCTGGATAGCAGAGGTATGATAAATGCCAAGGTATTACATAGAGTTTAATAACCAGTGTTTTTGAGATACGGGAGATATTTTCCGTATCTCAAAACCACTGGTTATTAAACTATATATTACACTTAAAATGCTATTTTATTAATATTTCTAATGATTCACGGCCTTTTACACCAGTTTGCACGAGAACGACAAGACGACGTTACGTCGAGGTTACGTCATACAAACAAAACAAGTGCAACCGGCACTCTTCGTTAATTTCCGTAATCGTTATTCCCTAGTGGCGGAATCTGACGACGACGTCCGTAAAACAATCGGAACGTCATTTGGCGTTCCCGCCAATGGCGGAAAAGACCGAGCAATGTTCCGTACTGGGTAATGGCAAATGTGTATCTTTGAAAAAAGCAATTACCATAACTATTGCCTTGATTGTTTGCCCTACAGCTGCTATGGATCGTGAACCTTGTACAGTTGACACCGGTCAAATACGGCGACGTGACGTATCCGGCATGGGCCTTAGCTGTGGGCTGGATAATTGCCTTTGTACCAATTGCCCCTCTACCGATTTGTATGATCATCGAGTACCGGAGAGCAAAGGGAACGCAGTTTCTTGAGGTAGGATCGAACAGTAAATCTACTTTGTTACCTCTAAGTATCACTTTTAAAAATCATTATTTCAACAAAATCTATTTTAAAGAAGACGAATACGTGTTAACTGGGTACTCGGGAATTGTGATATATATGCTGATGTTTTAACGCATAGATATATTTTAAAACATCAGCATATAGTACACAATTTCCAAATACCCAGCTGTATAACTGCTTATAATTTATTTTTAAAATATCGAGATTTAAAAATTGTTCATTCGATCAGAACAGACGATTTTGTTTTCGCTTTGTGATACTTTATTTGCCAGAAATATAAAAATGTTGTCCTAGTTGTCAATGATACTGCTTCTGGTATAAAACAAATACTATGTTGGCATCAACTAAATCCATTTTATAATACTGAAAACACATTTTTTTGCATTATAGTATAGGACATTTTTACACGTTTGGATTGTTAAAGTGCCCCCATCCCCACCACACACACGCACACACACACACACACGCACACGCACACGCACACACACACACACACATACACACACAAAACGATTGATATCTAAGGAGTTGAACATTTAATATTTCCAGAAACTCCGCTCGTCCATACAACCAAGTCCTGAATGGAAACCAGCCAATGAGCAATTCCAAGAACAGTATGAGACTGTCCCGGATGTGGATAGTCGAACCATTGACATGGAACAACCGGGGGAAGCCATGCAACATGTGTTATGACATACTATATTAAATAATAGACGTCCGTAATAGGCTATAGTTTGTGGGTCCAACTATGGTGAAGTATTTAAAAACTTGTCTTCCATCTTCAATAGTTGAAGAGATGTTACATACTAAAACCAGCATATAGCGTGAATTAATATTTTTGACGAAAACAAATATGAAAACGGAAATACATAAATTGTGACATATCCCATTAATATATTTATCATAAGCATTCTATAAAAAATAAACATAGCTGAGATATTGTGAACATCTAACAACATATCACAAATTAAAGTACAAAAAAAAAGAAGGAAAAAGTGTTCGATCACAAGAGTATAAATAATCATATTTACATCGCTATTGCATTCGCTACGATGAATCTTATTTGACACGCTGCATTTAATTTTCCGATGAATACCATTATCTTCGGATTCCACACACTTTAAACCACCCAAATATTTTTCATACCCCAATGAAAACCAAAAGAGCGCATTTCATTCCTTAAAACAATACGTTTCTGAATCAGCAATGTGTGTTGATATGCTTTCACACATAAGAATAAACTATCTGTCATAACAAATATACCAGATAATATGCTGGGTTACGTAATTTCGCGATTTTCTCGATAATATATGTATTAAAGGGTTAATTGTATTGACATTTTGAATTTTGCGACGGTTTATCAGTAGAGTTACGGTCGCACATTTTGTTTAATAGCGACACGTTAACGGAGCCGTTAAACACGATTTGTGACCGTTAAACGACTCAAAATTCAAAAGTTTAAAACTGCTTTTGACGGTTTTACTCATAAACGCATTAAAATAAAACTGAATGACGTCACGTGTTTGACGGTTTTAGGTCACATGACTGGATTTGCGATGGGTTATGGACTTTTTAATAGAACTTTGCAAGTTTCTTAACGTCAGTCAATCGGATTGCAGGATTTTTGTCAAGTGCGTTAGAATCAGTATTATTTCTCAAAAAAGCTCTAGATGTGATACAGTGTTTTGTATTCCACTGTAGGAAAATGATGGTACTAGGTAGATGCCCTTCTTCTATAAATTCGTGCCCCTTAACAGATCGATCTGCGCATGCGCGAAATAGGTTCAAGGTATTGAAAAAATACTTGAATAAATAACTAAATAAACATTTCAATAACTACAAACTATCATCAAATAACCTTCAAATGCCAAAGGGAAAATGAAAAACCCGGCTTCAAACTGATCTAAATCTTCAAGAAGCTTCCTATTGAATTCGTGCTTTCTGATTGGCTTGTCAAAAAAAAAATATGAGGGCTAGCGTGGCGTAGTTGGTAGCGCGGCGGATTTGTAACCGAAAGTCCGGGTTCAATCCTCCGTGGTGCCGCTGGATTTCGTCGGTGTGTTCTTGAGCAAGACACTTTCCCGTAGCCTCGTCCGTCGGATGGGGACGTAAACCGGGCGGTCCCGTGTATCAGTCTATCCTCCGAGCACGTTAAAGAGCCATAGGAATCTATTCAATAATAAGAGAAGGGCACGGTTCCGGATTCTTAAGTATCCTTCCCATCTCTCTGGGGAGGCTCTAAATAACATAAAATGTGTTGATGAGCCGTTAAACAACATACAGTTCAATTGTCCAAAAAGAGGTTTCCAATGGGAAATGTGTAAATCTGATCTGTATGGAAGACGGATGCGGCCATTTCGACTTTTCGACTTTGTGACTTTTCGCCCTTTCCACAAGGCGAAAAGTCGCAAACCCGAAAAATCGGAAACCCGAAGGCGAAAAGTCGCAAAGTCGAGATTTTGGGCGAAATTTCGACTCGCAAAGTCATAAAAAAACGAAATTGTAAAATTTCGACTTTTCGTCACGAAATATCGTCCAAAATCTCGAGTTTGCGACTTTTCGCCTTCAACTTTTCGGGTTTGCGACTTTTCTCCTTCGACTTTTCGTGCTTGCGACTTTTCGGGTTTGCAACTTTTCGCCTCGAGTTATATTCTGGACAATTGTATATGTAGTTCCCCATCTATATTTACAGCAAAGAAAAAGGACCACCTGGCCTCTAGAATAACTTCTTTATCATTTAACCGAAACAGTAAACGCATATGTCATTAGAAAGCGTCGACCTTGTACTTTTCAAAACAGTAAAGATATCTAAACATATTTAAATCAGAACGCGAAAGAAGTGATTAAATGAATGCAACACATACATCCATCAGATTCACAAATTTGACCTATTTTGATCGCGGAAATCACTTGGCTGGGAATTATTTGATCTGTAATAACTTGATATATTTATTTAGCTGAAGAAAACTACTTTCCAAAACAGTGAAGAAAATAAAATCGTGTACATTTTGGCAAATGTATTAGCTGTATGCATGCATGCTGAACTGTGTTTTCTTTAACGGTTTGAACACCTGGCCCCCAAATTAGTTTTATGAAGTACTTGCGAGATATTATTTGGGTTTATATATATTTAAAGCCTACGTTATGTAGTGTATCTGAATTTAAAAATGAATACTATGTGTTTATAAATAAAAAGAGTTGAATTGCTGAGGAAAGATAGCTATATTTGTTAAATGTGTATAAACATAGGGTCCCATCTGGACGTTTATTGTTAATTCGTTATTGTGTATATGCCGTTTGAACAATTCCACGAAGGATAATTTAAGTGGTTTACGCAAGATTGATGGAACCATCCAATGGAACGGGGCCCTAGATGAGTCATCATCCAAGACGAAACATGATTTATTGTCACGCTTTACAAGGTCGTCAATAAGGCCCGGTATTCTGCATTGGCAGTAGATTGCAATTATTGTTGATTAGCAGCCTGGCATTTTCGGCATTTTCCTAACTTTCGGAAACAATGAGCATAAATTTGGTTCCCGGTTCCCAGTTTCCGGTTCCCAGCTCCTTATTCAAATCGAACTGGGAACTCGGAACTGGTTCCAGCTTCCCGGTTCCTAGTTCTCGATTCGAACCCAATGAAAATTGAATAATATCACCTTGGTTTTCATATTGCACCTATCCCAGTTTCATGAAAACGACATGGGATGTTATAAAATCGGAAAATGAACAAGTAGGATGTTATTTTCAGAGTTATGTCTCCAAAATATCAATTACTATAATACTTTACAATGCTCCTAGTTTCCGGTTCCTGATTCGAACCCAATAAGGAACTGAACAATTCCACTTTTATTTTGCAATGCAAATACCCCAGTTTCATAGTAAACGACATGCGATGTTATAAACACATGAAAACATGCGGTTAAATCACTTTACCATTCCGTTTCCTCCTGTGTTAGAGTGAATGGTTTAATGTTAACACTGGTTTAAGACAAGGATGTTAATTTGCAGCAACTTTGCTGTTCATGGTGAGAAGGTTCTAGGCCCATTTCCCATATTTTATCTCGATGTACATGGAAGATGAGCCTGACATGTTCATGACTGTTAGGCGCCATATAACCTTTTCATGTGTTGGTGCGCCTTAAAACCCAATTCAATTCAATTCAATTCATTGTCTCCAATTCTTTTCAACCTACTCATCAATGATTTGGCTGTAGCAATTCAAGCCTCGTGTAATGGAATAGATGTCGTCGATAAGGCCGGGGAAAAAATACCTGTGTTTCTGGTTACCCGACCGTCCCTATTGTTTGGCGCCGACCCTACAGTTTTTTATTATAAAAAAAAAAAGAAAAAAAAAAGAAAAAAAAAAAGAAAAAAGGTTTTCCGTGTTATTTGTTGAAAACAAACATGTTTTAAGTTTTCCTGAAAAAATGTCTCAGAGTAATGTAGTTATAGACAATGTGTGAAGCTCTCTCTGGTCAACATTTGATACCTAACTGCTTTCATCATTTTTTTCTCTGGCCAAATTCCGAGATTATCTACAAATCTGGGCTGGTTGGAATTGCAGATGTTTGTCATTCTCGAAACCGAAAACCGAAAACAACTTGATCAAACCGTTTTTCTGTGACAAGTCAAAATGCTTCGAAAAACGCGATTTCCAATTAGGTATACATTCATATTCCAATTAGGTATACATTCATATTCCAATTAGGTATACATTCATGTTTATTTTGTTCCATAGCGATCGCGTTTTCGAAGCGTTTTGACTTGTCACAGAAAAACGGAGACCAGAGAGAGCTTCACACCTTGTCTATAACTACATTACTCTGGGACATTTTTCAGGAAAACTTAAAATAACACAACAAAAAAAATTGTGATTTAAGGCAACTATTATTTATATATTCTTTTGTCTAGATTTGATAACTATTTTTATGATTCTTTTCATTTGCATACATTGATATAAATTCAGTGATTCATATTAAAAAAAAATGACAGGCTTAATGTACGACTCGTGTTAATGACAGTTTTAATATTATTAAAAGTTTAGTTTTATGACAGAATAACAAACAGATTGGACACTTTCTTTCTGAAACAATGAAGTGGCCAAATTATCACGTAGACCTTAACTTTTTCTTCGAACATGTCTTTTAAATATTCGTAGATTTTGATAAGAATACATGAAAAAATTCATATTAAAGTAAATGGCAATATGGGATTATAATAGTTTTTCTAAATAAGAAATTGTATCAAAATACCATTAATTTCCCCACTGCCACGTGAAACAGATATACATTTCACAGTATCCTATATATTTGTTATTTATAGGTATGTGGTTTTATATAAAAAAATATCCAGAAGACTGAGAAGTGGTATAAATGCTAAGCGTAATGTCAAAAATCAAACAAAAATTTGCAATATAAAAAATGATTTGTGTGCGTCAGCATGATAGGACACTTAGGCTGTTCCATTCTTGAATTAAAACTTAATTAAGCCCCTAGCAAAGATGCTATAGATATTAAAATAGAATCCGATTAGTTTTGACATCCATGAAAAAAAATAAAAAAAATAAAAAAAAAAAATACCTACCTACCTACCCTAATTTTTTCAACTGAGTAACCAGAAACACAGGTATTGTTTTCTGGCCTAATGAAAAGCTCTGTGTTTTACTATATGCTGATGCTGTTTTTCTATTGGTGAGGCTGATTTACAAAATATGCTTAATATGCTAAATGTATGGTGTGAGGAAAATGGTATGGTTGTTAATAGTAGTAAGTCTTAGAGTAAAATTGTTCATTTTAGACATAAATCCGTAAGTCGTACACAAATACAATTTAAATGTAGACCAAACACTATTGACACTACTGATAAATATGTGTATTTAGGTTTAACATTGCATGAACCTTTAGATTATAGATTAACAGGAAAAATAGTATCACAGGCTGCAGATAGAGCATTGGGTCTCTTGATAGCGAAATATAAGTGCCTTATAAGGTATATAAAAAACGTTATGATTCGATGGTATGGCCAGTCGTTGCATATGCAGTCTGGGGTGATAGATCGTTTTCATGGATTGATGCTGTGCAAAATAGAGCGATGCGATTTGTTTTAGGGGTTGGAATGTATGCACCAAATGCGGCGACTCTCGGTGAAATGGGATGGACTCAACCAATTGTTAGACAATGGAAGTGCATCGACATGTTTTGGGCTAGATTAGTCAATATGCATTCTTCTCGAATTAATAAACGATTTTTTACATATTGTCTTTCGAAATCTAACAGTACTTGGTGTTTTCGGGTTTAAAAGACGTTTAACGATAATAATTGGAATGAATATGCTAATGTCAATAGCCCAATTACCAAAATAAGTTTAGTACAGAGAATCAGTACCTGTATATTTGAAACCTTTATTGATAGTTGGAAAGATAAAATATCGATGTAGGCGTTAATGATAGAGCTGGAAACAAGCTTAGAAAGTATAAACTGTTGAAAAGTGATTTTAAAACAAAAGAATATCGCAATTTAATTTTACCGAAGTTACATAGATCTGCATTTGTTAGATTTAGATGTGGAGTTGCTCCACTTAGAACTGAGACTGGGCGATATGAAGGATTGGCCGAAAATGTTAGATTATGTGCGTTTTGTAAAATGCAAGTTGAAGATGAATACCATGTATTATTTGTCTTCCCATTGTACGCTGATATAAGAGAAGATATATTTACTAAATCTAAAACTATTGACCTAACGTTTGATACATTATCGTCTCATTCATTTAATTAGTCCGCTTATGACTCGACAATGTGCCAAAACTGACTTTTTAATTTTTAGGAGAAGAGATTTCTTCTTACATAAGTAGTTTATCGTATTGGTTACATGTAATATATTTTATACTTGTATATAATGCAAGTTGGTGTATTTTAAGTATCTGACAAAATCGTATTTATGACTGAGCAAGTTAATCAGGCCATAGCAAATCTGTATGGATGAAGAGCATAACATCAATTTCGACGGAATGGAATTATTCAAATTTTACAGCCGATGTAAAACAAACATACAGTTACATGGGTTCATTGTTACCAATCCATATACGTATACAGAAGTATGGATATTAAACATGTTAAAAGCGTCCATGTTGTTTTTGAGCAGTACGAAAAAAGCCTAATAGCCCAAACTCGCAAGAAACTTGGAAAGAATATTTCGCTTTTTTCTATCTCACATACAGGAAAAAATGATCATTCATGCCTAGAAAAACGTTCTTATAAGTAGCAAGAGTAAAGGCGTTTTGAAATATTGTATATTATATATATACCTAGCTGAAAGTGCCCATGAACTTCATGGAGAGGACCAATAGTATATACACCAGCCATTGAAAATAGCATATGCCTGCGTAGTTGTCATTGGAGATCTTAAATCTAACCATGAGAAAGCTGATACTATCATAATTATTCATTTTTATTACATTTCTGTGGGCGAAAGAGTGGGATTTCTAAGTGAAAGAATATTCATAATCGCTAAATATTAATAACTAGCTCCGAACACAAAAATAACTAACTGCGACGTTGAGTTATGACGTCAATAACGTGTTGGTGACGTCGACGTCATCCGCCGATAACGCTAAATAAAGCGAATAATTCTCGTTAAAGTCATACATAATCTGATTAAAAATGTAATAAATAGATTATTTAACAGTTGTGATCGATAATATGGAAATCCTTCACTCGATGGTAGGCGTGTGTTGTGTTTTAACTAACTCGCTTACGCTCGTTATTGAAAAGAACCACACGCCTATCATCTCGTGAAGGATTTCCCTATAATCGATCCCAGCAGTTAAATAATCTCTACATTGCTAAACAGCCTAGTTCAAAGCCAAACAAGGTGTTGTCTGCTTCTGTGATGATCAATATAATGATGTTAGTTCGTCAAATGAACAGCCGTGGGCATATACTGAAACATGCCTTGCCTAACTAGCCTGGCCTCATTGGCCTGGCCTGGCCTGATCTTAAAATTGTTTACCTTAATTGTTATTGGTTCAGGTCATGTCTTAATCAGGTTCTTGGCATTGAGGGACATTCACAAACATGTTTGAATGTTAAATAACTATAATTGGTTGCATTTAATTACATTAATTGCGAGATGTCACTGGTATTAAACATGAGAAACGTGTAGAAGGAAGAAACATAATAGTGCGCAAATTGGAAAATAAAGTGCTTTAGTGTTTGAAACTGATTAAACGTTTAGATTGCGTGATTGAGTGACAGGATGAATTATATTATAACAATGGATTCATTTGATGATTATGATTCAAAAAATAAGTTATGGGTTGATATAATGGTACAATGTTTTTGGAAGAGTGAATTGGTGGATGGATGGTTAAATGAAACTGAATGGGTAGTGGGTTGGATGGTCGAATGGGTGATTGCGTGGTTTCATTTTGGTAGGTGGGAAATGTGGGTAGGTTGCTGGATGGTAGGGTGGGTAGTGGGATCATACGGTATAAATATATAACCTGAACATAGTCAATTGTATTATAATTGTGTTATTTTTGTATATTGTTTTAATGGAGATTTTGTTATTTAGTGTTATTATGCCAACAACAAGACGGAGATATGTTTTAAATGCTATATATGCTTGTTGCATTAAGTTGTTAAGTTACTTGTTTAGAAATTATATTTGTTTCCATTAATACATGTGATTTTTGCTATTTCACATTAATAAAACAAGTTTTCCTTATATCATAAACTGGTTGCATTTCATCATACTAAGACAAAAACGTGTTGTTTCAACATGATAACTATCAATTTAATACTTCTGAATGACCCTCACAAGGTGTACAATTCCTAACATACTCAGTACAGCTGAATTGTCCCATGAGACATGTGCTAACCTTAATGCGATCCACTGTCCATCTAGAAACAACATAGATGAACTTGGATACTCAAACATTAACCCCAGGGTTGAAGCAATGACCCTTTGGCCTGACCTAAACTAGTCCCAAGGAACCTTCTAATCTTAGGCCAGGTCAAGCAAGGACAGGCTAGTTAGGCCAAGCCATGTTTCAGTGTATGCACAGCCGTGTGAATAATTATGCATGTATGTGCATGATGAAGATTTTTGATTAAGATAATTATATAAGCGGCTCTGGGATCAGCGATTCATTTGTTTATTATGTTAGTTCCTCAAATGAACAGCTGTGTGAATAATTACGCATACATTTGCAAGATGAAGATGTATGATTAAAATCAGCCTTGTGGTTTGATATTTATTTATAATATATTGTGATTATATCACAACGAGATGTTACACATATTGATGTAAAATCTTAAAATATGAATGTTATTTTAACCAGAATATTATTTTCAATATGTAAGAATGTATACTGATATATCTGTGTATTAGGGCATATATATGGGGCGTGTGTGTGTGTGTGTGTGTGTGTGTGTGTGTTGCGGAGATTGGGTGAAGTGGGGGGGGGGGGGGGGGGGGAGGTGACGGTGGGGGGACGGGGGTGGGCGTAACATAACTTCCTCAATCATCAATACGATTTTGTCAGATACTTAAAATTAATCAACTTTCATTATATACAAGTATAAAATGTATCACATGTAACCAATAAGATCAACTAGTTATGTCAGAAGAAATGTCTTCTCCTAATATTAAAAAAGCAATATTTAATAATAAAAAAAGAAGCAATTCCTAATAATTAAAAAATACAATATATCTTCTCTTATATCAGCGTACAATGGACAGACAAATAATACATGGTATTCATCTTCAACTTGCATTTTACAAAACGCACATAATCTAACATTTTCGGCCAATCCTTCATATCGCCCAGTCTCAATTCTAAGTGGAGCAACTCCACATCTAAATTTAACAAATGCAGATATATCTAACTTCGGTAAAATTAAATTGCGATATTCTTCTGTTTTAAAATCACTTTTCGACAGTTTATACTTTCTAAGCTTGTTTCCAGCTCTAACATTAACGCCTACCATCGCTATTTTATATTTCTAACTATTAAAAAAGGTTTCAAATATACAGGTACTGTTTCTTTGTACTAAACTTGTTTTGGTAATAGGGCTATTGACATTAACATATTCATTCCAATTATTATCGTTAAACGTCTTTTAAACCCGAAAACACCAGTTTTTACAAGTATTGTTCGATTTAGAAAGACAATATGTAAAAAATCGTTTATTAATTCGACAAGAATACATATTGACTAATCTAGCCCAATAAAAGCCTATGCACTTACATTGTCCGAGTCCATCCCATTTCACCGACAGTCGCCGCATTTGTTGCATGCATTCCAACCCCTAAAAAAATCGCATCGCTCTATTATGCACAGCATCAATCCATGAAAACGTTCTATCACCCCAGACTGCATATGCAACGACTGGCCATACCATACAATTTTGTAAATACCTTATAATGCATCCCACCTAGAGACTTATATTTCGCTATCAAGAGACCCAGTGCTCTACTATTTTTTGCTGTTAAACTATAATCTAAAGGTTCATGCAATGTTAAACCTAAATATACATAATTATCTATCAGTAGTGTCAATACTGTTTGGTCCACATTTAAATTGTATTTGTGTACGACTTAACCATTTATGTGTAAAATGAACAACATTACTCTTACTATTGTTAACAACCATATCATTTTCCTTACACCATACATTTAGCACATTAAGCATATTTTGTAAATCAGCCTCACCAATAGAAAAACAGCATCAGCATATAGTAAAACACAGAGCTTTTCATTATCGACGACATCTATTCCATTACACAAGGTTTGAATTGCAACAGCCAAATTATTGATGAATATGTTGAGAAGAATTGGAGACAATGAACATCCTTGTCTTAAACCAATGTTAACATTAAACCATTCATTCTAACACAGGAGGAAACGGAATGGTAAAGTGATTTAACTGCATGTTTTCATGTGTTTATAACATCGCATGTCGTTTACTATGAAACTGGGATATTTGCATTGCAAAATAAAAGTGGAATTGTTCATTTCCTTACTGGGTTCGAATCGGGAACCGGAAACTAGGAGCCAGTTCCCTGTTCTCTTTTCGGTGCGAATAAGGAACTAGTTTCTGTGCGTGTTCAAGCGTGCTGAAATTATGTGGAAATTGTAAAGTATTATAGTAATTCATATTTCGGAGACATGACTCTGAAAATAACATCCTACTTGTTCATTTTGCCGATTTTATAACGTCCCATGTCGTTTTCATGAAATTAGGATATGTGCAATACGAAAACCAAGGTGATATTATTCAATTTTCATTGGGTTCGAATCGAAAACTAGGAACCGGGAACATGGAACCAGTTCCTAGTTTCCAGTTCCAGGTTCCCAATTCGATTTGAATAAGGAGCCGGTAACCAGAAAGTGGGAACCGGGAACCAAATGTATGCTCATTGTTTCCGAAAGTTAGGAAAATGCCGGAAATGCCAGTCTGCTAATCAACAATAAATACAATCGACTGCAAATGCAGATTACCGGGTCTTATTGGCGACCTTGTAAAGCGTGACAATAAATTATGTCCCGTCTGGGGTGACAACTCATATAGGGCCCCGTTCCATTAGATGGTTCCATAAATCTTGCGTAGACCACTTAAATTATCCTTCGTGGTATACGGCAGATACACAATAATAAATTAACAATAAACGTCCAAGTGGGACTCTATGTATATACACATTTAACAAATATAACTTTCTTTTCTCAGAAATTCAACTCTAAAAAACACATATTATTCATTTTTAAATTCATATAAACTACATAACGTAGGCTTTAAATATATTTAAACCCAAATAATATCTCTCAAGTACTTCATAAAACTATTTTGAGGGCCAGGTGTTCAAACCCGCGTTAAAGAAAACACAGCTCAGCATGTAAATATTCAGCTAATAATTTTGCCAAAATTTACACGATTTTAATTTTCCTCACTGTTTTGGAAAGTAGTTATCTTCAGCTAAATAAATATATCAAGTTATTACAGATCAAATCTGTATTAAATAATTCCTAGCCAGGTGTTTTCCACGATCAAAATAGGTCAAATTTGTGATTCTGATGTATGTGTTGCATTAATTTAATCACTTATTCCGCGTTCTAATTTAAATATGTTTAGATATCTTTACTGTTTTAAAAAGTACAAGGTAGACGCTTTCTAATGACATATACGTTTACTATTTCGGTTAAATAATAAAGAAATTATTTTGGAGGCCAGGTGGTCCTTTTTCTTTGCTATAAATATAGATGGGGCCCACATATAAACCTGTCCAGATTATATCTCGAGGCGAAAAGTAGCAAAGCCAAAAAGTCGCAAACAATTTACAATTTCGGGTTTGCGACTTTGCGAGTCGAAATTTCGCCCCAAAATCTCGACTTTGCGACTTTTCGCCTTCGGGTTTGCAACTTTTCGGGTTTGCGACTTTTCGCCTTATGGAAAGGGTTATTAACAGGGCGAAAAGTCGCAAAGTCGAAAAGTCGAAATGGCCGCATCCGTCTTCCATAGATCTGTCATTTGACTAATATTTTATTAAAATGGAATCGAGTGAGAAATAGAGTTGACCTGCTTTACTTTCTTATAAAAAAATGAAGCAAAAGTAGTAAGCAAATGCTGGTAAGATTTTTTGTATAAAAATGTTTAATTGCAGTATATTAACAACAAGTGTTTTACCTGTTTTACCCTCATTTCCGGTGATTTTCGTGAGTTTTGTAGACAAGAAGAACACATAACTGATCCGTATTAATATATGAAGATAAAAAAGCCTTACAAGACATAATGCAAGTACTCAATGACTTGGCTGAAACCAGACCATCAAGAGAACAAACCATTAAGGGTAAGCCAAGATGCCGTAGGACGTGTTTCTTTGACGACAGAGGGATACTGGGATGATAGAGCCCAGGAAAACGCCTGACATACTGGTTAGATATTTCCTTCCAGTAGTTTTCGAAAAAAAAAAATACAATATGTAGTTATGTATCATGGATGTTTAAACATTAAATTTATATATCTGCCTTATTGATTGACGGAATTGGTCGAGATAATAAATGCATAATTTCCAAGCAATTCATACACATGTACACTTTGAAACGCTGTATTTCACTTCAGTTTTCGCAACAATGGAAGGAAATACCTTTAAATGGAAAGATTTTCGCCGTTTCCCTGGGCTCTGTCGTCCAGTTATCCCTCTGTCATCAAAGATACGCGGTATAAATATAAATATGATTACGTGTGTAAATAGTATTTTAACGTTGTGTGCTATCGCATGAATACGCGCATTTGTGCGTGTCTTAAAAAATAAATATCCCTTTTCTATTTAAATGTATTATACATGTATAAAAATAGTAGACAGTCATCAAATCAGTAATATTTAATGTTTTAAGTTATTTTTTACGTTTCAGACATTCATTTATACGCTAAGTACGAAAACGCTATATCGGCTAAAAACATCTCTCCGTGGTCTGTATCAAATACTGAAAGTGTTCTTGATTTCAGCACCACATTTTAGGGACATACGATTAAACATATGGACATTGAGCCACAGGGACGATGAATGCTCTTTTTAGACCCGAGCGGGTCTAAAAAGAGCATTCAACAGGGATCGGGTCTAAAAAGAGCATTCAACGTGCCTGTGCATTGAGCTAATCGCTTGAAGATATATAGAATATCATGTTAGTGCCTGATCTCATCAAGTTTATCAGGTGAGGCATCAAAAGGTGCCGAAGTCATCAAAAGAAGTGCACCTGACGGGATAGGCACGTAACTGCCGAGATAAGGTTTTACCTCAGGCACCCTGTTTCTCGGCAGAATTATGCAGATCGACATGATAAATTAGAAATGCTAGGCAAAGATGTGATTTTCAAAAAAGTTATTTTATTATTTTCTAAACGAAGTATCAGAATGACCTCCCATATATTAAATACAACTTATTTCGTTATACAAGCGTTTTGCTTTAAACAAATGGTTGGCATTGGCATGAATTGCATATTGTTTAAAAACCGCTAAAACGTGTTAAACGATTGTTATTCTCAAGCAAAAACATTCAAAATTTCGTAATTTTAATATTACCTCCCTTTTCATTGAAATGAGAACAATTTTCGATAACCTATAAAGGTATTTGCCCATCATATACATGTGTTAAAAATGACGTAAAACACCAAACAAAGAAACAAAATATTTGCTTTATTCTTATCACCGGCTTTGTTTACACATGACTTTGTAGCATTAATATTGGTCATATATATGCCACTTTATCACTGACCCCGAACATGCACGGCTTTGTATTTCGTCTATGGAAATGACATGCATTATATGTGCTGAATTTATTTTGCTTAGTATATATTTGAGCTCAACACAAGGCTCAGGTACATTTATTGACAGGTTTGTTAAACTGAAAAGGAAGTCCCTGGATTTAGTCAACTGGGAGGCCCGGGCTTCCACATTGTTTTCACTTTAAAACAAAATGAAGTTTGTGAAAGTATATACGGGTCTTTGATCAATAACGTATCAAATAATCGACAATATTAACATTGACATTCGCGGCCCTAACCTCAGTCAGAGCTTTCATACATGAATCGTATTTGCAATTTCTGTATTCGTTTTTTTTTTAAATGGCCCTCTTCTCCTCCTTGGTCACCTAAAAGCAAAAAACAACATGCTACTTTCTCAGCGTCCTGTTATAACACTCCAAAATATGACCCTAGAACTGAAGGCTTGGTCAGATGGCCGCATATGGTGTCGTGATAGTACCAGGGTCATAGGTTGTGTTTTGGTGCTAAAAACAACAAAGGCGGGCGTTTTTGTTTTTTTGTTCTGTGTGAAAAATAAATAGAATGAACAAAAACAAAAACAGAGAGGCTATTGATATGACCGAGTGGATAGCACGTTTAACTCTGAATTCGGCGATAATGGGGTCAACACGCAGTAGCAGCACTGAGTTACTTCAGTGTGTCCTTAGACAATACACTTCCCTTGGATTGGTCCGTCGGATATGGACGTCGATGGAAACGTTAAAGGGGTGTATGCATATAATATACAAGCAAAAGTGTTTATTTTTTTCATTGCAAATTCAGTAAAACTTGGAAAAGGGTAAAAGAGTCATCAGAATCGAATAAAAACAAGAAAATATTACTATCTTAAGGTTCTATTGAAACGTATATGGATGCGGCAGTTTTGAGAATTAAGCCATCACAGCAACTGCAGTCAACGTATGTATACTAAAGTGTAGTAATGACTTACATGATCAGTCTAGAATTGTGCATAGTACATTCGCAGTGACTTCGTTGATTTTAATGATTTGTGTTACCTATATCTAAACGTTTACATGTATAGTTGCATGTGTCTCAACGTGTACATGCATTGTTGCGTGTTTATTATTGATTTGGCTTGAAAAAAAACACATAGTATAAACATGATAAATGTAAACATGATTAATATGTGGTATGCAAATTATTTATGCAAATTCATTTATGATGAAATTTGGACAGTTCTCATTGGACTATTTGAAGCAAATTCATTTGTGTGATGAATTTTGGAGCAGTCTTTGGACAGTATATAAACAGGCTAGCTCTGGCAGCAGCCCAGCAATTAAGATCAGTTTCAGTTTTCTTTATTAAAGTTAATTTAGATGTTGATGCTTTTAGAAAATATAATTGTGAGAGGATTTAAAACACACTGTGCTCATTCGTAATAACAGTGAAATTGGACTAAACCGGAAATATTGGAAATTAATTTAGACTGAAAGAGACACTTGCTGCTTTGGATTAAAGAGACACTTACTGTTTTAGATTAAAGACAAGGTGCATACAGTCTTAACAAGTCCTTAAATTTCAGAAGTAGCCTTTAAAGTCCTTAATCCACTCCAGCCTTAAAAAGTCCTTGAATTCTGACAAAATATCATTAAAGGTCCTTGAATTTCATAATCAGTCGATTAATTATACAAGAGGAATAATATCGGACGTAGTTTAAAAAAAATCGGCAAAAAAAAATAATCGCCGATAATGTTATGAGTTAAACCGGGCATTAAAAATGGGTTATCAAGGCCTTAAAAGTCCTTAAAAAGTCCTTATATTTCATAATGATAATTCTGTATGAACCATGAAAGAGACACTTGCTAATCGGAATTAAAGGAACATTGGATAATTGTATTTGGACATAATTCAATAATTGGATATTAATGAAAAACTTGATTTGTGTATTCTGTCAGTGAATATTTTATGTAAATAAATTTGTTAATTATAATTGTGTATGGCTAGTCTTGCTTCCTTTCTTGTTACATTTTACTCGTAACATTTGTCAATATGCTATATATTAAACTATGACGTCATATTTCACAAAATGTTGGTTTCCATATTTGTTAGAACAGCATTCAAATGGTCATAATTTCTTTATATATAATCTGATTTTTTTATCATTTGTTCACGCTTTTCCAACTTTATAAAAAAAATCTCAGTAGTACAGTTTGTTTAAATATATGCCTACATAAATCTATTTAAAAAGCATAGGAATCCTTTTGATAGTAAAAGTAGGGAATGTATCCGTCCGTCCGTCCCCCTCCACCTCCCCCACCCCCCTCACACACACACAAACCCCCTCTCTCTGGTGCGGCTCGAAATAGCACAGACAATGTGTTAATGAGTCGTTAAACAGCGATTCATTATAATAACAAAAGGAAAAGCATAATCAACAAATTGCCTATACTACACTATTATACACACCTAATACCACGTAATATTCCTGATATATATCAACGTGTGTTTTGTACAAAAAGGGGCTACAACTAATTACAGAAAGGTCTTCTTTGTCATGTAGTAGACGTTTTAATCAAAGTATACTTTGTTACACGAAATTCCTAAATGTTGAAGTTTCGATTGATAAAAAGTCAAGCCATTTTAGTAGTGTGTTTAATGTTAAGAGATTGCAAAGTTTAAAGACTAAATCTGCTCACCTGCTTGAGCCAAATGCGCATTCTGTCGATAATGGAACTTTAATAGGGTAATCATTAGTGTGTTCGGTGCTGTTTAAAGCTTCTTTTTGAAAGGACAGGCCTAGTGTCGCCCTGTACCAATTCTAATTGAGTTCACAAATGATATTTGTTCGGCGTTATGAAGCTATTAAAGTTCTCCGGCCAAGTTTTGTTTCATGAACATGTTTATGTTTATTTAAATCGAAATCAATAAAAAAAACTGTTACAATAGATATTTACAAGTCACACATTGCAATATCTGTGAAAAACGAGAATAAGATTGTATTTGATGACGTAGAAAACTTTGAACAGGTAAATTAATCCACAGGTAAATGTATTTATGAATTATCTGGCAATAGTAATGCAGCTATACAATTCAGATTTACCTCATTTCCCCGTACAGTCACGCAGTGGTAAAAGTAGTATCTATGTCATGCAAATAGTACTTATTTTTACATACAAGTAGCGGTTTTAAATATATGTTTCTCTCCGGGTCTATAAAAACGTTCATATGATGTTTAAGAGTTAAATTTGTTAATTGATAATACTACAATAAGGGTGGCCATTCATCTTTAACACATATACCAAATTGTTAAGATCTTTAGCAAACGATGTGTTCTAAAACATGTTTGATACTGCGGCCATTTTTAAAATTCTAAAAATAGTATCACGTTATATAAAATTCTAAAATTAGTATCAAGTTGTATTTTGATTGTGATCGACATCACCTATGTGTTGAAATACCTGAGAAAATGCATTTTTTAACTTTGTGAGTTTGAACTCCTTTCTTGAAACCTTTGTATTGGTCTAAACTTGTTATGTACACAATTTGATACTTTTGTCCAACGTGTTTGGATAGTTTCGTATTGACCTCTAGCTATGAGCGACTTGTATTTTGGAAAGAACAAAGAGTACCTGCATGTGATTGTTTCCCTCCACCACCTCTTCTTTATAAATAAATAATTTGCTCTAAATGTCATTGAATCGTGGGTTTTATTTTTATATAGTTTATGTCTTGTTAATATTGGTTACAAAGTCTGATACTGTATTTTAGGATTTCCTAAATTAATATAAATTATAATGAACTGAAAGCTTCGGATCAATCTGAGATAAAAAAAAAAATACCCTTCAGAAATGTCAAAGAGTTAACCAAAGGTGATTATTTAAATGGCTAATCGCTTAACCGCTTAAGTATAAAGCCCATGAAACACTGTCGTTTTTGTCAAGTACCAATTTGAAAAGAAAACTTTGAACACCATTAGCAAATGCGTACATCGAAGTATTGTGCAGATTGTTGCAGTATACATTTTCGTAAATGTTGGGGACATAACACGCGTGTTGTGTCTACATGTACATAATCACAAACAGAATTTGCCGGTGGCTTTTCAACGTTTTGTTCGAGAAACTGATACCAAGTTTACTCAGTTTCTGGGATAAGTTTTGTTTTCATATGGTATGTGTACATTGGGGCTTATACAAAGTGATAACGACGGTATGCAATTTGTATTAAAGGTACTTTGTTCTGAACTGGGTGCCTTTTTTCTGTAGAGCAACGAATTTAGCAGATAATTGTGAAAAGTATCGTATCTTAATCACACAAACAGTACCATGAACAAGCATTGAAACGCAAGCTTTCATGGTTCTGACTCAATCTGACATTATTATGAGAATGATGCGTCAAACTGAAGGGATGTAGCTCCTAGAATGTCGTTTCATATGGTTTTTGCAGCTTTCGGAGGAATTATATTTCCTTCATAATCATTGCCTCACTGACCTTTCGTCATTGAGTGTTGTTACAGAAAGACGGAATTTGTTATATTTTTTGGAAAAAAGTTTTACTAGATCTAAATTTCTTGGATAAACACAGTGTGTTTACAAACACTGGTACCGATATTTGATTGCTGATAACCCAACTGTTTCCTTTTCCATAGTTTTTTTCTGTCTGGTTGTATACATCCCATTGTACGTGTAAGCAGTGTCTTCCCTTACTCTGTCACATTAAACAGACAAGGATAAAACTGTTTGAACTGAATCAAGTACATGTAGTCTGCATCAGAATGTCCATAATATTCGCACATTTCAACTTGTTTAAGAGTACATAGCATATACAATACATTCTGTGTACATTCTGAGGTAAATTGAAGAGGGTCTCCCAGGGGTTTCGAGGAACAAGGGGGCATGGCCATTTTTTTTTTGGAACAAGGGAACATTGTCTTTATTGGTAATATTTTGGGGAATAAGATAATTTTGGGAAAATATTGTTGGCGAACAAAGCAAAATATTTTTTGGGGGAGAAAGAGAACATTAGGTCATATTTTCAGGGAACAAGGGAACATGAACCCATTGGGAGGGCCTCAGTGAAATGTTTGACAATATCGACTTCCTTATTCGAATATTAAATTACACACTTGTGCATTTTGAAGTGAACAGATCTTCATTATTTCAAGTTAAAGGTTATTTTTTTCACGAGTGGAATGTTTAAGCAAACCATATCATTCTGATTTCAATCTTTATTGAATTTGCCTGTTCATATTTAAAACATATTATACTGTCTTTGCGTCAGTATCATAGCATGTATCTTCCTGTAACGAGATCCAGTCATTCTCGCAACAAATTGATGAATCGCGGCTTAGTTTCTTTACTCGCTAAACAAAGGATTCCTCCATTTGCATTGACATGTCACTTGTAAAATATAGTTTTGTCTGTACCTACCCATTTGTCCTTCTTCATATACATGTAGTATTGTTCTTCTGTGTACCATTCAAACGAATTGTCCTTGTCCATACGTAATTAAACGTAAAGCATAATCTATTGATCTATGTATAATTAAAATATGTCCTGATTTGTTTGTCCTTTAAATCCATATAATACGTTGAAAATGACACAGCTATCAAACACCACATCATTATTTAGGTCCTCTGGCATAGTGTACACTTAGAATTTAAAAGAGTAGAAATGATGAACGTATTAAAGGAATAGACGTACAATCGCCCAAGCAGACCTGACCGCCAGCCCGCCCAACCGCATGTCCGTCCGTCATTCGATCCGTCGATCGGCCACACGTCCGTCTGTTTGACTGTTTTAACACACATCCACCTATCACCCCAATCCAAGTGGTTGATAGTTTACATGTATATAAGTTGGCTTGTAAATAGGACTGTATGACAAGAAGAAGACCGACATGTAACGTACATAACAGTACTACTTGTATGATTACAGCACAACTACTGCATGTTTCCTAATAGTAAAATTGCCCCTGAGTTACCAATCTCAAATTGTTTTGTAATTGTGTCACCTTTTCGAAGACAAATGCGATACATAGGGGTCAGTCAGTCCGTCTCGAAAACTTAACGTTGGCTATAACTGTATCATTTCTTCATGTTTCTTAATCAAACTTTCAATAATATACGCATCATGACAACATCGACATGACCTTACTAAAATATACAGGCCAAGGTTACATTGGGTTATATACTCATTTTTTTCTTCACGAAAATTTATCTTGCCTATAACTTTCTCATTTCTTGATATTTCTTCATCAAACGCTCAATATGTACTCATCATGACAAAAGCGACATGACCATAACAAAATATAAAGGTCAATGTCACACTGAAGGTCATTTTATGGGTTAAATGCTCATTTTTTACTTCACAAACACTTAACGTTGGCTATAACTTTCTCATTTCTTCATATTTCTTCATCAAGCTCTCAATATATGCTCATCATGACAACAGCGACATGACCATAATAAAACATAAAGGTCAAGGTCACACTGAAGGTCATTATATGGGTTAAATACTCTTTTTTTCTTCACGAAAACTTAACGTTGGCTATAACTTTCTCATTTCTTGATATTTCTTCATCAGACTTTCAGTATAAACTCATCATGACAACATCGACATGACCATATAACAATATAAAGGTCAAGGTCACACTGAAGGTCATTATATGGGTTAAATACTCTTTTTTTCTTCACGAAAACTCAAACCTTGTTATACTGAGAAAGTTCTGACAGGCGACACACGTGTTCCGCGGAACACCCGTTTAGTTTATATTATTATTGATACTCACAACTATGTATAGTTCATTGAAATGCACGGGTAATGTGTATATTTAAGAGGCCCTTCCAGGATTTTTGGGGATCTGGGGAACATGGCCAATTACTTACTACTGATTTTTTTTCAGGTACAGTTTCAATCGCGACATATTCATACTCAAACTGCTATTAAAAACCCATAGGAAAACACGTGGTAACAAATAAAAACTTAGTTGGTTAAATAGTGTTTTACATCGTTTTCAGCACATGTTAGGCTATATTTGACGGCCGATTGTATGATACAAACAGAGCACCTATTTTTTTCCTGGGAGAGTACTGTACATGTACAGTAAACCTCATGCCATCCGTAAGAATCGACACTTTCTCACTTTCAAGTCGGGTGGGTGCGTGGGTAGGTGGGTGGGTGGGTGGTTGGGTGGTTGGGTGGGTGGGTGGGTGGGTGGTTGAGTGAGTGAGTGAGTGAGTGATTGAGTGATTGAGTGAGTGAGTGAGTGAGTGAGTGAGTGAGTGAGTGAGTGAGTGAGTGAGTGAGTGAGTGAGTGAGTGAGTGAGTGAGTGAGTGAGTGAGTGAGTGAGTGAGTGAGTGAGTGAGTGAGTGAGTGAGTGAGTGAGTGAGTGAGTGAGTGAGTGAGTGAGTGAGTGAGTGAGTGAGTGAGTGAGTGGCTCAGTGAGTGGCTGAGTGAGTGAGTGAGTGAGTGAGTGAGTGAGTGAGTGAGTGAGTGAGTGAGTGAGTGAGTGAGTGAGTGAGTGAGTGAGTGAGTGAGTGAGTGAGTGAGTGAGTGAGTGAGTGAGTGAGTGAGTGAGTGAGTGAGTGAGTGAGTGAGTGAGTGAGTGAGTGAGTGAGTGAGTGAGTGAGTGAGTGAGTGAGTGAGTGAGTGAGTGAGTGAGTGAGTGAGTGAGTGAGTGAGTGAGTGAGTGAGTGAGTGAGTGAGTGAGTGAGTGAGTGAGTGAGTGAGTGAGTGAGTGAGTGAGTGAGTGAGTGAGTGAGTGAGTGAGTGAGTGAGTGAGTGAGTGAGTGAGTGAGTGAGTGAGTGGTATTAAACCCATTTACAAAAAATCAGGTTGATGTGAAATCCAAGATGACCACCAAAGCTAAAAGTAATTTTTAGAAATATAGTTTTGTGGCCACTACATCTCACAAAACATAAGGGGTATTGATTTGGAACCTTTGCCAAATTGACTGGCTTGGAATGTTGCTCTTGCTGTCTAGTTGGTTCTAAATAAAAATCAGGTAAGGCGAAATTGCAAGATGACCGCCATAGCTAAATATAGATTTTAAAATACAAATGTGTGGTGACTACTTCTCACAAACATAAGATTTATTTATTTGAAACCTTTACCAAACTGATTGGCCTGACATGTAGTTGGTCCTAAACAAAACCCGTTTTGATTCAATATCAAACATGGCCGCCAGCGGACATCTTTGTTTACATATAGTTATATATAGGAAAAATCGTGTGGCGACAACTCCTCTGAAACTAATCGATAGATTTTCATTAAACTGTATAGGAATGTTGCTTTTGATGTCTAGCTAGTCCGTCCTAAGTAAATATTAAGTTGGCCGAAACTTTAAAATGGCCACCACAGCTAAAAACGTGTTTTTTTGTTGATTTGACGACAAACATGGCCACCAGCAGCCATCTTGTTTACACAGAGTTACATAGGGAAAACTTGTGACGACTACTCCTCTGACACTTCTTGAAGGATTTTCATTTTCATGAAACTTTACATGAATGTTACTCATGTTACAACAATGATATGCATTTGAGTAATATTTAAAATAAAATGTGTTTACTCTGACAAAAAAATGTATTGTTTAATGATTAACAAACACTACCCCTTCAAATAATGACAAACATTTAAAAAGTTATGAGACCTTTCCAAGGCATAGCTGTTCAGATCTTCAGGAGACCTCTTGTTTCATCATCATTTGTCTTGAGAAAATGTAAACAAAGAGGAACCAAATACGTTAATACGAAGAAGTTATAACTGTACCTGTCACTATGGCTATATAAATCAAAGCACTGAAAGTGCAGATGGACGGTGCCCTCAGAAAGTATTGTTTCCGGAAAAAACGGATTTGCGTATTAAGGTGGTGAACATTTGTGCAAAATATTATTGAAATCGGATGGGGCATTAATCAGAGTTATGGGACATGAAGGAAGGACAGACGGACAATGGCAATTATATATCCCTCCGCCTAATCGGCGGGTGATAACAAATGAAGCTATGTAGAAATGTTTAAACTTTATAAGTGTCAAAGAGGAATAATTGTAAAAAGAAAATATCAGAGAAAGTTGGTCACAACATACGTATACATGAGATCTCGATTCCTTTCGAAAACCAATTAGACGCAATCATGCATGACAGAGTTATCGCCCCTTGAATGTCTGAAAAATAGGATTTCTGCAAAGAGGTTTTCGGTGGACATATGGCTAAAACAAAACAAACTTCATTGAATTATATAATAAATAAATAACGTTAGTCAGAGTTTCTATGTATTGTTCTAAATTCCTTAAATATAAATGCTTTTTAAACACAATATTGATAATGGTAATAAAATGTGATAACATGTCATTGAGAGAACGTAATAATTATAACTATTCCACTGTAATATATGTATTTATTCTCTTAATGAAGTAATTTTGTTTGTACTCTTCTCTGAAATATTGTGTATTGTATTCCGCCTAGTTTAGGCAATACACATGTAAATGTTATGCCAAATAAAATATTGAAATGAATTGAATTGATGAAAATAATTGTATGATTTGATAAAGAGATGTCTGTGGTACATAGTTATATAATCTCTTCTACTCGCGAATTTATGATCGGCCTTTGATAGTTACTTCAACATTTATGAAGTTCTTGTTACAAAGTGTAGTGTGATTAAAACGTCTACAGAATCACAGTTGTGTCCTTTCTCTAGTTAACTGCAACTTTCTTTTTAAAAAACATCATGGGATTTATTTGGAATATTATGTGCAATTAAGTGTGCAGTATATACAATATATAGCGGAAATTCCCGTGTTGCGTTTTCATATCACTTGAGTGTATTTCGGAATGTACGTACGCTGTTTACTCCCAACCTCAGGTTGACACTCGTCATATGCGCATTAGTTTGTACAGGATCAAATCCCTTCAAAAACAGTGTATTACTTAAACTTGAGTTAAAATCACTCAATGTTTACAACGCTTACATATTTATAAATATGTTGTCAATATACGGATATTTTGCCCATTTACGGCCTTGCAAATGGTTCTACTTTTATCGCGCTGTAATCTGGTGTTCTTTGGTGTCTAGTAGAAATTCCTTGTGCGTCAGAATTGCCACTACTTAGAACGTTGCCTTACGGCACCGTCCAAAATGGCTTAGAAAAACCCACAGAACACTGGTGCATTTTATTATGAAGTGTAAAAGGTAAAACCAGTTCAGAGAAGACTACAGTATGTGTTTTACATAAGGGTTATTAAGCGAGCAATATTTGGTTCTTTTAGGGAACTATGTTTAACACTTTTGGGGATCTAGGGAACAGTGTAAATACTTTTAGGGATCTAGGGAACACACTTTTTGGGAACTTTGGCAAATACTTTTGGGGATCTGGGAAAAATGGCCATTACTTGAAGGGATCTGGGGAACAAGGACCCTCCCCACCCTCCTCCTCCTGGGAGGGCCTCATTTAAAGACGTTTTCGACATATTTGCTTAAAAGATAAAGACGAAAGCTTCTGCTTGTAACGGCCGGAATCTTTTAAACCATAGGAACATCTTTTGAATTATATTTCAAAGATGTTAATCACCGTTTATTCTGTATGCATATAAATAAAACATATTTTCTGGATCTCAATATAAACAGTTTAGGAAAGAAAAATCGCATATATTTCATGAATGTAAGAATGATTTTTTTAATTGAATTTCACAGAAATGTAATCAATAACATCACCCAATTTTGAGGAAAAAAATATAAATATTTGTTCTTTAGATAGTAGTCTTATTATACATTATGTATGTATCGTACTTCTCAAAAGTCTTTAAAATATCTTCAAGGACGCTTAAAAGTCCGCAGTCCTTAAACGGTGGCCATTTAGGATTCCTATAAATAGCAACACGACGATTTCCAGAATTGGTTGGCCTCATTTTGGAGTACATATATATGACCTAAACTACGTCGGTGGAAATTGTGGTTCTTTTGTTCGGGTTGTTAAGATACATTCGAAGAATGACTAATACGAATAATTCGACCCTAGCTATAACAGACGTGTCCTTACTTGAAGTAAATAACAGCATAATAAACGACATGTTTTATTCAAATTATCATATCAGCTGTTGCAATATTCCCTAGCAAAAATTAACGTCTGGCCTAGCATTTGTCATATTGTCTGACAAACTTTACACGGTACACATTACCCAAGGGAAGAACACCAATGCACTACGCTACAAACGCAGTGTTTTCACGGAAATATTATTCATTAGATATCAAGGTACTAGAATTTCATCCAACTGTTTATTTCTCTTGATCTTAATTGTATATAACTACTAAAATATTGAACATGCCGGACGTGATTTTGCCGATGATTAAGTTATTTTATGTACACTTAATCAAAAACTAAATTGACATTTATGCAATGGTTTATTTGTATATAAACTTCATATGTTCAAAGCAGGTACAATCATATGTTCAAAGCAGGTACAATATATTTTAACCTGAAACCCAATGTGAAGGCTCTCTTTTCAATAAAATATTTTAGTTGGAGGCCTACGTACTTAAACGTATGCGCTTAAAATCATTGGAGTTCAGTTTGAAAACAGTTGCTGAAGCAGTGTCGAAACACAGACAAACATAGTCTGAGCTGGCATAACATATTCCTAGAATTTCATCCAACTGTTTATTTCTCTTGATCTTAATTGTATATTACTACTAAAATAAGGAACATGCCGGAAGTGATTTTGTTGATGATTAAGTTATTTTAAATACACTTAATCAAAACTGAATTGACATTTTATGCAAATGGTTTATTTGTATACAAACGTTATATGTGCAAAGCAGATACAATATAATTGGCCTGAAACCCAAGGCGAAGGCTCACTTTTCAATAAAATTTTGGTTGGAGGCCTAGGTACTAAAACGTATGCGCTTAAAATTATTGGAGCTCAGTTTGAAAACAGTTGCTGAAGCAGTGTCGAAACACAGACAAACGTAGTCTTAGCTGGCATAACATATTCCTAGAATTTCATCAAACTGTTTATTTCTCTTGATCTTAATTGTATATTACTACTAAAATAAGGAACATGCCGGAAGTGATTTTGTTGATGATTAAGTTATTTTAAGTACACTTAATCAAAACTGAATTAACATTTCATGCAAATGGTTTATTTGTATACAAATGTTATATGTTCAAAGCAGATACAATATAATTAACCTGAAACCCTTGGCGAAGGCTCTCTTCTCAAAAAAAATGTTGGTTGGAGGCCTTCGTACTAAAACGTATGCGCTTAAAATTATTGGTCACTTTTAATTTTTGCCTTCTATTATTATAATTGTTTATAAAGGACATTAATTTGAAATTTTGGAAAATGCTGGTGTTCTTTTTCAGAGGTCAAGCAGACGTTCGAAACAATCTCAATTACATGCACACTATATATTAGCATGTGCAGAAATGAATTTCCTATCCAACAACACCTTTCTTCCTACGATCCCTTGTAAATTCGCTGAGATATCCGAGTTCAAAATCACCAAAGTGCAATTTGATACTGCTCGTCGTTTGTTTATGTCCCCAATGTAAACAAATGAATTTTACCGAAAATCAGGTGTCCGTTCATTCCGTTAAGTTCGGCGCAGTATTCCAGCTTCAAATCACAATCAATTCACTAACGTAAAGCACCGATACGTAAATAAATCCATATGTTATCAGTGTGCATAGTCCGTATCACGAGAAAGTCACATAACAACGAGTATTTCGTCACTTGTTATCGGCACTAGCAAATTCGCATTATGACGTCATTCGGCCCCGTAAATCAGTTGAAAATGGCGGTTTCATTTGCAAAGTCTGCTAGTGCCGATAACAAGTGGCAAAATACTCGTTGTTGTGTGACTTTCTCGTGATACGGACTATGCACACTGATAAAATATGGATTTATTTACGTATCGGTGCTTTACGTTAGTGAATTGATTGTGATTTGAAGCTGGAATACTGCGCCGAACTTAACGTACACCTGGTTTTCGGTAAAATTCATTTGTTTACATTGGGGGACATAAACAAACGACGAGCAGTATCAAATTGCACTTTAGTGACTTTGAACTCGGATATCTCAGCGAATTTACAAGGGATCGTAGGAAGAAAGGTATTGTTGGATAGGAAATTCATTTCTGCACATGTTAGTATATAATGTGCATGTAATTGAGATTGTTTCGAATGTCTGCTTGACCTCTGAAAAAGAACACCAGCATTTTCCAAAATTTCCCATTCATGTCCTTTATAGACAATTATAATAATAGAAGGCAAAAAATAAAAGTGACTAGTTCCTGTGGGCAAAACCTTTTTATTTGTTCACGTATGAACATTTATTTAATAATATTTTATTGCTTGATGTTATTTACATAAATACATGTGATATAAAAATTACAATAATAAATAACATTTACTATATGGATTGGACCATGAATTATCACAACATCAGTTACGGTCCTTTCCAAATAGGCAGAGTTCAACAAAATGGTTATATCAATATCTATTTAAACAAAGCAAAGAAATAATGTTTTAACAATAGTAATCGAAAAGAAAAGAAAAAAAAAGAACCACAACATACCAAATAAAATATCGTTTATCAAAAACAACTCCACACATGATAAGCCTCCCGTGTCCCATACCCTACCGCCACACCGCCGAGCCCACCCATCACTCCGTAAAAGCTCACAAAGAACATATCAAAAATACAACAGTAGAGAAAGAAATCAATTATATTAGCTTTGAAAACGTTTCGTCTGTTTTATGAATTGTTGAACCTCAAAGAAAATGGTTTGATTGTGTTCATCGTTTAAGTTTTCAATGCCATATAATAGTTTATGGGTACTTATCGGATGATTAATGCGCGTATTCACAAATAATTGAATTCGCTGATTTGTAAAAAGGTCACACCTGAAAAAGAAATGTTCGGCATCTTCATAATCATTTCCACAGACACAACGAGGTGTATCCCGTAAATGATTGTTATAAAGATCTGCATTTAAATTACTACACTTGTTTCTAATACGTGCATGAATAACTGTTAGATACCTGTCACCATACAAGAAGAACTTAGGTACAACGGGGGGTTTGAAAAGCGTCTTAAGTTTGGTATTAAATATTGAAAGTGTTGTGGAGTCGCGAATTGTCGTGTCTAACTCGTTCCAAAGTTTTAAAGATGATGGTATTGTCGATCTAGAATAAATCTCTGTACGGCGTGACAGGGTGACAAAGTCATTATTATTTCGTAGGTTATAGGGATTTATTTCATTAACTAAGGAAGGAAATAATTCGTTTAAATATAGTGGTAAGTCGCCATGTTTTTCTTTATAAACCAAAATTAATTTTTGGATAGTTCTGCGATTTGCAAGTGATACCCACCCGATTTCGTTCAGTAAATTGTCAATAGAAACAGAACGTGTGAGACCAGTAACTACTCTTGCTGCATCATATTGTATTCTTTCTAAAGTATCTTTTTCATAGTTAGTACAATTGTCCCATACTACTGATGCATATTCTAAAATAGGCCGTAAATATGAAATGTATATTTGGTTGAGAGTTGTTCGTTTTAGCTTAAATTTAATCATTCTCATTGATCCTAAGACTTTGTTTGAAGAACATACAATATTTGATATATGCTCATGCCAAGATCCATCACGACTGAGTGTGACTCCAAGATGTTTATGGTGTTCAACAAAATTTAACAGAGAAACATCAAAATATAAGTTGGGTTGAATGGCATTTGAAAGAGAGAATAACATGGCTTTAGTTTTTGACGGATTAAATTTAACAAGCCATTGTTTTGACCAATCCAGGATTTTCTGCAGGTCATTATTTAAAGTGCTTTCCAAATAACTAGGGTCCGCTGAGGATATAGCTAAAGCACTATCGTCAGCGAATAATCGAGTAGTGCTAAGAAGTGAGTCTGCAATGTCATTAACGTAAATTAAAAATAAAACGGGTCCAAGTACAGAGCCTTAAGGAACACCGGCATTGATGGTTTTAACATCCGAAAAGGAGGATCCGACAAAAACTTTCTGACTACGATATTCTAAATAGCTAGATAACCAATTGAGTAAAGTTTCCTGATATACCATACTTCTGGAGTTTAAAAATAAGTCCTCGATGCCAAACCCTATCAAATGCTTTAGAAATATCACAAAATATCATGCAAGTTAATTTCTTTTCGCCAAAGGCTTTTACAAATTTGGTTGTATATATCAATCAATTGGAATACCGTGGAGTGACCGGGTAAGAAACCTGACTGTTTTTTATAAATTAAATTATTAGAATGCAAGAAATTATACAAATATTTGAACACTACACGTTCCATCACCTTTCCGACACAACTAATCAAAGAGATTGGTCTATAATTTGAGGAAATATCCTTTTCACCATTTTTAAATAAGGGCATAACGTTTGCTAATTTACGTATGAACATAAGAGTACTACCATCATATGCGCATTAAATTGCTGCTGTTAGCCATACACCTACTTTTTTCATGTTTCTATATGACAAGAACAAAGGAAAACCATTAGAGCTATGGTAAAACATAATTTGTACCATAGCTCTAATGGATTTCCTTTGTTCTTGCTTATGATATAATTTTCATAAACCTGAAGGTCTGAGCCTAAACCGTGCTATACTGTCGGTATATTTCAGCCGTGCTATTAATGACAGATTCGGCATTTATACCATGGTTTAGACACAACCTATCAATCAAAATGTTCATTACCAGCATTGAATGGCTATGGTCAAAATACGTATAGCATATTTTTCTCGTATGCGATTTATACTCCACTCTCGGGCCTGTGGCCCTCTAGAAGCAGTATAAATCGCATATACTCGAAAGTTTATGCTGTACAAAATATTTTAGGTGATTGTTTTCCTATGCAGTAAGAGCCTGCGGTATTTTATACTTAACAGTAAGCATATCAACCATATTGGTCATGTGGTTTAAACCTTTAGATAAATACCGTGATTCGTGATTTCGCAGACTATAAGGATAACATTCTCTATTAGTTTGTCCTAAAATTTACAGGCAAGACGATGTTGTAGGTTAAAGATACATAACAGTGTTGACGTAAGTTGAAAGCAACATTTCAAACGGATATGTTTGTATACAGATAATGTAAAACTGAGCATATATTATCTCACTAGGAGCTCAACTTATCAAATGAGAAAGTGTCTTATTGATGGCGGTATTGGTATGCCGTACTTGTTACACCTAGGAAAATGGGGTGATCTACCTCTACCTCATAGATAAATAATGACGTAAAACACAATTCAAACAAACATATTATTATCAGTCACGTAGTTCGAACCTTTAGATAAATACCGTAATTTGCGATTTCGAAGTCTATTTGGATAACATTCTCGATTGTCTTGTCCAAAAACATACAGTCGAGACGATATTCCATGTTAAAGAGTTTAGATAAATGTTCAAGTAAGTTAAAAGCAACATTTCAAACTGCTGTTATTGTATACTCATAGTGTATATCTGAGCATCCGGTATGTGTGGAGTACAAATGTAGAAAATCTCTCCTGCCGTTAAAGACACCATGTTATATGTGAACCAGGGTCTTCCACAGAAATAATTTAAGGGATAGGGGAAATTAAATTTAAATCTATTGGGTTCGTGTGGGAGGGAGTTACACTCAGAGAGACCAATATTTTAAGGATCTTGATTCAATTAGCAACTGTAAATGAAAGGTTATTAAGAAGTGTAGCCAACAAGCAGATATAAATAGACCGGTAAGCAGCTATAAATAGACCGGTATAATTCTTTTTACAGGTTTATTGATATTTTAAGGGATAAGGCAGATAGATCAAAGATATAAGCATGATAAGGTCAATTACGGAGTAGGGAGAAAGTAGATTTTAGAATTAAGGGATAGGGTGAATATGCTCTTAAAGCTACAGAGTCCCTATTTTAACTGGTAAAAACTCATGAATATGAATGCGTCACGTGTGAATTAGTTTCAAATCGATGAACACCCAAAAAGTCGGTATATAAGCAGAAATATACGGCTTCAGAATATGTGTGATAAAAAAAATAGTTGCCCGGAACGGGATTTGAACCACAGCGTTGCACTTGTAAGTTTTGTACGCTGAACCACTAGACCAAGGCTACTTATTGGTATGTTGTATCATTTTTAACAATAAATAGGCATTACGTAATAACAAGCGCGCTCACACAAACTCATCAAGCGCTAAATAACAAGTCGAGATCTTGTTGTTTTGAGGGGCAGTATTAGTTTCATATTG
This sequence comes from Cyrtodaria siliqua, assembly GCA_037043455.1. Taxonomy (NCBI): domain Eukaryota; kingdom Metazoa; phylum Mollusca; class Bivalvia; order Adapedonta; family Hiatellidae; genus Cyrtodaria; species Cyrtodaria siliqua. The sequence continues at coordinate 123,365 of JAWPHD010002035.1, read as the reverse complement.
ATAACATACAGAATAACAACCGGCAATGTTAATTTACACGTGCGACAAGATGGACTACATATTTATTGATCTATCTCGAGTTGCGTTCAAATATGTTAAGTTATTTTGCCTCATAATAAATAGTAGTTAGTATACCATTTTCTCAAGTAGCATTACAGTTCACTGGATAGAGCACCGGACTTGAAATCAAAAGGTCATGTGTTCGAGCCCCGAAAGAGGCTAACTTATTTTTCTGTAAAAATTACTGTTACCTGTGTATAGGTACGATGTGCACTGGTCGATGTCTATACAGTAATTGATTTCGTGCGCTTATTTGCTCGCTTAAATACCCGATTTCGACATGAGCTGGTGAACATAAAGTTACAGAACAGAACAGAACATCACTTTATTAAACTCAAATCACAAGTGATACAAGAGTATACAATACAAACGTTCTTGTAATAATACACATGACATGGTGTTAGTTTTTACATTGTTAAATATAATAGGAATAACAAATATAATGCAATCACTTCTATTTTATGGGAAAATCAAAAAAAAAAAAGAAGAAAAAAGTTTATATGTGTGTGGTGGTGGTGGTGCGGGGGGATTCTTTACAAATATTAACCTATTCGTGGTTGCTAATTCTTTAGCTGGTTAGTTTAAATAAAACGGGTCGAAATGTACATTGAGCTAGTAGTGACAGGTGTTGACCTTTTTCGGTGCAGGTTTTGTTATGAAACAGACAGTACTTATTGTAGTAGGTGGCACGTGACGAACGTGCCTAACAGTTTTGAATGGTCTGTCGTCTGGTCACTTTGACCTTGATTTAATAGGTTACGTTATGTCAGTATAGTCTGTGTCGTGTTCATACAAATAAAGACACGCCTGCAAAGAAGAAATCGATTGATATAGAGAATCTGTAGCTTTAAATGCCCTGTGGAAGACACTGTGAACTAACAATAAACTATAAGTAAATATCTGTTGGCTGGGTGCATGGCTGATGCAATCGATACAAGACAATAGCCTAACTTTCGGTAATATTTGCATGAGCGATGCCTTGCAAAGGTGCACTCGACGTGACTATGGCCACTCCATAAGACCTGACATTCCGCACATATTCACTCGGGCAAGCGCCCATTTAATCTTCATCATATGATACCTCAATCTGTTCTGTTATGGTTCAGTTATAACGGAAACGTAGTGTTAAACTGTAAATGGGACATTTAATGGCTTTCGGCCAGTGCGATTTGTCCTTCGTCCTTCTCTAAAAAAAAAAATTCATCATTTAAGTAAGTAAATATTTTATTATAGTGGCATGTGCATAATATACAATACAATCATAGTAGAGAAGGAAATAATATAGCACCCGGCCCAGTGGGCCTATAAGTCACCTATAGTTAACAGTGTATAATGTTACAGAACAGAACAGAACAGAACATATTCTTTATTTATGACTTAAACAAATGTTTCTCGTCATATAAATACATATTACATTTGTTAATATGTGACAGGTCAATGCAATTTTTACATTAAACAATGAAAAAGTACAAACACACAACCATGCATACTATACACTCATACAACTCACCCATTCACTCTGACACCCGAAATGTCTCACACATTCACTCTGGATCACGTATTTATGTTATAAGGATTAAACTATTCCTATTACATAGTTTCATGTAAACTTTTAAGTTTTAATAGTTTACATGTCATGTCCCATGAGGATGAACATACATTTTTTACTCATTATACATTGCAGTATTGCGAATAATAAATGCTTCCCTAACAAACCTAGATAATCTAAAAAGCTCATGCTGGCTTGAAGATTGCATCAGCTGAATAAATTTAAAAACACTTGGATGTCTGTAATAATATTGTTTAACATATAATTTACGTAATTGTTCGTACAAAGGACAAATTAAAATAAAATGATATTCATCTTCTAAGTCTGTACTATTACACAATGTACAATATCTCTGATTTCTATCAGTTCTATTTTGTGAATATCTGCCAGTTTCAATTCTAAGTCTGTGGGAGGATAATCTTATCCTCGATATGGCAGTTCTTAATTTCAACGGCAATATATCTAAATACACTTCATATGAGAATGAGGTTTTAAAATGTCTATACAAGCATAAAACTCGATTATTTTCAACATCAGTGTTCCATTTTTGAACAAAACAATCTATTAAATTTTGTTTAATCAACAAATGAAAAGATTTCATATCAATACAAGTTGGGTCATTCCAAACATAATTATAGCCACAGTCTGTTATAATGGTTTTAACATTGCTGGCCCAATTCTTCATTCCTCTTTCACAATCTCTCACAGCGTCTTTATAAAAAGTTGATATTAAAATGTTTTTTGAATCGACCACCTTACTCCAATACTTTATTATTTTTACATACCTTAAAATATACAATGGGTATCTACCTAGTTCTCCATAAATACCGGAATTACTAGTAGACGTTTTAACCCTTAACAAGTATTTACAAAATTTCAAATGTATTCTTTCGATCTCCTTTGACTTTGTAAAACCCCAAATTTCTGCTCCATAGCTTAATATAGAACCAACGAACGCATCAAATAATTGGCAAAACGTTTTTGGTTTAAAATTGTATTTTTTTACATGTGCAATTAATATATTTAAAGCTTTTAATCCTTTACCTGCTAAGGTCTCTTGATTTAAATTGTATGAACCCGTATAATTAAAAACAGATCCGAGGTAGTTAAAATCGTTAACAACTTCTAAATTATTTCCATTATAAACCCATGTCTCATTAACTAAAAGATTACCCCTTTTTCTAAAAACCATAACTTTTGTCTTTTCCACGTTAACCTCTAATCCCCATTTGTCGCAATATTCTTTCAACAAATTTAAACGTTCTTGTAACTCAGACGGTGATTTTCCAAACAAAACCATATCATCTGCGAAGAGTAAAAGAATTAAAGTTATATCGTCTATTGTAAGTCCAGATTTATTACTGTCTTGTAAGAACAATTCCATGTCTTCTATAAACAGCGAAAACATTATTGGAGAGATTACCTCCCCTTGCTTGAGACCTATTGCACATTCGAAAAACTCAGAAAAATTATTACAATGGCGTACACAAGATTTCACTTTGTCATACATGTCGCGTATAATTCTTAACAATTTACCTTTAATTCCTAGCTTAAAAAGTTTTAGCCAAAGGCCATTTCTATATATACTGTCGAAAGCCTTCTTAAGGTCTACAAACGTACAATATAACCGCTTGTTTTCATTCAGTAGTTTCTGTATAATACAATTCAAAACAAATATGGCATCAATGGTAGAGCGACCGTGCCTAAAACCGAACTGAGCATCTGATACAATATTGCTTTCATCACACCACATGCTAATTCTTTTATTTAAAATACCTGTAAAAATTTTTGATAAGCAGCTTACTAATGTTATGGCTCGATAATTATTTACGTCGTCTGGGTCATTTTTCTTGAATAGCGGAATGATAATGCCTTCAGACCATTTATCTGGAAAATAACCCGAGTTAAATACCCCATTAAATAAATCTGTGAGATGCGGAGAAATAATGTCTATCGCTTCGATAAAGTATTCATTTATCAAGCAGTCACCCGCAAAAGCCTTGTTTTTTTTGAGAGAATTAACCGTCGTTATTACTTCAGAGATAGTAATTTCTCTGTCCAGTTCATCAAAATTGCAATTTAAATCATTAAAATCGTGTTCCTCACAAAACGTTTCGGCCTCATCATTGTGAAGTGACGATATATCCTGCGATAATTCGGAAAAATATTTATAAAACGTCTCTAAGGAAATATTTCCATGCGTACCCTTCTTTTTACGACAAAATAATTTCCAAAATTCCTTTGGTTTAGCATGTCTCAAATTTTCAATATCGCGCATTTTCTTCAACTCATAGGCGCGCCGCTTTTTCTTTATCAAAACCTTATAACGTATTTTGTTCTCATGTAATTCAATTCTATGCTCTACTGATTTACAATAATTATATTTTGATAACGCTGATAAGTAAATACGCTTAGCTACAACGCATTCCGAGTCGAACCAAGTCGCTTTATATGGTTTGTTTCTGAAAAACGCACGCTCTCACGGTCAATTATAGTTTTAGAAAATAGTGGGTCCGCGACCTCCCTAAATATGTGTACAAATCCATTAATGGAGTTATTCAAACAATCCCTATCATTTAGGTTATTATTAATATTCAACGAAATATTGTTAAAATCTGTTAATCTTCCGATTAAACCACTGCGGAATTTATCACGAAGTTTATCGTCATATTTAATTCTAATTCTTTCCGTAGGCTGAAAGTCATGCTTGTATGTATTGCATTTAACAATAAAAGATAACGGTGCATGATCGGACCATTCATTGAATGGTTCAACTTTAAACTCCCTTACTCGTGTAAAATCGAATTCTTTTAAAAGCAAGTAATCAATAACACTCGCACCGTTACGGCTCATATATGTGAACGACCCTATGTAATGATCATTACCTAGCCTACCGTTAGCCAATCTCAAGGAAGTTGATTTACACAAATCAAGGAGTCTGTTGCCATGCGCATTACAAACAGTATCCATAGAATTACGACATAATGGATAATCCGGCATGTAATCAATATCGTCAATATCGCTCACTATTCTATCGCACACAATATAGTCTTTTTTGACACCTTTACCTACACGCGCATTCCAGTCACCAACAATTAAGGTAGCTCCCTGGTTATCGAAATAATTAACATCATCTTGTAAGATTTGAAACAGATCTACTTGTGCAACATTATATGCAGGTGAATCTAAACCCCAGACATAAACTCCACATAAATAAATATCACTGTCAGTTTGAAAAAAAATCTTATCAAGCTTCAGCCATATAATAGTATCATAGTGATTTCTCACAATTTGTATTCCATTTTTTATATTGTTTTTACAATAAATAACGATCCCACCACTACATCGCTTAGCATTTCTATGTTGGAATTTACGATAAAAATTGTAACTCTTATATCCATTAAGATCAATATTACTGTTTTTGTTGGTCCACGTTTCATATAAAAACACTATGTCATGTTTTTCTAAAATGTTAACAAAATCTGGATTTTCTCTTTTAGTCTTTGTCAGCCCATTGCAGTTCCACGAAATCACTTTCAGCTCACCCTCTGCGCCTTCCTATAAACCATCAGTCTCCACCGGTCTGCCATTCACATACAACGTGTCGTAGCTAATCCAAGATGTTTTGCTACAATATATACAATTAAATGAATGAATTGAAATGACATAATTATACTGCCTAAGGCTTGAATAAATATAAGGCATGAATAAGCTTTAATTAGAATGTTATCAATAAACATATAGAATTGTGACGACATGTAATATTGAAATTTCTTGTTTTTCCTTTTTTAAACATAAATCAGTATTTATGAATAAATAAGAGTTTTCCTCTTTAAATATGCTTTAGCAATATATTTTGATACTTTACTCGGATGGTTATGCAATAAAAATGAGAGTGTATCATTAACATATAAGTTCAAATAAATGTCGTTATGTAAAATATCCCCAAATACATATTTTCTTATATGACTGTAAAGATCACAGTTAAAAAAAAAAGTGTATTTAATCTTCTGTAGTATTCATATCACAAAATTGACAATGTCTCTGTTCTGGGGATTCACCCATATAACTTCCTGTCTCTATTCTCAGTGGTAAAATACCACATCTATATTGACATAACATTGATCGTTTGTTTTTGTTGAGATTAAGTAAAACATAATTATCACAATTGAAAGATTGCTTAAATAGCATTGTAAGTCCGAAGCTTGGGGACATTGTGGATATCACGTGACCACAGGTCAGCATAGTAGTCTTTTATCAAAGCATTAACTTGTGACATAGAAATAACGGATTTATTATTGAAGTAATTTACGCATAACTTGCTTTATATCATGTTCTGTTAGTAGCACAGATGTTGTAATCATGAATAAATCATGATATGTTTACACATTTAATAGGAGTATTTGTATTAATAGCAGCTTAAACAAGTTCAATAACCAGATATATTTGATACTGCAGAGTTGACCCATGATTGAATGAAAAGTGCTCTTCCTTTATTTTGTTAACAATCTAGATTCTTCATCAAATCGTTACCACACCTTTACAAACAAACCATGATCCCATCTTCAAACCACTCCAGACACTTACCCCGCCTAGCCCCCACCCCAACAAAGAAAGGTGGAAAAATCCATAAATAGCCATATGAAACATGTAACAGCAGAGTTACATCCCTTAAAGTATTTAAGATATTGTTACGAGCCGGCGACTTCACTTCTCAACAGTATTTGTGATAAATAAATAAGGTGGACTCCATTTATATGTTAATATAGATATAAAAATCGAACAGGAAAAGCAGCATTCGACAGTCAACCACAAACACACACAGAAACAAAGAACAAATTTAAACATGAATAAAAGGCCAAATAAGACATCAAAAACATAAAAGGGTTGTTTTACTTTTCGTCTACTCCGGCCTTGAAAATCTTGCACTGAGTGATATGTGTCGAAACAACATCATCTTCAGTAGATTGCACTGGAGTATACGAATTAGTACTCCCGAGTTCCTGAGATAAAACATTGACGTAATGGAGACGTCAAAAAATAATTATATTATTAGCGGCTTTATCAGCAGGAACTCAAACAAACTTATTATGAAATTCCTGGATTCCCCGATTTTAAATTACGAAATGAAAACTTATGTCTAGGGGGAAGTAGGGAGGGGTTAGCCGTATAGAATTTAATACGGGTATCTATGATGTTAAAAATAGTATTTTTCCAAGTAGAAAGGGAGTTAGGGTCAGCATGTTCTCTACGACACCATGTAATACTAAAATCCCCAATGGAGTGTGCGATATGACCACGGTATGCATTAAAATCAAACACAAAAGGCAATCTATACTTCGGACCTTTAAAAATCAAATGCTGAATACTTGATGTTACCCTTACGTCTACAACCATGAGACATAGAGTTACGCTTCCGAATGGAAAATATTGCAAAAATGTCAATATAAGGCTCTTTTGAAATAGTTCCTTTTTGATAAATATTATCATTAAGGCCCAGTGGAAATGGTGTCTGCAAGTTTTTCATCCACTTTAGTTCTGCTATATGTCAAGCTTTTATTTTAAAGTATTTGGTTGCATATTTTCATAAATTATATGTTCAACAGGTTGAACAGTGACACTACTAAAACTATGACCTGACGAAAGTGTTGGTACAGGTAATTCTTTAACTTTTTGGGATTGCCTGCATTATATTTATGCTCACGGATTCGAACTTTTAAGGAAGACATGTTTGTCCAACATATTGAAAACCACAACGTGGTGCATTTCAAGTCAAAATATAAATGACGTGAGAAGTACGTCAATCAACATTTGAAGCTAGTCGCATATTAAATGTTCTACCATTAACAGTTGATTTAATGGTGGACTTGCAAGATAGATAATTGCAACAAATACACCTCTTAGCATTGCACTTACTTATAGATTGAAACACTCTGCGTTTAGATTGAAATAAACGATGTCTGCATAGAGACGTAACGTGATATATGCTCAAAACAGGTGATCCAAGAGGTGTTAAAGAAACTTTTGAGTCGTTTTTAAAATCCTGGTAAAATTATTGGAAGGAACATGGAATGAGGTTGCCGTATGAAAATTTAAAGGAGTAAGACGTACACATGGCTTAGATAAGAAAAGTAGAGTTAGTATGTGGAATTTGTATATATGGCGCAGAGTGTAACATAGTGCAATGCAACAACAACAATGGCTGCTAAAACAATGACAGGTGCTCTTATAAAAGTAAAAAGTCGATTAATGCATATGACATTAGATGATGAGTATATAAATCAGGTAATCATTAAGTTTTTGAACTAGTAACATCAAACTTTTAAATATATAAGGTTACACCGACTGCTAAAAGTAAAGTGAACGTTTAGTGACCTCTCGGAATGTAAATGTTCAAAGACTTGAAAAGCCGATCATAACAATAACTTTCAATTAATTTTCGGGCATAGCTTGAAAACCAGCCATATCTGACTCTCTCTCTCTCTCTCTCTCTCTCTCTCTCTCTCTCTCTCTCTCTCTATCCAGCCAACTTTTACAGCGTAACATCCCTACCGCCTACCACTCCACATCCCAGATTATAAGAGTGTGCGCCCCTGATAACTGTGACGCCTACACACAGGCAGCTAGACCCAAATTCGAGAGGGTAGGGGCCCAAGACCGAACGGGGTCCCGAAAGGGTGGATTACGGAGTCAAGAAGAGCGCGATCAGGGAATTGTTCTTGGGCGTGTTAATCGGCATTTTGAAAATAATTTCTGAACGGATGACTTATAACGACACTTTAGCCCCAAAATTGGACCCAGAGCGCAACTGCTCATCGCAAAGAGTATTCTCTACTGACAAGTACAATTCTCCCTGAGAAATCTCTTATTTTGGGTGTCTACAAGTACAAATATCCCTATTCACTTGTTACAATATCAGTTGTTTGCGAGAGCTGTTGATATTACATTATCAGCCAAAATGTTTTACTTTATCGGTCGATAAAAACATTAGTACATCATCGGAGAAAAAATGTTACAGTATCGGTTGATTTTTTTTTTTATTACATTATCAGTGATATTTTTTTACAATATCGGTCAGAAATTTCATTACGTTACCGGTGAATTTTATTACAGTATCGGTCGATATTACATTATCAGTTGCTTTTATTACAAGATCGGTTGATGTTACATTATAGGTATTTTATAACATTATCGGTCGTAACAAACGTATGTACACAGTTTCTAAACCTACTGACGATGTATAACTTGCATATTTTGAGAATCCAAACTGGTGGGGACATCTTTATTAACACTGTCCCGTTTATTTGGATGACAATATGGTAATAGTGAGGTTCGGTGGTTTAGAACCTGGTTTAAACCCTCATAGGCCTTTTTTGCCACTGACCTTACCAAGGTGGTAGTCCCATTGTTAATCCTTCTGTGTTTGTGATGTCTTATTCATCTTTAAAGCTGTTCTTTGTTTTTGTGTGTGTTTGTGGTTAACTGTCTTCTTTGAATGCTGATTTTCCTGTTCGATTTTTATATCTCCTTTTCATGTACGTTCTACTTAACTACTATTTAGGAGAACTCAAAGAACAAATCACTTTAGACCCCTTCCAGAGGCAAAAAACTTTAATGACCGTGACAACAAAATGAATTTGAAGGAAGCTACCTGTCTGCCAAGGTAGGCAGTCAGTCGCTTCTTCTTGCTTTGGAACAGCACGGGCCCATACGCTATGAGAAACTTTGCTTTGACTAGTAGTGTAACATATGCGTAGGAACAGAGTGTCACAAAATGATCTTGGGTAGAGCGTATTGATCGTACAGAGCTCATGTAAGCACTTGACGACCTCTGTCAGTCACATGCTAATCCATTGTTCAGTTGAAACATGTGCTCCATTTGCATCATAGATTCATGTGAGCATTTTCGTAGAGTTTTAGTCGGAGCTACGACAAGGGCGCTTAATACGTTTATATGTGCGTTAATGCATTAAAAAGTATAGGTATTTTACAATCTATCTCTCTAAAGGGTAAGGGTCCTTTCGTGTAGATATACAATTGCGTCTGTTACCACGTGTGTCACGGAATGAACGTGGGCTACAATAAACGCTCATAAGCAACTTGGGTGGGTGTATTAAAAGCTCGGATTACACTTAACCAACGACATGTTTATCCAATGCTATCGCCTGATATCTATATTCTCTTTTTAAATCTTTCTGTGCTAGCAAATACATATAAGTTTAATACTCTATTACTAACTTCTACGGTTTTTGTTTTTGTTTTCAAAATGTGCTCGTAAGCACAAAACAATAAGAGTTCGCCTATGTTAACATACATACTTTAATTTGTTTAATGAAATAGGAATTCAAGTTATAGAACTAGGTTATGTTTAAATTCGTGACTTTACCTTTACTTTTCACAAAGCAATGAACTCAGAGATTACAACTATACAACACCATCAAAAGCTCACGCTTTGAGTGATACAATGGGAGATAACACACATTTGGCAAAGAGTTATTCAATGCTACCATACATTTTCCAGTCCTAGGAGGGTATACCTTACTAAAAAAGATCACTATAAGCCTTCGTTCCCACAGATGGTACAGGTACCGGTAGCCCAAATGTTGGATCATGTCTCTTAGCCTATTAATTCCGAGGACTTCTCTTAAACAAACATGATATTTAAAAATCCATCAATCAGTCCAGAAATTATTGCTAAATGTTTCAAACGTTTGAACATAGTTTGCTTCAACATTCAAGTTAAACGACACGTTGTTTTCAAACTAACAAACAAAAACATCTGTTCTAATATTCCCAGTCAAATTAACTTTTTACCGTGCTGTGTCACATATGTATGCATAAATCATCTTCGTGAACGGTAGCAAGAATATTTCACTACCGTTCATGAACAGTAGTCTCAATCAAACCGAGACTGCAATATTTCATATTTATCGTGTTCGGCCGTTTCCAAAGGTCCACTATCATACTCTTTCACATAGTGTACATTACACAGTGAAAAAACACCATCTTTCGCGGAAATGTTATGGACGTTATCAAGGTAGTAGAATTTCATTATTTTGATCTTAATTGTATTAATTTACTCATAGGGTAATGTACATTCTAGAAGTGATCTAGTTTGTCATTCAGTTATTTAAGTCCACTCTGTCTCATAAGCTTTAATACTTTAATTTTAATAAAACTGAAGTACGGCGAAACCGCTTCAATGATATTGGCAGAAACCATGATCATTTTCACCAATATATCACGTCATGGAACATTATGCAATTCACATTTGAAAAGTTATAACAATAATAATAACTTTATTTCAAGAAGGTAACATATTAAGACATAGCATTTACAAAACAATACAAAGAAGGCTAAAAATATCGGACAGGGAAAGCAGCATTCAAGGACGACAGTCAACCACAAAGCACAAAAACACACGTGTTTAAGGAAAACTGGATCAATGAATGTCATACAATCCCTGTAGGATGTAAAAATAACAATATTGATTGGATGTACGGGGAGACTTTTTACGGTCGCCACACGGCACAAACAACACAATTGTGCATATAAAGAAGGCTAAAAATATCGGACAGGGAAAGCAGCATTCAAGGACGACAGTCAACCACAAGTCTTGTTTACAATATGGCCATCTATAAAACTACAAAATTTAACGATAAATGCAGAGAGTGAAAGATAAAACAGTACATGCATCATTATATAACTTCAACCAGACAGACACATGTATTATACTTGTAATTTAAGGTTACAAAATACAATAGAATTTCATTCTTTCATTAAAAGAAAGGATTTGTATTTAATCTTAAATGTAATTAAAGAATGTGAAGCTCGTATGTCAACGGAAATCATGTTTCAAACTACCATTCCTGAATATCCAAAAGTACGTTCAAGAATATGTTCTAGGTTTCAAATGAGCTATATCCTGCCTAGCAGCAGATCTTAAGTTATAATTTGAATTTGTAGAGAACGTTATTAAATTGGTTATGTAGTCCGGAGTTAAATTATTAAGTGATTTATAAATCATAACTCCTGTGTGATAATCACATCTGTGTTGAAAGGTAAGCCACTGGAGTTCCTCAAACATTAGTTTAGACGGTGTTTTATAGGTTTCCCGAGAATGATTCGTGCCGCCCTCTTTTCGATTTTAAGTATTCTAATAATAGAGAATGTATTTGTTTGGCTCCAAGTTATCATGCAAAAGCAGACATGAAATAAGAAAACTGGCATTAAAGCATAAGCAAACACCAACACAAATTTCAGATTCAGATTGTATTCTTTAGATTTAACATCTCGCACTCTTAACTCATCAATAATGTGTAGCTCTTCTGTATTAAAATATATGTGCGTTCTTGATAACCAAACGGACAGCATTAAACGGACTATTTATTTTCAATCTCGTTATACTTTTCATTTCAAAATTATGGAAGAATAGGAGGGACATTTAGATTTAACACTTACGACTTACGACTTACGACTAAACACTTAAAACGTATTACTTATTCTGACTTGTTACGACTCGTGGTAAAATAATGCAGACTACGCCTACATAGGCAATTTTGCCATATATAATTAACATATGATTTCATTCTTATATGAGAATCATATGATTTTCATCTGAATCTTATATTGAAAAGCCACATACAATTCTCATATTAAACATAATATATATATACATACATATACTGAAAGGAAAAAGAAACGCAGGGTGCGTATTTCCGCTATATATTATGTTTAATATGCTACTGCTAATCGAACGGTACAGGGCGACATTAGGCCTGTCCTTTTAGAAAGAAGGTTTAAACAGCACTGAACACACCAATGGTTACCCCTTTAAAGTTTCATTATCGTCAGAATGCGCATTTGGCTCAAGCAGGTAAGCAAACAGACTTTAAATGTTGCAATCACTTAACTGGCTCAATTTTTCAAAGAGGAACCTCAGCATTTATGAATTTCTTGTTACAACGTGTACTGTGATTAAAACGTCTACAACATCACAGTTGTGTCCTTTCTCTAACTAACTGCACTTTTTTTTTTTACAAAACATCTTGGGATTTCCTTGGAATATATATGGAATTAAGTGTGCAGTATATGCAATATATAGCGGAAATACGCACCCTGCGTTTCTTTTTCCTTTCAGTATAATTAGAAAACACAAAATGTATCAAAAAATGTACTGAACAACCACAGTGAAAGTAGTTGCATCAAAAGAGGAGGATCCGACCAAAACACCTGAAGGCCGAAAGTTATGCACCTACCTCCCTTTTTAAAGTTTCAGAAGACTCAAACTTAGAGCCCAAAAGAGTGTCTAACGTTAGTGGTCATTCACTAAACATGAAGTACGTTATAATACTAAATGGTCGTATCTTTTCTGACGAATTTCCTGAAAAAAATTGTCAAGTGGTCAGGAAACACGACAGACCATATTAACTATAAAAGTTTTTATAGATCTCCATAAAATAAAGGCTGTGCTATTCCTGTTGTACTTCTCCAGAAGGTTTTCACTGCGGCGATACAATTTCTAAAACGATCTACGTAGTCTGAAATAACCACAAACTTGCTGAAGAAGTTTACTTGTAATATCTTGATTTCAGTCACTGACTTTCTAGCGTCGTTACAACGTCTTGCAAAGCGAATGAGCTGGGAGATATAACCGCATAATTATTATGTAGCTCCAGGTACATCCCCATCTACGTGTAGATAGTTAATGATGTCAAATGTAAAAAGTAATCGCTCTTAATTTAGTGTGTAGGTAACCATTTGAATTGGAGAGATTAAAGTATCTATCCCGCCAATAACAGCCAATTTTTACAACATATGTAAACCGTTTCTAAACCTACTGTAGACGAGGTATATAATTATATAACTTGCCAATTTTGACAATCCAAACTCTATAGACAATGTAAACGACTTTAATAAACCAGGACAACCCCCAAAACTGCAGCGTCGAATTAAGTGTTACCAATGTCATATTTCATTTTACACAATAAGTCGCATATTCAATCACAAGTATTTTAAGAACCCGGTAATAAACATATACCTTTAAACGGTACATGTACATAATTATATGACCTGAACATCTGGATAGAGTTTTTTTATAAAGTTAGTGTTAGTTTGCCGTTATTTGGCGAGTTAGTTTCTTCATGATCGCGGAATGCTGCTCTAGTATCTAAACTGTTGACTTTATTAAACGTGAGCTCGGGTGGGTGGATAAATACTAGTGACCAAAGATCAATATTGAGTATGTCATCTAGATACCAAGATTATTATTAAACACACCAATAATGTCTCCCTTTGTAGCAAGTGACAAACTCAGCATAACATCTCATAACAGTGTGCAAAAAAATCTGCGAAAACGAAAAGTTGAGAAACATACTTCAGATCTAGAACTGTATCTCGATTGTTCTTTTCAGGTAGCACTGTTACATGAACGGACTACAGGCAGTGTTCAGAATCACAAAGATGCGTCGATGTTCACTCAAGGTCTGCCTAATGGGAATACTTTTAACCGTGCTTGGTATACATTACTTGACATCGTCATTCTTAAGTGTATGCAAACCCTGCGATAAGACGACAGCTGAACCGTGGAACACTAACAGGCGTACGTATTACTAATATCGTATGAAGCCTGCGTGTGTGAGGTCTTGCTTGGCCATTTTAAACTCTCATTTGCACTTTAAATTAACGTATACTAAGTTGCAAAAGAAACTGGACACTTTGAAAATTTATTTTACACCCTATCCTCTTTATCAAGCGACAGTCAATTAAAGGGACACATGGCAATCTTTTTTTTTAAACTCACGCCGTCCCGTTTGTTTGTTCAATCATTAATATTAATTATAAGAATAGTATAAAGCAAACTGTGTTTGTATATCATTAAATGTTGACTATTTTTAACCAATAATACATTTAAACATATGGTAGAACAGGACTTTTAGCACGAGTGAAAATATAAGTTTTAGGATTTATTTTCATCGAAACTTATATTTTCACGAGTGCTTTAGCACGAGTGAAAATATAAGTTTTCTCACTTCGAGATGAAATAAAATCCTATATTCACGACAAACCAACAAATATTATATACTTTTTATCATGCAACACTACCAAACTGTTTCAAACAGAAAATACGTTTCGTTCCGACAGTTCCCCTTTAACATATATAACGTATTCGATTTACATATATTTAGAGCGCATAGAATATAGTTCTAAACATTGACACGAATTATGACTGTTAATAGAAAAAAGTAGTTCCGTTTTTCCGGCAGTGAGAATATAAGTTCTTATATTCTCACTGTGAAAATATAAACAATGAGAATACAAGGTTTATTCTAACCATACAATCCACTATTTCACTGGGAAGTATATAATAAATATAAATAAAGTCTATATTTGGTAGTACCTAGAAATGCTGGATCATATTGGCGCGCTGCTAAATGTGATCACGTGATTCGTCTGAGTATCAAGTGTAGGGCAATCATACGTGCGTGAACACGTGTTGGAAATGCTGGTTCTTTTTTATTTTCCAGATGTTATTCAACATTCGAACGTGAAATTCGAAGCGGAGGGAATAAAATATGTACAAGAAAACTACACAAGTACGCATACGAAACGGATACAACATCTATTAGACAAGTGCGAGACGAAAGATTCAACATATAGTAGAACACGGGCCATGACCACGACGTTTTACTACTCCCAGAAATATAACCTGACATATTGCAAAGTGCCGAAAGCTGGTTGTACATTCTGGACACAAGCGTTTGATATATTTAAGCATGGTGCCGATTTTCAAAACACTGCTCTTAAGAAATCTCGCATGAATATTCATTTGGACGCAAAGGTCCATCAAGTCGCGTTCGATAGCAAGGAAAGAAGCCAATCGCGTTTAATAATAGTATCGCGTGATCCATACTCTCGTTTGTTTTCCGCGTATACTGACAAAGTATTCTTAGAGACTTTTATTCCTGTCAACTTAGGTTATCAAATTCGGAAACAGGCAAATCATAATAAAAACATACCTGTATGTCAAACGAACGTAACCTTTCAGGAATTTCTGACCTACGTCATTTCCTTTTCGAAGGCAGGTCAAGCCCTCGAGCCACATTGGACTCCTATGTATACCTTATGTAAGCCTTGTGAGTCAAACCCTTTTATTCTGCTTAAACAAGAAAGCTTTGCAACAGATGTGGAGTATACCCTTAGAAAGATCGGTGTTGAGAATGATATATTCAATGCGCTGTATGAAGCCTTGCATAGTCGCAGACTTGAAGCCACCATCCCGGGAATCATAAAAGAAACGTATAAACTAGATGAAGAAGGACCTCTTGCAAAATGTATAGGATTGTTAGAAGTTGCACGGAGAGTGTGGAAAGCGCTCCAAATCCAGGGCTTTCTTGGTGCCGTTGCATTTCCAGTTCAGGCATTTGGTGTCAGTGGTCATGGAGATGTGTCAAACGCATCTTACGTTTCAGAAGTTATTTTAGATACCATTCAAAACCAATCGTTCAGTACATTAGACAGCAAGACGCAGAGATATACAGCATTAGTAAATGCATACAAATTGATTCCTGATGACGTCATAAAGGGGATTCAGGAGTTGTACAATATGGATTTTGAGTTGTTTGATTACAGTAATATTCCGCCAAAATAAGTTATATGCAGGTATCCAAGGTAATATACCGCCAAAATAAGTTCTGTGTAGGTAACCAAGGTAAATATCGCCAAAATAAGTTCTGTGTAGGTAACCAAGGTAATATTCCGCCAAAATAAGTTATATGCAGGTATCCAAGGTAATATACCGCCAAAATAAGTTCTGTGTAGGTAACCAAGGTAAATATCGCCAAAATAAGTTCTGTGTAGGTAACCAAGGTAATAAGTTCTGTGTAGGTAACCAAGTTAATATTCCGCCAAAATAAGTTATATGCAGGTATCCAAGGTAATATACCGCCAAAATAAGTTCTGTGTAGGTAACCAAGGTAAATATCGCCAAAATAAGTTCTGTGTAGGTAACCAAGGTAATAAGTTCTGTGTAGGTAACCAAGTTAATATTCCGCCAAAATAAGTTCTGTGTAGGTAACCAAGGTAATATACCGTCAAAATAAGCTATGTGTAGATAACCATGGCACTATACCGCCAAAATAAGATCTGTGTTGTTAACCAAGGCAATATGTTATAGCGTGTGTCTTCAAAAATGTAGGTTGGCATATAGATGGGCCTGATTCGATTACTTATGGCTGTGTTATGGCCCAAGATGAAAATAAACTATATTTGACAATGTACGCCCTCTAGAAGTTTCATTTTCTGTCTAATCTTACATGTACATGTTGATGAGATGTCATTTGGTATCGACAAAGGTTATAATGCGAATATTCATGACCGAGTCATGGCCTTTAAATTGGCGAAACTTGCAATATTATATTTGATAATATACACTGGAAACCTGTGGTCGAGTATTTTGCTTATTATTTACATATATAGTTGCTTTATTGTGTTGTTGTTTTCATTTCGGAATCACGTTTCATAGGTTCAGTGAATCATTTGTTTTTAAATCTTAATCGAAGTTTCTTTCTCCATTTGTTTCTGTTATTATTAAGCAATCTATTTCAGAATAAAACATGTTTTATATATATATACTGTCAAAAGACTGTGTGTGTATGCGAGTGTCTGTGTGGCGTGCGTGCAAGTAAAAGGGAAACAATTATTGCTTTAAAAATACTGATTATGAATAACTTATATAACCTCCCATTTTTCTTGTAAGCATGTGACTACAACAACAAAAAATCTAACAATCGCCATCATTGAACAGATTACTTTTGTTCGGGGCGCTTGTTTCAGCCAAAAGTTTGTTTGGACTGTTAAGACAAAACTCAGCTACTACCTAAATAAAATGTATATCACTGAAACAGACATTTTAGTGGTAAATAAAAATACCTTATTTTTCAAAATCGGTAGAGAAATAAAACTTGCATGTGCGATAGCTGTTTTTTGATGAGTCATTTTCAATGCAAAATTCTGCTGCATGAACAATTTGAAAAAAAAAATTCTTAGAACTTTTATCCTGAAATGTTTTTTAATTGTTGGATATTAGTAAATTAAGACACCCTAAAAGTTTTTATAGCAAAATTTCTTAATTTGCTGCTGTCCCACCAACAAGGAATTTACATAGTAAAAGTCCCATCAACAAATCATTTTGGCTGTAAAATATTTATTTCTCAACCGATTTTCAAAAGTAAAGTTATTTTATTTACCACTAAAAATGCCAGTTCTGATGATATATAACTGATGTTTGTATTATTTAAATTGCTAAAGTAACTGCAGAAAAACCTTTGGTTGAAACAAGCGCCCCAAACAATAGTTGAATTTACCTATATAAACTAATGGAAAACCTCGTGTGGTTTCTGGGCAGAATACCAATGCTTATCCAGGCAGAGGGGTAAAATCGCCCCAAATTCATGTCCATTTTGTCATTGTCGTCATGTTCATTAAAGTCTTCGTCGTGATCCCTGTATTGTTTACAGGTGCTACATGAGTGGTAGCAGAACACCATGAGTGTGGCTCCAGCGAAAAATGGAGTGTGTACACGATAATGTGCAGCAATTCTGTGAATGAGAAGGTGTTATGCCCATTCTGCATATTTTTATCTAGATGTAAATGGAGAGTGAGTCTGAAATTTGAAATCCTGATGGCGTCATATTACTGTTTTGTGCTGGTGCGCCGTGAAAACCCCAGCTCAACTCAACAAAGGAAAAAAGAAACGCAACTCGAGAATTTCTACTATATATTGTATGTATAACATGCTACTGTGACGCGAATGTTATATTGTTAAATTAGACCTTTCCTTTCGGAAAAAAACACTAAAACAACACATAGCACAACATATGTTAAATACAGTACTAAAAAGGCCCAACTTTTCTTTCTCTGACTAGTTGCAACCTTCCTTTTTACAAAACGTCGTAGGGCGTCTTTGGAATATCACGTGGAATTCAGTGTGCAGTATATATCTTATATAACGAAAATTCCCAGATGCGTTTTCTCTAGACGAAAACTATTGTGTATATAGTATATTAGTCTAATTAAAGCAGGGTCCCAATGATCAGTACATGAACAATGCTTATTAATAAATGCAGACAATTCTCAAGTTCTTTCGTCTGTGTGATCAAGATCGATTTAGGACGTTTCGGCACCAAACCACTTCGACACCTAGACCAATCGACACCTAGACGTTTCGGCATCAAACCATTTCGTCATCTATTTTAATGTTTACCCTTTACGTTTCTGCACCCATTTATATTTGAGTATTACAATAAAGTAAATAAATTAAAAACATTTTCTATAAGATCACTTGTAATTCATTTAAAATGCAAAGTTGATTGCCTTAACGGCAACTCCGAAGCGGTTTTGAGCCTGAACACAACTAAAACATGAACATAAATAGGACCCATATGATAATCACTTGTAAAATTTAAGTAACTAGGACTTTTATATTATATTGTAGCATGGTCACTGACATTCCCTTTGTAATAGCTCAGGTGTAACTCGTTTAATTGAAAATACTTGAATATGTTCCCCTTAACATGTATAATAATGTATACCTAAAACCAAATAAAAACTAATCTGTATTCATACAGTATCTTTTAATTCTTCACTTTACCTTTCTGTCATCTCCATATCGACGACTAAAGGTATGTGACTTGAAAAAAGCCTCCATAAACTAACCCAGTATTAAAAATCGTCTACGCATATGGACCATCGACCATCGCATCTTACCATCGACCATCACATCTTACCATAGCATCTTACCATCGACCATCGCATCTTACCATCGACCATCGCATCTTACCATCGCATCTTACCATCGACCATCGCATCTTACCATCAACCATCGAATCTTACCATCGCATCTTACCATCGACCACCGCATCTTACCATCGACCATCACATCTTACCATCGACCATCGCATCTTACCATCGACCATCGACTTATCAATTCTCATGCTGATCAAGATCTCACGATTACCGTAGAAAAATGTCTAGGTTGATGGTAGATGGTAAGATGCGATGGTCGATGGTACGATGCGATGGTAAGATGCGATGGTCGATGGTAGGGTGCGATGGTCGATGGTCCATCGCATCTTACCATCGGCCATCGCATCTTACCATCGACCATCGCATCTTACCATCGCATCTTACCATCGACCATCGCATCTTACCATCGCATCTTACCATCGACCATCGATGGACGATGGTAAGATGCGATGGTAACCTGCGATGGTCGATGGTAATATGCGATGGTAACATGGCCCTAACAGGACACCGTAGCATACAGAGGGTTAACAGCAGGAAACATCATTGGAACTATCAATGGCAACCAAGCCGCTGGGGTTAAAACCGGTTCTAAGGTGCATCCAGTCACTAGTGCTGCCTATTTCATATACATATATTTAGTCATACACACTCTATGTAACATCTATATAGCCCTATTCTGTGTATAATCCTATTTCTAGTCATATCCACAATACAATGCATATAACCTATCAATCATATTATTTGTTAAAATATTTAGTTTTATAGTGTTTAGTTCTATATTACTTGGGCATATCTCTATAAAAAAACAAAAGTGTAATAATTCGTCTTCCTTCGTTCGATTAAATGAAGTCAGTCTGGAAGTATTCTTGGTTTCCAGTACAAATAAAGAAAAAAAAACTTGTTCGTCAGTTTTATGGGGAAACAAACTCATATAAATGAACTTAACTGGGCCTTATGTTCGTCTTGTTTATAGTCGCTAGCCAGCCATGAAATATCTCTTCCTAGCGAGGTCTGAGGACATGCTCCTCGGATTTTCTTTTATGTCTAAATGCGAAATCCTGCATTTTCGTGCATTCCCGGACAAGATTTTCAGTTTTAAGTTAAACACTTATATTCAATACTGGTTTAGTGTTTTTATTTGATATTCCATTAAAATACCAACTTCAGTGTTTGGTACTTTCCCAAAATACTACTGAGACAACTGCCTTGGTGTGCCTCGGTGGGCCTCTGTGTATCTACGGGCCAGGACTCTGTTTTATTACAAATCATACGATAAGTCTCAAATTTTAAAATCGTTCATTTTGTTCACATAAGCATTCAATGTAGACAATTATGTGTGCACGTCGTTCAAAAATATCACATGTATAAGAAAATGAAAAAATGAAATCAAGTTTATTTGAAATGTGTAATTTATAGTGAAGCATTTAAGCAATTGATTTACGATCAAAGTGGTCGCAAGGTGCTTCATAAAACTGGGTCCTGGACCCTGTTTTATTAAACATCTTACTACAAGTTTCAAATTTTAAAATCTTTCACTTTTTTTCAACTCAGCATTCAATGTAGACAATTAATAATCGTCTACATTGAATACTTATCGTAAGATGTTTAATAAAACAGGGCCCTGGCTTATTTGTTGCTTATGAGATTACGAACAACAAACTAAGTCTGAAGTGACTATTTTGTTGAATAGATCAGTGCTTACATGTTGTAAGACGTAGGTTTGTGGTACATTTAATGCAGATATACACTTTATTGAATTATATACTGATTCAGAAAAAAAGAAAAGAAAGTGGGCACTGAAAATCAGCCTCATTACGAGTGTTACATTGATGTAAGCTTTTACGTCATCAATTTGTTCAAACATACGAACTTTAATTTTGAGTAGAAGTTAACAGTTTGACATTCATGAGCAATTCCAGAAATAAGAGATTAACACGATGACCATGATGACCGTTATCTTGTGTTTTCCCATTCAACTCCGTGCAATTTGCAGTTTTTGGTTTTGCTCTCTTTTGACTTTCAAAAACTCAAATTATTAGTGAAATAACTGGTCATACAAAGGTATCGCTATATACTTCGCATATTTTAATTTTGTTTTGCTTTATCATTACAACTTTTTGAATATTTCCAACATATATAGAGGATATTTGTTGGTTTGGAGTGATTATAGGATTTATTTTCATCGAGAAGTGAGAAAACTTATATTTTCACGAGTGCTTTAGAACGAGTGAAAATTTAAGTTTTAGGATTTACTTTCATCGAAACTTATATTTTAATAAAATCCTATATTCACGACAAACCAACAACTTTTATATACTTTTTATCATGCAACCCTACCAAACTGTTTCAAACAGAAAATACTTTTCGTTCCGACAGTTCCCCTTTAACGTATAACGTATTCGATTTACATATATTTAGTGCGCATAGAATATAGTTCTAAACATTGACACGAATTATGACAGTTAATAGAAAAAATTAGTTCCATTTTTTCCGGCTGTGAGAATATATATAAGTTCTTATATTCTCACTGTGAAAATATAAACAATGAGAATATAAGGTTTATTCTAACCATACAAACCACTATTTCACTGGGAAGTAGATAATAAATATAAATAAAGTCTATATTTGATAGTACCTAGAAATGCTGGATCATATGTTGCGCGCCGCTAAATGTGATCACGTGATTTGTCTGAGTATCAAGTGTAGGGCAATCATACGTGCGTGAATACGTGTTGGAAATGTTGGTTCTTTTTTATTTTCCAGATGTTACTCACATTCGAACGTGAAATTCGAAGTGGAGGGAATAACAAATTTACAAGAAAACTACACAAGTACGCATACGAAACGGATACAATATCTATTAGACAAGTGCGAGACGAAAGATTCAACATATAGTAGAACACGGGCCATGACCACGACGTTTTACTACTCCCAGAAATATAACCTGACATATTCATTACGCTTCATTTTTCACTTGTGCGATAACTGGACTACCTCTTGGGACTCTATGAGTGTACCTACTGAAACCCCAACTAAGGGAGGTGGGTGCATGAGCTTTCGTCCCTCGGGTTTTCTGGTCGTACCCTAGATTGGTTTTCTCTTTAGCTGCAACTACTAAGTTTGTTCAGTACGATTCTGGATACATCCTGAGATTTTTATTATTTTGTATGTGTTTCTTTAGTTAGTTTCTCAGGATGTGGACTTTATTGTCAGAGAATTCCTTTTGATGGGATTTAGTTTTGGTTACACTGTCTTGTCTATTTGGGCGTTGAAGACAGGATATTAGCGAGGATTGTGCGCATATAAAATCGATTTAAGCTAACCAGTAGGCCTTATTGCCTACTGACCGTTCCAAGTCGGTAATCCTTTCTTCACCACCCTTTCTCTTGTTTTGTTTTTACAAATTTGTAAGTTCTCAAACATGTTTTGTTTTGTTTTGTTTTGTTTACACTGTCTTGTCTATTTGGGCGCTGAAGACAGGATAATAGCGAGGGCTGTGCGCATATAAAATCGATTTAAACTAACCAGTAGGCCTTATTGCCTACTGACCGTTCCAAGACGGTAACCCTGTCTTCACCACCCTTTTTGTTGTTTTTTGTCTCTTTCATTGTATTTGCAGTACAGTGTGGACCTACGATGCCATTGCGCTCGGACGCTGTGGTTTCTATAGGACCCTATATCTCATATTGCAAAGTGCCGAAAGCTGGTTGTACATTCTGGACAAAAGCGTTTGATATATTTAAGTATGGTGCCGATTTTTAAAACACTGCTCTTAAGAAATCTCGCATGAATATGCATTTGGACGCAAGGGTCGATCAAATCGCGTTCGATAGCAAGGAAAGAAGCCAGTCGCGTTTAATAATAGTATCGCGTGATCCATACTCTCGTTTGTTTTCCGCGTAAACTGATAAAGTATTCTTAGAGACTATTCTTCCTGTTAACTTAGGTTATCAAATTCGAAAACAGGCAAATCATAATAAAAACATACCTGTATGTCAAACGAACGTAACCTTTCAGGAATTTCTGACCTACGTCATTTCCGTTTCGAAAGCAGGTCAAGCCCTCGAGCCACATTGGACTCCTATTTATACCTTATGTAAGCCTTGTGAGTCACACTCTTTTATTCTGCTTAAACAAGAAAGCTTTGCAACAGATGTGGAGTATACCCTTAGAAAGATCGGTGTTGAGAATGATATATTCATTGCGCTGTATGAAGCCTTACCTAGTCGCAGACTTGAAGCCACCATCCCGGGAATCGTAGAAGAAACGTATAAACTAGCTGAAGTAGGACCTCTTGCAAACTGTATAGGATTGTTGGAAGTTGCACGGAGAGTGTGGAAAGCGTTCCAAATCCAGGGCTTTCTTGGTGCCGTTGCATTTCCAGTTCAGACATTTGGTGTCAGTGGTCATGGAGATGTGTCAAACGCATCTTACGTTTCAGAAGTTATTTTAGATACCATAAAGAACCAATCGTTCAGTACATTAGACAGCAACACGCAGAGATATACAGCATAAGTAAATGAATATAGTTCTTAACATTGACACGAATTATGACTGTTGATAGAAAAATGTAGTTTCATTTTTTCCGGCAGTGAGAATATAAATTCTTATATTCTTACTGTGAAAATATAAACAATGAGAATATAAGGTTTATTCTAACCATACAATTCACTATTTCACTGGGAAGTATATAATAAATATAAATAAAGTCTATATTTGGTAGTACCTAGAAATGCTGGATCATATTGGCGCGCCGCTAAATGTGATCACGTGATTCGTCTGAGTATCAAGTGTAGGGCAATCATACGTGCCTGTACACTTGTTGGAAATGCTGGTTCTTTTTTATTTTCCAGATGTTACTCAACATTCGAACGTAAAATTCGAAGTGGAGGGAATAAAATATGTACAAGAAAACTACACAAGTACGCATACGAAATGGATACAACATCTATTAGACAAGTGCGAGATGAAAGATTCAACATATAGTAGAACACGGGCCATGACCACGACGTTTTACTACTTCCAGACATATAACCTGACATATTGCAATGTGCCGAAAGCTGGTTGTACATTCTGGACACAAGCGGTTGATATATTTAAGCATGGTGCCGATTTTCAAAACACTGCTCTTAAGAAATCTCGCATGAATATTCATTTGGACGCAAAGGTCCATCAAATCGCGTTCGATAGCAAGGAAAGAAGCCAGTCGCGTTTAATAATAATATCGCGTGATCCATACTCTCGTTTGTTTTCCGCGTATACTGATAAAGTATTCTTAGAGACTATTCTTCCTGTAAACTTAGGTTTTCAAATTCGAAAATAGGCAAATCGTAATAAAAACATACCTGTATGTCAAACGAACGTAACCTTTCAGGAATTTCTGACGTACGTCATTTCCGTTCCGAAAGCAGGTCAAGCCCTCGAGCCACATTGGACTCCTATTTATACCTTATGTAAGCCTTGTGAGTCACACTCTTTTATTCTGCTTAAACAAGAAAGCTTTGCAACAGATGTGGAGTATACCCTTAGAAAGATCGGTGTTGAGAATGATATATTCAATGCGCTGTATGAAGCCTTACATAGTCGCAGACTTGAAGCCACCATCCCGGGAATCGTAGAAGAAACGTATAAACTAGCTGAAGTAGGACCTCTTGCAAACTGTATAGGATTGTTGGAAGTTGCACGGAGAGTGTGGAAAGCGCTCCAAATCCAGGGTTTCCTTGGTGCCGTTGCATTTCCAGTTCAGGCATTTGGTGTCAGTGGTCATGGAGATGTGTCAAACGCATCTTACGTTTCAGAAGTTATTTAAGATACCATAAAGAACCAATTGTTCAGTACATTAGACAGCAATATGCAGAGATATGCAGCATTAGTTAATGCATACAAATTGATTCCTGATGACGTCATAAAGGGGATTCAGGAGTTGTACAATATGGATTTTGAGTTGTTTGATTACAGTAATATTCCGCCAAAATAAGTTATATGCAGGTAACCAAGGTAAAATACCGCCAAAATAATTTCTGTGTACGTAACCGAGGTAATATATCGCCAAAATAAATTCTGTGTAGGTAACCAAGGTAATATTCCGCCAAAATAAGTTCTATGTAGGTAACCAAGGTAATATTCAGCCAAAATAAGTTCTAGGTAGATAGCCAAGGCAGCTAACGTCAAAATAAGCTATGTGTAGATAACCAAGGCAATATACCGCCAAAATAAGATCTGTGTTGATAACCAAGGCAATATGTTATAGTATGTGTCTTCAAAAATGTAGGTTGGCATATAGATGGGCCTGATTCGATTACTTATGGCTGAGTTATGGCCCTAGATGAAAATAAACTATATTCGACAATGTACGCCCTCTAGAAGTTTCATTTTCTGTCTAATCTTACATGCACATGTTGATGAGATGTCATTTGGTATCGACAAAGGTTTTAATGCGAATATTCATGATCGAGTCATGGCCTTTAAATTGGCGGAAATTGCAATATGATATTTGATAATATACACTGGAAACCTGTGGTCGAGTATTTTGCATATTATTTACATATATAGTTGCTTTATTGTGTTGTTGTTTTCATTTCGGAATCACGTTTCATAGGTTCAGTGAATCATTTGTTTTTAAATCTTAATCGAAGTTTCTTTCTCCATTTGTTTCTGTTATTATTAAGCAATCCATTTCAGAATAAAACATGTCAAAAGTCTGTGTTTATATGCGAGTGTCTGTGTGACGTGCGTGCAAGTAAAAGGGAAACAATTATTGCTTTAAAAATACTGATTATGAATAACTTATATAACCTCCCATTTTTCTTGTAAGCATGTGACTACAACAACAAAAAATCTAACAATCGCCATCATTGAACAGATTACTTTTGTTCGGGGCGCTGGTTCAGCCAAAAGTTTGTTTGGACTGTTAAGACAAAATTCAGCTACTACCTAAATAAACTGTATATCACTGAAACAGACATTTTAGTGGTAAATAAAAATACCTTATTTTTCAAAATCGGTAGAGAAATAAAAATTGCATGTGCGATAGCTGTTTTTGATGAGTCATTTTCAATGCAAAATTCTGCTGCATGAAAAATTTGATTTTTTTTTTTAGAACTTTTATCCGGAAATGGCTTTTAATTGTTGGATATTAGTAAATTAACACCTTAAAAGTTTTTATAGAAAAATGTGAAGGATTACTGAAGTTAGTTGAAATTTCTTAATTTGCTGCTGTCCCACCAACAAGGAATTTACAAAGTAAAAGTCCCATCAAAAAATTATTTTGGCTGTAAAATATTTATTTCTCAACCAATTTTCAAAAGTAAAGTAATGTTCTTTACCACTAAAAATGCCAGTTCTAATGATATATATCTGATGTATGTATTATTTAAATTGCTAAAGTAACTGCAGAAAAATATTTTGCTGAAACAAGCGCCCCAAACAATAGTTGAATTTACCTATATATACTAATGGAAAACCTCGTGTGGTTTCTGGGCAGAATACCAATGCTTATCCAGACAGAGGGGTAAAATCGCCCCGAATGCATGTCCATTTTGTCATTTTCGTCATGTTCGTTAAAGTCTTCGTCGTGATCCCTGCACTGTTTACAGGTGCTACATGAGTGGTGACAGAACACCATGATTGTGGCTCCAGCGAAAAATGGCGTGTTTACACGATAATGTGCAGCAATTCTGTGAATGAGAAGGTGTTTTGCCCATTCTGCATATTTGTATCTAGATGTAAATGGAGAGTGAGTCTGGAATTTGAAATCCTGATGGCGCCATATTACTGTTTTATGCTGGTGCGCTGTGAAAACCCCAGCTCAACTCAACAAAGGAAAAAAGAAACGCAACTCGGGAATTTCTACTATATATTGTATGTATAACATGCTACTGTGACGCGAATGTTATATTGTTAAATTAGACCTTTCCTTTCGGAAAGAAACACTAAAACAACACATAGCACAACATATGTTAAATACAGTACTGAAATGGCTCAAATTTTCAAAACGTAATTTTAACATTTATAAATTTCGTGTTACAAAGTGTACTGTGATTAAAAACGTCTATAATGGCACAGATTTTTTTCTTTCTCTGACTAGTTGCAACCTTCCTTTTTACAAAACTTCGTAGGATGTCTTTGAAATATCACGTGGAATTCAGTGTGCAGTATATATCTTATATAACGGAAATTCCCGAGATGCGTTTTTTTCCGTTTAGTATATAATGTGTGATATCGTCTTACCAGAACGAGACATAAAATAAACTGGTGTTCACATTTTGTGTATACAATATGAACATAATAATCATTTTTTAATAAAAAGAGAAACACTTTACGTTCGCTATTGTGTGTATAAGGAATTCGAATGCTTTGTTGCTTGATATTATTTTCAATTATCAATTATTGTACAGTACTATTGTGGATGATTCGCTGACCCCCATGTGCCTATGACTGGGAAAATAAATGAGTCGTCGTTATGACGATGGCTGAAGTAACATATAATATATGTTGTTTGCTTATGTTTTTTAATTGGGAGCCTTGGGTCGTGGGTTCAAATATCAGCGTGAGTACTCTTGTTTTTTTGTTTGTTTTTATTTGGTTTCTAAACTTGGGAACTTGCAATTATTTATTGGGTTCAAATAATAATTCTTCTTTATTTCTGTAGCTATCTTTCAGATTAGTAACTCAAGAACGTATGATTCGATATTGACCACAATGTTTAAAGGCAAAATGCATTGGCCTAGTTCGATAACCAACCACATCACAAAAGTAACATCAGAACTTTGGCCCTTTGCTTATTAAAATAGAGAAAATGGGTGTGTTTTCTTTGCGTCCACGTTTTAAATGTATTTGGTCTCTTCCGGTCGTGACCGAATGGACTGTATAATTACATTATGTTATTCCGTCAGTATATCCGTCAGTTTGTTCTGTCACGGTTCATTTGCGCTCAGTGTGGGTGGGTGGGGGAGGATTTTAACGAAACTTCACCATAAGGTGGGGCTCATGAAAATAACGAGTGGGATTATCAAAGCTCAATGTCACTGTTACTATAAATAGAAATTTGGTTTCCGGTCAAAAACCCTTGCGTGTTTGTAACGAAACTTCACCACAAGGTACGGCTCATAGAAAGAACGCTTGTGATTGTTATTCGAATGAATTGGTCATAGGTCAATGTCACTGCATGTTACTATAAATAGAAAATTGATTTCAACGCACTCTTGAAGCATATTGACGAAACTTCACCAAAGGTGCGGCTCATGGAATAAAAACCTGATATTGGGGGTCGTTGGACGGTGTATATTCTTCAAGACTTAACCTAACAAAATGCCCGAAACGGTAAATAAACAAAAATAATAATAGCTGATAGGATTCTATGTCCCCTAAATTTCTCCGTGGAATCCTGTAACATATCTTCTAAGAAGGAAAAAAGCAATCGAATGTATAGACATGTTGAATCATGGTGCAAAGTGAGAAATTCAAAAGGCGTCCAAGATTGCCGCCAAAAACGGCAAATATCATTTATTCTCATAACCCACTGAAATTGTAACTAAATTCTAACGACTACTCATTACCTCGTGAAACATTAGAATAAAACATTATTGTTAAAACAATGTGTATAACTCATTCATGTGCATGTAGATCATACTTTACCCATACATTATGAATGAATCGGTCAGCCGAAATATGTATGTACATGGACATGTAAAATGACATTGTAGGACATAGTATAACATATAGATACTTGTTTTAGCGATGTTTTTATTCAGTTTTTTTCGTTATACCCGTTGACGGGAATTTGTTGATTTACCTATATAGTTTATATTACTACCATATCATGCCTTATTTGTAAATAGTTTTATCTTTATATATGTACATTAAGTTTAATTACTGCTTCATTTCTTCATCTATCATCAGTTTTTGCGCACAATATGACCTATATATGTGTCGACGTGCCGTAAAGCACCATTCATTCATTCATTAATTTATACTTGCATTTACTCTCCTTTTCATAGGTTATAAATTACTATGTAATATTCTTACGCTATTTGAAACGAAGTGGTAAATACGACCGATGACGAGGGGGCGTAATTAGCATTCACTCTACATGACAGGGACGACATGACACTCCGTTGCTGTGCATAGACATTGTTTTTCACAATTACCTCATGTACAATATCATTTGAAAATAACTGCTAATTTGTACTGCCTGGGATCAAAATAAGCCGATGGTTTAATGGTAAACTATTGTATATTATGGTTTATTTATATGTAGTTACAATGGTTGTCCACTAAGCCCTCGAAATGAAGATTTATTCAAACAAAAGTGGCGTTTAAGTTTAAACGCCAGTAAGTGCAAATCTATGCACTTGTGAAAATGCAATATACATTACAAGTATTATAATACTGAAAGCAATTTTAATATAACAGCTAAAAAATATTTGTGCGAAAACAAAATTGTATAATCCCTTATTTATTTTTAATCCTTAGGAAACAAGCTACCACACTGGCAACATATTTGTCAGAGCATAGTGTTATTTATATTAAAAAGGCAAACCAAATTGTGGTTTTAATACGTAGATCATTTCATTTTATATTGATAATGATAGGTTTTTGATTTTGCATAAGCCGTTATTTAGCCCTACCCTAAAATATGACTCGGTTACATGCGCTCCTTCACTGAAAAAAGGCACTGTTGCATTAGAAAACACATAGAAAAAAAGGGCTACCAAAACAGTTACTTTACCGTAGGCGAAGAGAAACTTTTAAAAGGATTACCAACATTTAGTTAACGCCGTGAAAGACCAGGTATGACACAACTGTAACAAAAATATTAATGATTTTGAGGGCTGGTGTGGCGCAGTCGGTAGCGCGGCGGATTTGTAACCAGACAGACAGACAGATATTTTTATTGATTTAAACTTTACAAGTTTATCATCATATACAATATACAAACATATTCGTGACAGAATAAACAAAACAACAAACAAACAAAAAAGATTTGCACACTAGGTTCATATAAATTGTATTATTGAATAATTTGTAATATTAAATAATTGAATAAATATGTGAAAATGACACTGAACTTTAACTTACGCAAATTAAATTAAATATTAAATTAAAAAGACAATTCTGTTCTCATTATCACAAAAGCAATAACATAAATAATAAATTGATAATATTTTTCATTCGAGGATAAACCTAATTTTGATTAAACAGTAAATCTTTATGGGTATCAAATGCTTCTTTTATAAACCAAGATAAATTACACAACTCTTTCTTATTACGTGTTTTCATTAGCTCTATGAATTTTAAAACACTGGACGTTTATAATAGTACTTTTTAATGTATTTTCTTCTTATATTATCATATACAGGACAAATCAAAACAAAATGGTATTCATCTTCGATGTCATTAGAATTACAAATGGTACAATAACGTTGATTTCTTTCTAATCTGTTCTGTGAGTAGCGCCCAGTTTCAATCCTCCCCGTGTTCAATCCTCCGTGGTGACACTGAGTTTCGTCGGTGTGTTCTTTCCCTTAGCCTCGTCCGTCGGATGGGGACGTAAACCGGGCGGTTCCGTGTATCGGTCTATCCTCCGAGCACGTTGACGAACCATAGGAATCTTTTCGATAATAAGAGTAGGGCACGGTTCCCGAATTCCTATGTATCCTTCCCCTCTCTCTGGGGCGACTCTAGATAACCTATAATGTGTTGATGAGCCGTTAAACAACATTCATTCCATGTAAAATTACTCCATATACATAACGTCAAATGCTAAATGTATAAAACCTTGAAACAGATGCACAAATACTTTTTTCGTTCAGAACATTTTTAGGTTCATAAAAATCAATGTTATTCCAACTGTAGCAAAAACAAATGCAAAAATACACAACAGCCCAGACTATCAGCGGTGAGGTAGAAACGCACCAATTGAGAAACGTTAGCCAAGGTGAGACTGATCTATGTACGGACGTACGTACAGAAAGACGGCCACGTTAATACGTTCGAATCAAAGATGCAGTTCACTATGTGGTCGGTCGGTCGGTATAGGTAGGTAGTAGGTTTGTAGGTAGGAAGTGGGGATGAAAGATGGTGCTGTCACATTATTTCAGTGACATGCGCATATTCACAATGAGTGGATTGTAAAGGGGACATCACTCTCTTGAGGGTTCCTTTTACAATCCATGCACCAGTTATCTTCTAAATGAGCGGAAACAACTATCTCCGTACGCCCGCCCGAGCCCGCCTGACCACATTTAGACCAAAGATTTCTTCA
The DNA here is from genome assembly GCA_037043455.1 of Cyrtodaria siliqua. Classification (NCBI taxonomy): domain Eukaryota; kingdom Metazoa; phylum Mollusca; class Bivalvia; order Adapedonta; family Hiatellidae; genus Cyrtodaria; species Cyrtodaria siliqua. The sequence continues at coordinate 91,686 of JAWPHD010002035.1, read as the reverse complement.
GATATTACCATAAAAGCTTACTCAGTCAAGGATGAGGGAGTAGTTGCGTACACACTATTTCCACGGGCAAAGTCTCTCTTGGAATAGCCAAATTGATGAAGTTGTAAAAAAACAAACTTAATTCATTAGTATATCTGTTATCTCGCATAAATATCTAATTTTCTGTGCCTATGCCTAAATCAGTTTGCAATGCGTACATCTTACCCGATCTTAATTACTGTTGTACGCTATCGGGAAATTATCATGATTCTCTAGAAGATAAAATGATCTAAAGTGATTCCAAAAAAGAGATGCAACACCTATTATGGATAAAGAATAAAAAAATCCTTCTGTTTAACCTTTTACCGAACTCAGTTAATTAAAGGACGCTTCGCAAAAGAGTTAAATTCCAAAAAGCAGTTCTAATGTTTAAAACGTTTAATGATCAGGCTCCTGCATAATTTTGGGGACACATTTACTCTAGCCTCAAATGTAAATATGCGTAGGTAAAACTATTAAAACTAGTGTATCTCATTCTTTATTCATATGTGGTTACAATAGTTTTGCGCTGACCCCTCGATATATTGGATCGTTCTACAGGCCACCCTCTAAAGATGACCCAAAAATTTGAGCAAATCTGCACGAATCCCTGTCAAAACTTACAAGTAATGAACTCACGAATCCTTGTCAAAACTTACAGGTATTATCCAACATAGTGCTCAGACATTATATGGGGCAATTTATCTGTAAGAAGCAGTCCAAACTACTCGAACCAACTAAATAACACCATGATTGACTTGGTAAATGCCAACTATGTATGTCAAGTAACTGACCAACTCACGAGAAACGACAATATGCTCGATTTAACATTAACACAGGAAAGGAGACAAGACCATTCCTGCTAACTACCGACCAGTGTCATTAACATGTATGCTCTGCAAATCCATGGAACACATTATATTCAGCCAAATCACCAGATAACTTGATTCACACAACATACTGGTAAACTGTCAACATGGTTTTAGAGACAATCATTCATGCGAGACTCAACAACTTAATGCTGTTGAAGAACTCTCTAGACGACTTGACCAAAGCAAAACAACATATCTGCTTATTTTGGATTTTCAAGCCCAACCATTATGGGATTTCCGGAAGAACCAATACATGGATAGAGGCGTGGCTCTGCCACCGTCACCAGAAGGTAGTGCTTGACTGAGCTTCATCTGCAGACACCTGTGCTGTCCGGGGAACTGTATTGGGCCCACTGCATGGTGTTCCTGCTGTATTTACATGACATCGGGAATAAAGTCTCGTCTCTTACATCTATAAATACTTCGCCGATGACTGTTTTCTATATCGCACCATAAATACTACAGCAGAACTACTACAACTACAGGCTGATCTTGACACCATGGTCGACGGATGCTCCTGAACTTGGCTGATGCATTTCAGTGCAGACAAATGTCACTTACTGAAGATAACACGCCAACGAATCAACATATAACACCAGTTGTAGTAAATTTGCAGAAGTACAACCTCATCCTTACCTAGGCATTGAACTTACTATTGACCTAACCTGGAAAACACATAAAACAACATTACATCAAAAGCCAATATAGTGCTTAACCTATTCGGCAACATGTCTATAACTGCAACCAAGAGGTCAAGTCAAAAGCATTCACCTCACTAGTACGACCACATATAGAATACTCATCATCCGTCTGGGACTCGTACTCCAAACACGATATTCTTCAACTAGAAAAAGGATATCGAAAAGGGGCCAGGGCCCTGTTTTATTAAACATCTTACGATAATTCTCAAATATTAAAATCGTTCACTGTGTTCACCAAAGCATTCAATGTAGACAATTATGTTTGAACGTAGTGCAGAAATATCACCTGTATAAGTAATTAAATGAAATCAAGTTTATTTGAAAAGTGTAATTGATAGTGAAGCATTTAAGTAAATGATTTACGATCAAAATGGTCGTAGTTTGTTTCATAAAACGGGGCCCAGATTTGTAACAGGACAATATACTTATAAAGAAAGTGTTAGCATCAATGCTGAATGATCTATAATGGCAACCTCTCTATAACAACGCAGAAGCAACAAACGACTGTCTACTTTCTACAAGATATACAACATTCTCTCACCAATGAAACTACCAGACTATGTTCAAACTCCTCAACGCCAGACACGAACAAATGACTTAGCACTCACCCAGTTGACCACACATTATGAACAATACAAATACAGCTTCTTGCCACGGACATTTTGCCTCACGACCTGGTGCATTCGGATATTGTGGACGAGTTCAGTACCCGTAGGCAGCTCCACACAGCATGAGCCAAGCGGCACGTTTATATTTTAACCTGTCAATTTGTATTTTTTAACGAGACACCACTTGATGATGTCACCTGCCTGTGATGATTAGTCCTAGGCAATATATCAGTAAAAGTCAGTATAATTAGGAACAGTTATAATAATAATAATTGTATTAATAATATCTCTATTTATCGAGAATAGCATATTTGACGGACAGCCAGTCAATAGTTTACATTCTGTATCATTAATTCATCCAAGTATACCCTTTTTAATCTTGTTCTGAATAGAGCAAGCTATATCGATATGATATGTTGCATTGGATTATGCGCACAAGTTAGCGTTTCAAAGACCAAGTCGTTCTTTTGCAATCAGTCCGATTACCCGTCGGTCAATTTTTCCTGACCCTGTTAGCGGTAGTGCATCGAATATTAAACTGTATCTTGGTTGTATTGTCACTCCAAATCCGGTTGATTGTTCTAGAAATGCACTGTCACAGAATTTGTTGACGTCATCAACAGTGAGTGCTGCGCCAGCTTTAGGGACAATGCATGCGCAGACGACTTGGTACAATCTTTCATCCGGTACTCCTACAGCAATAGCATGCTGAGCGCCAGGGCAATTCTGCAACGTTTGCTCGATCGTCCAAGGAAAGAAGGTGTGGGCATGCGTTGATATTACCTCTTTCATTCGCCCTTCGAGAACTATGTTGCCATCCCCTCGCATATGGCATACATCCCCTGTTTGAAACCAATTACCGGAATCCACGATCTGTCGAAATAGATTTTCTTGGTCGAGGTACCCGGAAAATCTCCAGGTAGATCGTGCGCACAGCTGTCCGGATTCTCCAACTGGTACCACGCTCCCGTTCTCGTCTATGATCTTGCATTCCATTCCATGATTTGGTTTTCCTGCGAAGACATTGTACAGCATGGTATAATATTATGTCTGAATTAGTTTATATAATATATGTGCTTTTAGATTTCTTCCTTGCACATGTAGACGTACAGTTCAGTTATTTTGAAAACTATAAATCATTTATGGCGTGAAAAATTGACTGTATGAACAAAGTAAATCAAGGTCATTCACACTGAGCTGCCCATGGTAGGAACGAGTTGATGTCATGCAGATTAGGTATGTAGTTTGAAAGCTGTTTGGCCTTTACTATATGAATACTGTAAAGGAATAAAATCAAAAACTTGAATGTAAAACGAAGATGAAAATTAAGGACTACTAGTACTGATCTGCCTTCTTTATAAAAAAATATCCAAAATGGATGGGGTATGGTCAAGTGAAATGTTCAACCAACTGCATAACTTAGGCATGAGTAATGTAAACCGTGTAGTACATGACAGTAATTCAACGCCATTGATGTGAACAAAATATCAACAGACTACTAATATGGCAAAACAATGTTCCCTTTATATCCGAAAAGCTTTACTAAAAGCTGTCTGCAATCGCTGGATAAGTAATTTAGTCTATGGACCAATTTGTTTCGCATATAAAACAAAACAACTTTTAAGTAAAATTATATCAATTTTTTTAACGAATACTTTCCTATTGTTTTTTGCTACTACTATGTATACCTATCGCCTATCAAAAGTCATACATTTTTTGTTCTTTGTGGTTTGGTACGTTGGGATTTTCCTCAAAAAATGGAAGCGCTCAAGATAAAAACAACTCACGTATTCTAAACGTTTTCATGCTAAATTACGTTTTCTTCGACATTGTTTTGAGATACAATAATAACTATATTACTTATTGTTGGTGGTGTTTGTATACATTTACTTCGAGATGACCTTTTATCGTCATGTTCACGTTTTTAACCGAGAAAATGACAGTGCGAAAAAACTTCCAACGTCTGTCAACGAACGTATATTTTGGATGCATGTCTAAGCATGTCGTGATGAAGCAACTTATACTTTTTTTGCCACTGATCGTTCCATGGCGATAGCCCTATTGTCAACCCTTTTGTCTTATTTGGCCTTTTATTCATCTTTAAATTTGTTCTTTGTTTCTGTGTGTGTTTGTGGTTGACTGTCGTCCTTGAATGCTGCTTTTCCTGTTCAATTTTTATATCTATATTTATATATTTTTTAATTTTAACAACAATGCGCATCTCAGGTTATCTTCGACAATATTAGAATTGAAAATAAAAGTTTGCAGACAAAAATAGTACGAGTGTATATTCCGTGGCTCTTGACAGTCGCATGAATCAGTTCGCGTTCAATATCAAAGTATGCAATATCGTAGAATAGTGAACACTTGCACCAATGAAGGGTCAATAGGACAATATGAAAGTATACAACAAGTAAGGTGTTACGCAAGTGTAAAAGAGCTGCCGAGAGAAAATAGCATTATATCTGGGTAGGAACTGAAAACAAAAAGTTAACATAATAATAGATCAAGTCACGGGTGTTAAAACAATATTGAAAAAAGAATGTTGTCGCGGAGACGTAAACACGCCACGAGTATTTTTTCTTAGCAGACGCATTCTTCCCAATTTTTACCATCAACTATTACCGTTCAAATACCTTGACATGCCTTACATATTGATTACAATTTACCCTTGTAACACGGCGTGCTAAAAGTACACATCAGCACAGAGATACACAGGGATACGTATGCGTTACTGTTAACTGCTACTATGTGTAATTATAAGATGGCGTTATCAAAGTGAAACATGTAAAGGAACTGTTCATTGCTACCTTAACATGTGAAATACGTATAAGAGTCGCTGCCGGAACATAATAATAGCATATTTATTATATATAAAATATAATATATACCTACCTACAATCCCGTCCTCGTAATCATCAATGTTGTCGCTGGTAAACGTTAAGCATGATCCCACTTCGGTCGTCCCATATAAAATGATGATGGTCTTATTGATTTCGGCCTTCAGAAACAAATGCGATTGGTGAACCCTCTCTCCGGCAAAGATGAAATACTTTACGTGCTTTAATTTACTTAAATACTGACGGTTATTGGACAGATCTGACACGAGGTATCCTGGGAAAAGTGCGACATCACATTTCTCGTGTTCAATGACGTCGCATAAGTAGTCAATCTGCGTACCGGGCAGGGAGATTCTTGGATCAACAAACACTCTTGTGGCTCCGTCTGTCAGATAGGTTCTTGGATAACCTAGAACCCAACTAAATGTTCTGTCGCTGAAGTAACGGCTGTCTTTTGTCAAGTTTAACGCAATGTCTTCTTGTTTAGTAAAATTTAAAAGCCCGAAATGCGTATACTTTACAATCTTTGGTGTGCCCGTTGAACCAGACGTGCAAAAATAATGTACAATGTCTTCAGGTTGAATTAACGGCATTGCAATTGCTTCCTTAACATCGCTTTCTAAAAGTGTAGCGAGCGAGAGACGGTTCACCTCTTTATCGCTTGCGATTCCGTTGCAAATGACATGTTTTAATGACATAACATGTGCCGACTTTGTTGAAGACTGCGGCCAGATATTCTCCAGAATGGTCCAGTTTCCATCATGTCCATTCGTGTCTATAGCGATCATGACGCACTGCATATGTCTCATCATTTCAGAGATATCGCTACCGTCTTTCAGATTTGATGCCATGTAAAACGGAACCCCACCGGCGCAAACAACTGCCATGTTTGCAATCAGCATCTCTATAGAATTGTTCATGCAGAACGCCACTGGGTTACCTTTTCTCAGGCCCCGTTTCACAAAATACCTCGCTAAGTTCAGTGACCGTTCATGCAGATCTTTCCTAGAAAGGGATATCCGTTCTCGATTCAAATTGTAAAAGACAAACGCTTCCTTATCCGGATTTTCTTCCGCTAGGTGGCGTAAACGATCTGGCAGAGTTTGGTAGATGTACGGTTCTGTGATCGGGGTGGAGTAATAGCTTAGTTTTGTAGACATGGCTGAAGCTATATGGTGTGAAGATCTCGGGTTTTCTGAAAAGAAAACATAAAGATAGGTAGAACGTGTTACCCAACCCATTTGTCATTATAATATTGCTATTGTATATATGTTTATATTTGCTCTGTATGTGTACACCTAAAAATCCACAAACACAAAGAGGCTTTTATGGTGAGAGAAGACTCGGATTACCTGGATCTATACTGCTGAGCTTGAGTTTCTGTTTCATTTGGGCTACCTTAGAATGCGTTAGTGGCCGTTCACAGCCTGTTAACAGATATCATTCCGTCGCCTTGATCTTGATCGTTTGTTGATTAAAGCTACTATAGCTACATGGGTTCGTAAGGAGTATCATATACTCATACTAGGCGTGTTTTGGGCGGGTTTTAATTTAAGTTTCGTTCTACCGTAACATGGCAGCAAACCAGCTGACAACGAGAGAAACTTATAACAGGGCATACTGTTTATTCGTCGTTCTGCAGCTTTTTCGAAGGTCCTTGATGTACGCATCATACAAACATTAAATATTAAAAGGATAACTTTCAAATGCTTACCGTATATCGATAAACATTAATCAACTGATTAATATACAGCCATTGGTAAAGCATAATAAGGATTGCCAATCCCAAGGTCATGGGTTCGAATCTCGCGCAGGTCATACTATTTTTCATTGAACGGGTGTGTAATTTTGATGTAGATTTGTAGACATGTAGATAAAGAATTATTTGAAAAGAAATACAAACATTTCGCTATAAACTGCCTTATGTACGGGTTTCCAGCCATGTTTCACCAGCTTGAATTAGGTGGTAAACCAAGCTATTACCACCCAATAGTCTTAAACAAAACGGCTAGAGCAGCTTTAAGATGGTCGTCAGATGACACGCTATGCGATAAAAGTATTATAAAGGAAGATGATGATGACTGCATTCACGTCGAAATAAAAGTAGAGATTTACAAACTCGTAAATGTACTCTTTCTATTTTGTCTGCAGTATGAAGCCCTATATTTCGCTCTAAGTTTACTATTGGAATTAACTAATTTATCAAATTATTCTAAAGTATACACATTTTGACAACTATTTGTATAAAGTTGTATTGTACGTGACTGACAGCGTTAATGTGGGTCATTTTCTAGTGTGTTTTTTTCAGGTATTATATTTGATTGTACACGATTTCAGATTAGTTAATTGTTCTAAACTTGTTCATGTAATACTATGTGCTCAATTACAGGGTTGTTATTATATCATGTAATCTTCAACGTAATATAACCTCGTCATATTGCACGATGTTTATGCTGAATACAGATGTGTTCGTTTGTTTGGGGTTTAACGTTGGTACATCAGGCGCTTCGTTTGGTTTTAGGGTTACGACTTCAACTTGACAAATAATGATATTTTCGTTTCTAAAGCAGGCCTGCAGCCATCACAGAAAGTTGACAGAGGCAAATGCCTTCTTAGGGGGTCTGAGGGCACTCCCCATCCCCATCCCCACCCACACATAGGTACCGGCAAAGAAAATGTTGATTTCTACATAGGATTTCCTGCGTGTTGATGCATTCCTGGGCCAGAGTCTTAGTTCTACTTCAGACAATTATATTCAATACTGTTTTAGTGATTTTATTTCATATTCCATTTAAACGCCTACTTCAATGTTTAAGTCGTACTTTCCCCGAAAGCTAGTACCCGAAAGCCTGCCTCGATATGCCTCTGTCTAGCTACGGGTCTGTTAAAGCCGACACATAATGAATGAGCCTTATTATAATTATTCACGTTTTACATTTTTACATGGTCTTCATTTTAAGCCCGATTACATTAGACCTGAACAATTCTGTTCTGACACTATATTTTGACTGATATGACATTTCTGCCATGAATTGTAACATTTTTAAATGAAAAGTCTGATATCCGTTTAACGTTTCAATGTCTCTATTATGACACCGCGTATGCAAACGTGGAAACGTGGTTCCATCGTAAATGGAGTGTCTACTATAGAATTTGCAGCAACTCTGCAGTTCTGCAGATAAGAAGGTTCTAGGCTCATATTCCGTATATTATCTTGATGTAAGTGGAGGATGAGCCTGGCACGTTCATTCCTATTAGGCGCTATATGTGTTAGTGCGCCGTAAAATCCAATTCAATTCGTCATTTTCGCGCACATTTAAGACTGAATAAAAAATATTGATTGACTAATCATGTTGATTGTATACTGCTAACATAAATCCATATAAACTGAACCAAACAGCTAAAGCACCAGTAGACAATACCTTTAATGTATCAATAATAACAGTCAATTAATCAAAACAAATTTCATTTTGAACGAGAGAAATATATTGTCAATAACGACTTTAAATTTAAAAAAAAACATTCAAATCACCTATCTTCAACGGTACCAGTCGTCATATTGTCTACTGGTGCGTTCTATATATTATGTTTTTGTCAGAGCTTCTTTTTTCGGAAACGAGTTTATTTCTCCTTCAGATTTTCGTGTTTACCTCGGTTATTTTTGTGTTTATTTATAAACCAGAGGTTAACCACTTCGGTATAAACCAGAGGTTAACCACCTCGGTTAGTAGGTAACAGGTTAGTAAGGTGTTTTTAAAAGGTGCTCAAAGGGACAGAGGTTGGAAATTTACACTTACAATTATGTTAACAGATTGTCTTTGCACAATGTCTTTAAACATTTCATGAAACAACTGTGTATACATATCGGATAATGGCAATTATTGTCCGATGTTGGCGTACATGCCATACATATTGTATATACGGTTACACGAAACACCCAAATGTACCTATTTCCTCCAAATCCACCAAAATCTACACCAAATCTACCCCTAAATCTCCCAAATCCACCTTATATGGTGTTATATCAATGTTGTAATAACAAATATCACAACAAATGTGTAAAAAAAACGCAAAAATCGTAATTCAGTGATAAATTAACAACTATATCTTCATATTTCTCAAATGATTATTTTATTTTTGATATTTGGTACAATAACATCATTGTAACGTCATATAAGGTAGATTTGGTTTGGATTTGGGAAGTTTAGGGGTAGATTTGGTGAAGATTTTAGGGAAATAGGTAGATTTGTCATGGGTGTTTCGTGACACCCTTGTAAAAAATATTATTCTTCAAAAATCAATACGCGTTTTATGACCTTTCACTGACAAATCAGAACATTATATTTTCAGTAGTGTTCAAACTCAATGTACCACGGGTATCGTTGCCACTTCCCATCATCCACCACCCTCATCCACATCTGCCCACACACCCGCCCACCTAACCCACGAGCTCCCTTTTTTATTAATGACCTTTGCAGAGGTCGAGCGAGCACTCCTATTAAAATTATAAATACACACAAAACTCGTCGAATGCAGAAATACACGTCATATCAAATCATACCTTTTTATCTAACGGAAGCTTGCCAATTCGCTGTGTTATCCAAGTCCAACATTCCTATCGACTTTTAAGGAATATTTTCCGATTTTCACAATCTAGGTGTAAATCCACCAAAGGAGTTCGTCTGTTAACTTGGAACAAAATTGCAAAAGTACGCTACGCCCATCTCAATGTTTAAATCAACCAACTCGACGAGACCATACACTATCTATTACATGTAGCATTCATACAACAAGGTCAAAACAACACAATAACATGGATATATATATATCATTACTGAGATGTGAAGTAACAAACAAAATGTATAACGTGTTTGTTGTGAGAAACGACTTAATATAAACTTGACATTCTTTGCGTATCACCTGATACAAGTGGACCGTTGCTTACTGACAAATGCACTGCTGATCTTGCAGTAATAACAACAGTCAGTTCCTTCAAGGTCACAAAATCAACTGAAATATATAGTAAACATGTTATAATTAATATTTGAAATGGGACTTTTAATTTAGTGTATTGTTTTAGTCCAACACAGACCATTAATAATAATAATAATAATAATAATAATAATAAAGACTTTATTTAACAAGAGAACTCATTTAAAACTAGTCAATCTACCATGAGGCCCTCAACAATACAATATATACAATATTTACAAGTAAAACTGTATTTAAAGTGGCATACTCAGTAAATGGAAATATGTTTAAATAGAACTGCAAGACATAGTCATTTACTACTATATCGGATGGTGAATCCACTGTAAATACAGTGTTTTGAATTGATTTACAGATTGAGCATTTTGTATATGGTGGGGAAGAGAGTTCCACATTTTAGAGTCTGAATAAGCAAATGACTTCCTGAATAACTCACTATTGGGTCTGGGGGAATATAGCTGTAGATTTCATGATGATCTTAAATTCCGCATATGGACATTTTAAGTTAGAGTAAATGCGTCTTTAAGATAAGCAGGGATCTGATCATTTACTGTTTTAAACATAATGATTGCTTTTTGAAATATAACTCTTTCGGGAAATATCATCCAACTGCGTCCGGTAAAAAGTTCAACGGAAGGAGTTTCGAAATCTTTATCTAGAATAAGTCTTGCAGCTCTTTTTGGAACTTACAAGTTTATCTTCGAGAGAAGTATTACAATTTCCCCATATCACACAACAGTAATCAAGATGGGGTAAGATATAAGAATTGAAAAATAATTTGCGCATAGGTATAGAAACGTAAATCTGTATGAGAGATAACAGGTATAACAATGAATTACATTTTTTCAGAACTTTATCAATTTGGGTATTCCAAGAGAAGGTATTGTCAATTGTAACACCGAGTATTTTTTCTTCGTAACTACAATTAATAGTTTCATCTTTGAACTGATTAGAAGGGGCATTATCATAAATATGATGTATTTTCTTCTTAGATGAGAGATACATTATTTTTGTTTTTTGATGCATTGATAGACATAGGCGTTGACGTTTATAAGGTCATTATTGAGTGAATTTGCAGCGTCGACAAGAGATGAATTAGAAGTTGAAAGCTTTGTATCGTCTGCAAAAATATCTGTGTTTTCCATAGATAATGGCAAGTCATTGATGAAGATTAAAAATAATAAGGGACCTAAGACAGATCCTTGGGGTACACCCGATACAATGAGTGAAGATTCCGAAGTTATACCAGCAACCTGAACTGGCTGGTGTCTGTTATTCAGATATGATAAAAACCAGGAAAGTGCAGAACTATCTATTTTGTAAATTTTTAACTTTTGCAGCAATATAGTATGATCAACTAAATCAAACGCCTTTAATATATCAAGAAATATAGTACCAACTATTTCATTGTTGTCAATGGCTGCAATCTAGTCATCTAATATTCGTATAAGGGCAGTTTGACACGAGTGATTTGTCCTAAAGCCATATTGTCGTGAACAAAACAACCTATTTTCTTCAAGATGCCGTCTCAAATGTATGCTAACATGACGTTCAAATATTAAAGAAATAACAGGAAGTATTGATATTGGTCTATAATTGGCCTTGTCGTTTTTAGGACCCGTTTTATGCACTGGGATTACTTTCGCTCTTTTGAATAATTGTGGGTAGATAGTAGTGAGTATATACTGGTGTTAAAAATTTTCGTAAGAATGGGGACGATTACAGTAGCAGACATTTTCAAAACTCTGGCACTCATTTCGTCGGAACCGGTAGACTTGATAGTATCAAGAGATTTAAGATGACTTTCAACAAAGGATGAGATTTTCTAGTGGGACATTAGTGTAATTTATGACGGGCGCGTTATTTGCTTGATACTTTTCAAAAACTGTAGAAAAGAGTGTATTAAATCTATTTGCTGCCAAATACGGATCAATTATTGGATTTCCGTCGTCATCATTTATATAATTGGACTGAACTTGATTTTTAAATCCAGATAACTCATGTAAACTATATTCCATAGTTGTTTAGGATTTCGCTTATTTGAATTTATTGTTTCACTGTAATATTGTTGTTTAGCTTGAACAATGAGACTTTTAACTTTCTGCCTCCATATCATGTTAATTACCGAGTCTGTTTTCTTGTGGAAATAATCTCTTCTTTTAATTGCATCAAGAATATTAGTTTTCATCCAATTTGGTTGATTTATTTTTAACGCTTTTCTTTCTTTTTGGGGCATGCTCTTTCAGGACTGCATTAAACATGTCAATAAATAAATCTAGGGAATCGTCTGGATTATCATATACGTCAATTATTGACCAGGGTTGTTCGGAAAGATCATTTATGAATCTAGTTTCGTCAACATGTTTCAGAAAATCAGGAGATTTAAAACTTATGGTTTTATGCACAGGACCTTTAATATACTTAGCAGCTAACTTTTCGAGTTAAACAAATAGGATAATGATCACTTATTGAGTATAACGGAAAAGATACTTCAGATATGTTCTGCGGCATATTCGAAAACGCATGGTCTATCAATGTAAATGAATAAGTTTTTACCGCTTGATCTCATGGAGTCTGTCAATCTAACTCAATTAGTTACCAAACCCACTAGCATGTTTTGGCATTCCTATCTGATTTGAGTAAATCGAAATTAAAGTCACCAAAAACAAGACATTCGTTTTCTTCTGAAAATGATTTCTCTAATGCAGCTGTATACTTATTTAGCCAGTGTGCATTTGAAGATGGTGGTCTGTATGTATAGCATAGTAGAAAATGTTTAGTATTAGGTTGTTGGACCTCAAGCCATGTAGATTCAACTGAACTATTTTCAAGGTCAAATCTTTAAAGACATGGTATATCTTCTCTGACATCAATAATTAATCCACCGTCATTTGTAATTCTATCTTTTCTAAATAGTTTGAAATTTTCCGAAAGTGTATTGTTCAGAAATGTTTCACATAAGCATATAGTATCAATATGTTGTTGTGATATAAGAAGTTTAATCTCATCCAGCTTAGAATAAAGATAATGAATATTGAGGTGAATTATATTAAGCCCCTTCTGTGTAAACCATGTGTCAAAAGTTGGATGTTGATTACATGTACAATTAGTAATATTAGCATTAACAGTAGCAGTAACAGTATCAGTTTCATTTAATTGAGTAGCATGATGACTTGGACTACATTTGGAATTCAAGAGACTGTTATTAGTATCATTCTTAGCATAATTATTAACTGAATACTGGGCCTCACGGTTTAAGCAAAAACAGGCATTATTAACACAATGATTTGAACAAGAACAAATGCAATTTATAGAACAGTTATCAGTGTCTTTGTTTTTGTCAAAACCGGTAAAAGTACATTGTTTCACGCCCACTGATGTCCCGGAGGACCCCATGACTTGCGGTTCTACATCCAAGGTGGTGTGTAGAACGATGGTAGTGGCTTGTACATCATCTCCGTGTTGTCTTGAGTATTTCATTAGCATGGGCCATGTTTAAATGTAAGTTTACAAAGTTGACTAGAAATACCAGACCAAAATACATCAGACTATGTTATCATTGTTGTCTCTTTTAAGCCATTCCGGAATATTTAGGCCTGCATATATGCGAAATTATTAAAGCTAAACAAACATATCGTTTCTAAAGTTAAATAATCAATACACACAAACAGAACAATGTAATTAACTCACAGTGTCATAATTACAGTGTCATAATTACTGCAGCCCCGTGTGGTTCCCGGGAGCCCCGTTTGGTCAAGGGGCAAATAATGGGGCCACTGCAGATCCCTTTGGAGATGTAGGCAGATGGGTAGAATCCCTACAAATTCATGTTCATTTTATCATTTTTTATTCATGTTCCTGGCATGTTAATGCCTGTTAGGCGCCATATAACCTTTCATGTGTTGGTGTGCCTTAAAACCCAATTCAACTCGTTATTACTGCAGTAGATACTTTTTAATCCAAAGAATTATCTGTGTAAAATACTTTCTTTTTTTTATAAAACTCGATCATTCTGGCATAAGATTTAATCGAAAAGTTGAGTTACTAATATTGTTATATGGGTTATACCATCATCTGCATTTCATTTTAAATCCGTGTCTTCAGATCTAATTAAAACAACCAAAATCTTTTTTTCTGAATAAGATATTGAAAAGTAAATGACCCATGCCATATATGTTTCATGAAACCAGCTTATACTCATTGTTTTAATTTAAAATTCAAAATAATTCATAACAATTTTCATAAATCTCATATATAACGGCGACGAGTTAAGATATATTTTGAGCAAAATATAAGAAATTTCAACACCCGCTGAAGAAAATTAATAGTATTAGATTAAATCTATAGTTCATAATTTACCATAATATACAGATTTAAACACGCGATTAGGGAGCAAGACCTAATCAAGAGCATGAGGCAGTACACATGTACTGAGCATGTACTGAGCAAGACCTAATGTACTGAGCAAGACCTAATCAAGAGCATGAGGCAGTACAAATGTTTTTCATATTTAGTGACTTTTTCAGTCCATTTAACAATAGTGTGGTACGTATAGAAATAATTGTGGACTTCCGGAAGAAAGCATGAAACTTTGCATGTTTGAACCTTAAGGTATAATCTTTAAAAAAAACAGGAGACATGCCAGGGGACCAATGTCTCCTGGTGAAATGAGGCCCTAAAAGGGGTACCCCAATTGTTAATATAACACTAGTATTAATCTTAATACTATGTTTGTTTGTGTCGTAAAAAGGTTTTGAAATGTAAGTATCAAACAAATATAAAAAAACGTAACAATATAATAGTGAATGTCTTTTGACTTACTTACCGTCTTTGTTAAGCATAATAATTATGACGCACTCAAAAGTAGCATTTCTTTAATTAAGCAGCATTCAAATATGAGCTATTGGGATTACCATTCGACTGCCTGTCTTCCTTAATATTTGCTTTAAAATACTTCTCAGCAACGGCTCGGCTAATCAATTTCTGACCATGAAAAATCCTTATATTAGCGTCATTCAAGTTTGTTAAAACTGGGTCAACAGGAGTACTAAAAATCGTAGATAACAATAAAAAATCTTCTCAGAAACTGCAAACACTGTTTTCGACAGATATTGTTTAGAAGTGATAGCCTAAGGTAATAAGCTATCAAGCTTTTTCAAATGAACTGGTCAAAAATGGCCACAGGCAGTGGGCGGGGGAGTAAGGATGTGGTGGGGTCCAGAGTTTGTATAGTGAGAGTTCACATGTTTTCCTTAGACTTACATCGAGAACACTTGAGAATTCTACTATGAAAACACAAATTATAGCATTAGCTGATGATCTTGTATCAAGTTTGTTTAAATGGTGACCCTGAGATCAGGTTTTCCCCCTTGTTTACAAGACGGTTGACGGGCATTTGTTGATTTACATATATCGTACATAGCTTATATTGCTACCATATCATCCCTTATATGTAGATCTTTATACGTTTACATTATGTTTAATTACTACTTCATTCTTTCATGATTCATCGGTTTTTGCGCACAATATGACCTATTTATGTGTGGACGTGCCATAAAACACCATTCATTCATTCATTCGTGCTGTTACTGTCGCAAGATGACCCTAGTGGTTGGGGCTAACTCAGGAAAGAATCAATGACGGTGAATGCATTTACATAAGTTTAATGCAACTTTTAAAATATGTTAAATATATATACAATCATCACAAAAAACAAGCGAATACACAGATGAAATATGAAAAGACTGTTCTCATGAACGTTTAAGACGTTCTTAGTATTATCACAAATACTGAATGTGTCGACTGACTATATACGACACTAAAGTGTTGTTAAAGTTATAACAATGTTGATCTATGATCTAGCGCGATAACTGTGATGCGCGAGATCTCATGAATATGATGATGCGCGAATCCAATGGGTGATTGTCATCAAATGCCTTCTATAAGGGTTGATGATTGATATAATGATGATTAACCTTTACTGAGGTTGTGGATGATGTTCCTCCAGTGAGGACTGATAACGGGCCCACCTCGTGTCCCGGGGGTTGTCGATTCTATAACATTGCCATGTTGCACAGGTACGGGGACCGTCTCCACCGCTCGTTAACGTTATATGTTGATTCTAGTGTGGAATCACCTAAAGGGCTTACACACCCTAAAGGTTTACCTCCACTCCGGGAGGCTTATATCCAAACCTGGATGGCTTAGGCTGTAATAATACATACGTTTTAGATGTCGGTTGATAAACATAACAATCTTGCATAATTATCATTACGCAAACAAATCATTATTTAATAGGTATATGTAAGCTGTACTAACGATGAGTAGCGATGGATGTATATTCTGCAACGTCATGTATACGCGTCAAACATTTATACTAGTCACTCATCTCATTGTTAACTAATGCACCTAATATACAATGTTATCAATTCAATCGTTTATGCCAATCACTCAGTTATACGCCAACGTTAACTAATGTACCTATTATGCAACTTTATCAAATTAATATTGTTTTACAATTAATGATCAATTACAATAATTACATCTAATAAAGTAACTTCGAAATCATATGCTAGTCTCAAGTTAATGTTTGCCAAACACAAAAGCTAACCGGATGTCGTAACCGCCAACCAAGATGGCGCCGCCCACTGAATACAAATGTACGATAAAAGTTCATGAAAAAAATACTGACCACATATTGCCTGTGAATTTCCACGTCCAACTTCTGCTCCAAACAAAGCAACTATCAAGCAATCCCGGCCCAAACTAGAAGACAATGGATTTTATAGCAAACGTTACGCCCAAACCATTATTTCCCGCGTTCAGTCCATGACACACGTAGTATTAAAATCTACAGGAAAGGACCCTTAAACAACTTTGCTCTTTAAAGAGATGGACGTATACTTTTGCATGCATTAGCACAAAACTAAACTTATTAAACGGCCCTTCCGGACGCCCTCTGGTGGCCACTTAAATTGGCACGCTGTTACGTGTTACCTAAAGATATCCTGGACATTGTGAATTGGTTTCAACTGAACAATGGATTAGGGTGTAACTGACAGATGCTTACAAGAGCTATGTACGACCAATACGCTCTACTCGTGATTATTTTGTGACAACATCACCCCACTTAAAGAAAGTGCTACACTTTTTAAAATTCAACAAAATGATAATTAATATTTACATGTTAATAAACTATTAATTAGTCCTAGCAAAAGACATGGTTGCATAATAAGCAACATTAAAATTTCAACAATATTCTACAATTGTACACTACACTGTCGTAACATACACTGCTATTGTATTCTTCTATTGTATTAGACCTGTCATTATGTGCGCCGACTTAAATAGTCTGCCCCAATATTGTGCTTTCCACGGTCTATTACCCGGACTCTCCTGTTACCAATAACGCTACTTCCTGCAACTACAAGAACTCCAACCTTACACATTGCATCCATCGCATGACCAGTATACTGTTTATGAAATGGACTAGGGTCTCCTCCCATTTCCCTAATCGGCTTTGCTAAAGTGTGCTTAAAGCTACACTGCTCTACATATGTTGGTCTCGACGCATCGGACCGAACAGCACTACACCGAGAGTGTAAACGATCTACCTCTCGTTTCTGTACGTCACTAAGCATGCCCGATATGCTGTCTGCTTACCTACACTAGTTGGAAAATACATGGGACTAGTGTCCTCACTACTGACTAGTGTCTTTCAGCATATTCGCATGAAAGGTCTTTAACTTTCCGTTTAACTCGATACGATAATCCATAGTGTTCACTATCCATCTAACGTAAAACGGACCTTTCCATTGTAATAACAGCTTGTTATTGTCGGTCGGGAGTAACAGTAACTCTTGCCTATCTCTAAAAGTTCTGTCTTTCGACACTACATTATGAGCTCCACCTCTAGCCTCGGCAAACTGATCTACTCGATTATAAATGTTGAGTAGTGTATATTATATAGCATTTTAACGCTTATTTTTCCTTGCACCCATACTGCACACTATCAATTCTGATTATCAAGACAGCTTCCTTCCGAGAAAGGGTTTACGGGCTTTTTGGAATCACCGATTACCACTGAGAAGTTCCGTGAGATATTTAACCTGCACGCAGTATGGCTCTCAGACGGGACCGACGGCTTCACATCGTGTTATTTTGCTATTTCCTTCCTAAGAAGGATGGCATACTTGTATAGTACCTTGTCCGAATAAGACACTGATGGGGTGTGTTTGATCAACCCTGAACGTGACATCGCCGGGATTCTATCCCGAGACACATGGATTGAGAGGCAAGTATGCTATTCACTAGGCCACCGCAGCTTCACTTAATATTCATTGCGCATTAATTAGCGCACACATGCGTACACATTTATCAACCGCTAAATAAAAATTCGAGCTAAACTTAACGTACATGTACGACATATTGGATTTACGACATGGTGGACTATATACTGACACACCTTGGGGTGTATTCATATATGTTAATGTTATTTTTCTTCATAATAAATGGTCCGAAATATACCATGTTTTCAAGAATTAGAATATCCTGTTTCGAGTTAACACAGTGGCAAAAGTTTTATATGTAAAATAGTATACCTGTTTACAGGGCTACCTGTGTACAGGTACGATGTGCATAACTCGATGTCTATGAGTTAAAGTTGATCGCTTAACCACTCGATTTTCGATTTCGCCATGAACTGGTGAACATGAAATTACAATAAAGACACGCCTACAAATCGACAAGCATTTTAAGTATAGCGCCTGTAGCTTTAACGACATATTTCCAGTATATTTTGTTTGTGGTTGTGAGAGAGAGAGAGAGAGAATGTAAACTGAACAGTTTCCGCTATATACTGTATATACTGCACACTTAATTCCACATAATATTACAAACAAATCCCTAGATGTTTTTCAAAAAACAAAGTGCAGATAGTTAGAGAAAGGACACAACTGTGATTAAAATAGCAACATAGCAAAGTGGATAATATCATAAAAGATAGACAGACAGACGGACGAACGGACGAACGGACGGACGGACGGGACATACGGACGGACGGACGGACAGACAGACAGACAGACAGACAGACAGACAGACAGACAGACAGACAGACAGACAGACAGACAGACAGACAGACAGACAGACAGACAGACAGACAGACAGACAGACAGACAGACAGACAGACAGACAGATAGATAGATAGATAGATAGATAGATAGATAGATAGATAGATAGATAGATAGATAGATAGATAGATAGATAGATAGATAGATAGATAGATAGATAGATAGATAGATAGATAGATAGATAGATAGATAGACCATATAGACCATATTTCTACACATTAACTTATAGTTCAATTTTCAATACTCCTTAATTAATCATAGCTCATATAAATCACACATTTTAATCAATAATCCAAGGATATCAAAAAACAAAAGGAATTATATATAAAATAACAATTTATGTGAGGATGTACTTGAATATATTATAAAGAAATATATTTGGAATAGAACATCTGACAGTAAACGCCTCTGACAAATATTTACTTAAATTAAAAAATACAGTGGCAAATGACCATGTTGCAAACTGACACAACGACATAATCGTAAAGTGTGAAACCGAACAGTGGTAATATGGCACAGTAGTGCAGTGGTAAAACAACAGAAGAGTTCAAGTTCACAGTGGCACAACGGCAGAACAGCAAAGTAGCAACAATGGCCTAGTGGTACAAGAGCGCTGTGGCAAATGGGACAGTGGCGGAATGACAAGTGAAAAAAAATAGCACAGTTGCAAAATGGTACAGTTTCAAAATGGCTCATTCTCAAAATGATACTTTGGCAAAATGGCAAAATTTCGAAATGGTACATTTGCAAAAAAACAGAAAGTTGCACAATGGTACAGTGGCAATATGGCAATGTGGCCATTTGGAACCTTGAATAAACTGGCGAAGTCGTTAAACGACATAGTGGTATAATGGCAATGGGGCCATTTGGAACCTTGAATAAACTGGCGAAGTCGTTAAACGACATAGTGGTATAATGGCAAAAGCATAGTGGCAAAATGACGAAGTGACATGCTCTTCCCAATGTGATGTAACCACATTATTGTATACGCGATGAACAGTATATGACGAAGTGACATGCTCTTCCCAATGTGATGTAACCACATTATTGTATACGCGATGAACAGTATATGACGAAGTGACATGCTCTTCCCAATGTGATGTAACCACATTATTGTATACGCGATGAACAGTATATGATGCTTGTTCTAAACATAGAAATTAAAATATATTCTTGTACGTGTTTACTTGTTTACTATGTAGAAAATCATCAATTATAAATTGAAGTTAGTAGCCTTGGGTTGTGTACGTGTCTAATGATAGTCATAAGTGTTGACGCGTTAAGCATTGTTTTTAAAGGGACACGTGGTATTCTTGATTTTTTTACTCGCGGCGTCCCGTTAGTTTTGATAGTAATTTGCATTTTTGAAAATCATTATTAAAGTCCTTATTCCGCCATCTACAGGGAAATTTACAATAGATGTTCACCGTTTCTAAATCTACTGTCGACGAGGTGTATATATAACTTACATATTTTAAGAATCCAAACTCACTAGACAACATGTTTACGGAATTAGCTAGCCAGTCCAAACCCCTTAACTGGAGCGTTGAATTAACAGTTACCAACTCCTAAATTGTTTAACACATATTCAATTACGGGTATTTTAAGAACCCTTGAATAAACCTATACTTTTAATCGGGTACATTAACTTTATTATATATTCTGAATGCCTGGATAGAGTTTTGATAAATGATTCTGTAGCGTAATTTTGCCGTTAGTTGGTGGGTTGGTTTCTTTAATAATTATATGTAAATAGTTCAAAGCAATTTATTTTCACATACTACTAACAGCTAAATATAGTGAACCAACAATATACATGATATATTAGAATCAGTTTGTAGAATAACCAACACGAATAATTTAATTACATAATTATATGCAAACAATTGTTGGTGATAATTTGGATGCTTGACTAATCATTGAAGATTGTCGTGTTTTCCTTTTCAAGAACTGAATAGAAATGAATGATGTTTTACAACTCATCAACTCATCGGCTCATTATTTAGAGCCGCCCCAGAGAGAGGGGAAGGATACATAGGAATCCGGGAACCGTGCCCTACTCTTATTATCGAATATATTCCTATGATTCTTTAACGTGCTCGGAGGATAGACCGATACACGGGACCGCTGGTTTACGTCCCCATCCGACGGACGAGGCTAAGGGAAAGAACACACCGACGAAACTCATTGGCACCACGGAGGATTGAACCCGGGGCCTTCGGTTACTAATCCGCCGCGCTACCGACTGCGCCAAGCCAGCCCTCTTTAAAGGACTGTTGGCGATCTGGAAGGATTACGGGTGTCAATCCAAATACGAATACATTTCAGTATGTGTTTCAGTTTCATATTTAATGTGCAAATACACTAAACTATGATCCGATCGATTAAATGGAATAGTTCAGTCTGGAAAATTGGACGAGTCTGCTAGATTTTGTTGCATAATTCATTTAAATATATTAATTCATACGATTCCTAAAGACTCTTATAAATAATTGTTATGCGATCAAAGTATACTTCATTTTTAATTTTATGTACAACTAATGATTAAGCAACAAAAACCAGCCGAGTCGTCGCGTTTTCCATACCAAATATTTTCAAAAACAGGTGGCATGCGGCTTAATATTGAATGCAAATCGCAAATGGAAAACGGGCTTAGAAACTTTTCACCCTGAACTGCAGAGTCGCTGCAAATTCTTTTGTACACACTCCATTTACGCTGGAGCCACGTTATACCAGGAATGAACATGCCAGGCTCATCCTCCATTTACATCGAGATAAAATATGGAGAACGGGCTTAGAACCTTCTCACCCTGAACTGCAGAGTTGCTGCAAATTCTATTGTAGACACTCCATTTACGCTGGAGCCACGTTATAGTTTTTCTGCCATTGCTCTAGTGATATGAGCGAGATGGCACCTGAAACAATACAGGGGTCATGATGAAGACCTTTAATGAGCATGAATAAAAATGATAAAATGAACATGAATTTGTGTGTGTGTGCGTGTGTGTTGGGGGTGGGGGTTCTACCCCTCTGCCTTCCCTTCCAACGGGATCTGCAGTGGTCCTATTCTTTGCGCCGTAACCAAACGGGGTCCCCGGAACCTTACATTATGAGAGTTTCGTTTGTATTTTGATTGACAATCAACAACCCAATCAGATCGCCTCCAGTCCCTTTAATAGAACCTTAACTTTAAGTAGAAGGTGGCATGTCTGATTTATTATATATGCTAACTAGGGTGATTTAAGATGCTGTATTTATATCCACAAACTATTGTTTTGTTATAAAATTAGAAGTTGACACATTTATATTCAGCGTAATTAGCATGATTAGGTCCGTTATTGATGTAAACTGTCATTAAGTATGACTGTCAACACTCTCCGCGCAATAGTCCAAACAAAACATAATGAAAATGTAAGAGAAAAATCCAGATAATTAATAGAGAAGATTAGTAGATGACAGTTTCCCTACGTCACCATTACGTGCGCAGAAGTAAATAAAACACATAAAAAAAAGCTGATAGCATAGCTGACTTAGTTTACAGCAAGCAATGCACACAACTATATGTGGCGCGGAATAACTACAATACACTAAAAGTAAGTGTTGTTTGTTAATTTGTGTTATTGTTTATTAATTTTGTCTTGATAAAATAGATTTAGAATTATTGAACTGTAAAACTCTCACAAGATGACTGAGTTTATTCATCTGATAAATCAAACGAGTTTTGCTTTCTAATGTAAATAGTGTTACCCTATTTAGAGATTGGTTTGTATCATATATTGTAATAGAAGTAAAACAAAAATAGTGAAAAAGTAACTAAATTAAGTTCGTAGAAAAGAAGATATAACAATTTCATTACGTGTTCCGAGTATTAACTTTCATACCCCATGCAACCGCTTCTCCAAGAAGCGAAAACGGGGTTGGCTGGGGCATGAAATCAGTAAAACTTAATTTCGGTTGTAAAAAGTGTGCATATTGTAAAATTAAAACATTTAATAGGCAATTTTAAACAGGTTATCGCATTTATTGATTAAAACATGTTTTTAAACATGTTCCATTGTCGAAATATCCGTTATAAAACCTGATAATATAAGCTTTTCCAGCGCTTAATGGAATTAAGTCGGGACCACGTAATGTTAAACACATTTCTGTTGAAAGTCTAGATCAATAAAGCTGATAAATGGGCATTCAGAAGCCTTCCAGGATAATTGCTTTTGTTGTGCTGCTGATAATATATAAATATAACATTCACGAGAGGATGATACTACAAATGTTCACCCTGAGGCTAAGCCGTCGGTGATAATCAATTTCCGAAGGGTGAACATGCTTACTATCACCCTCTCATGAATTTTACAATTATACCAAAATCCCCTCGGCCCGAAATGAGGTTCATTTTCAGTACAGATTTCTCTTTGTCGGATTTCTTTTATTCATTTTTTTCAAAAAATCTTCTTTTTTTTTTCAAAAGTTGCTATGAAAGTTATATCATTAGATTGAAATAACTTAACTATAAGAAAATGAGTTGTAGTTTATTGCAATCGGTAAAGTACTTTTTGAAGTTTTGAAGAGTTAAAAATATTACCATACTGAGCCGATGACATCCGGAACAGTATGCACACCAACTGCACATGTGATAATTTTCGCCCTGCGATTTACTATCATCCTGCAATATCACCCTCGCGTCAGAGAATAAGATAAGATAGGGATTAAGCAGGTATATAATACTACATATTGCGGCCCTGTTCTGCCTTTTACAACATTAAATATGTCAATGTTTTTAGGTTTACTACCACTAATTACATGTAAGCCTCCGAGGTGTACCCGGAGTAGTCGAATGTAGTTCCTATAATAAAAAGCAATCCCTCCTTTTTTGATGAAAACGGGCATTATAAGTACGAGAAAATGCCCATTCCTATTCGATTTTGTGGTTGTATGTATAAGAAGCGTATTAATAAGTTTTGCTGGATCACTGATGAACATTTTCGAAATTCCGACTCTATGCTTACACTATGTGAGCAATAAAAACAATCAATGAAAACAGCTGTACCCCTTGACCTGTTTAGTAAACAAGAACTTTCTTACATGTCTTTTCCTTTTCTGGTGATTTTTCAAGTGGAAAATTAGTTTTCTATATGAAAATTTCACTGCTGCATTATCCATACTTGAGTAGAATTTGCAGCAAATCATTAATACATTGGTGTCTATGGGGAAAATAATTAGTGGTATAATACCTTTTACCAATTGCGTAACACCCTCATACCACGGGTTGTCCCATCATGTTGTATGCTGTATAGATTTATAAGATACACTGGGAAATCTTGAACGTTTTATCAATCATTAAACTAGGCGTCTCGATTTATGAATCCAGTATCATTTTGATTTTAAACCAACTTGTATATAATTAAATACAAGTTTGAGTTTTTTAATTTTTATTCGATTTTCAGCCATATCTCAGCCTTTAACGAGCAGTTAGTAATTTACAAATATGCAAGTCTTGTCGAAAACAAACTGGACGCAGCTAGTTTTGAAAAAAATAGTGATTGAGAATGTTTCAAACGCTGGTTTCCTGATCAAATTTTGTTTGTGTTAGAGGGAGCCCGTCCCATTTTTTGAGTAGAACCAGGACTGTATATCTCCCACCATCCGTAAAAATCGACACTTTCTCACGAGCTCGACTTGTCAAGTCAGAAAACGTAGATTTTCACGGATGTCGGATGGATACAGTATTTGTTCTAACCAGGAAGAAGGTGGTGATCTCATACAAGATCGACCGTCATATAGCCTAAACTATGCTGAAAATGACGTAGAACACGATTCAACCAACCAACCAAGCTTTAAACCGCTGGCTTTCTTTTCAGAGACACACCATACACAGCAGAAATGCATACAACAGCTATACTCACACTTTCTTGTGTTCTACTTGCTGGAATGTCTTCGGTGCTACAAGCTGCTCCTTTCAATCGGATAGCACCTGGTGGTGGCGGTGGTGTTGGAATTCCAGTGCCTTTCAATCAGCTAGCTACCGGTGGTGAAATGCTTGAACCAACCCCTGGTGGGGATATACCAGTACCAGCACCCGGTGGCGATGTACCAGTACCAGCACTCGGTGTAGATGTACCATTACCAGCACCTGGTGGAGATATATCAGCTGGTGGTGATATACCATTTTCAGCATCGCGTAGGGCGATACCAGTACAACAACCGGTGCAAATTAATACAGCTCTTGGCGGTGTGAATTCGCTACAAAATCCACAACCTGTACAAATGAATCTGCATGACAACGCCGCTATGCGAGACTGGCTTTTACGACATTATTTTTACAAATATATCTTGCCGTATTTGATTGAGAATGTTGAATATTAAGGCTTGAAGGTAAAGTATTTACACGCATACTTAGTAACATATAAATGTGAATACTCGAAGTTGAACTTATATACACGTGTGTTCCCTTTATGACACCGCTGTATGTTAATGACTTGATGGGTGAATTGTTCTTAAAATGAGACAACGTATATTGGATACATTGAATTTAATTGAACTTTAAGTCGCACCAACACATGAAAGGTTATATGGCGCCTAACAGGAATAAACATGCCAGGCTCATCCTCCATTTACATCGAGATAAAACATAGAACCTTCTCACCTGCAGAACTGCAGAGTTGCTGCAAATTCTATTTTAGACACTCCATTTACGCTGGAGTCACGTTTATTGTTTTTCTGCAAGTGCTCTAGTGATTTGAGCGAGATGGCTTCTGAAACAATGCAGGGGTCATGATGAAGACCTTTAATGAGCATGAACCAAAAATTATAAAATGAACATGAAGGGGGGGGGGGGGGGTTCTACCCCTCTGCCTACCACTCTAACGGGATCTGCAGTGGCCCTATTCCTTGCCCGGAAACCACACGGGGATGGATAAAGAGTGATTTGACAGAGAGAGTTTTAAAGGAAAATGTGACTTTAATAGAGCTAGGATTATAGTTCTTAAAAATAAAGGCGGTATCAATTAACAGTGAGCTCGAAGTAAACATAAAAGAAAGAAAATATAAAAGTGGTTTAGCCAACCACATCCAAAACAAATCTTGAAATGTATTAAAACCGTTTAATTTAATGAAACTTACCCGCCAAATGACGGCAAACTTTGCATTACGAAATTGTGTAGCAAAGCTCCATCCAGGTGTTCAGGTCATAATTATAATAATGTAGTTCTGTTAAAACTATAGATGTATGATCATGGGTTTTTAAAATACTCGTAATTGAATATGCGTAAAATGAATAATGAGTTGGTAACACTTAATCCGACGTCCCAGTTTTGGGGATTGGCCTTGCTGGTTAAAACTGATTATATTGTGTTTGTATTCTCAAAATATGTAAGTTATGTATACTGAACAAAAAAAGAAACTTCCCGGCTTTTATGCTGGTATTTCCATAGGCCAGTTTTTGAGGAAGTATACAAGCTTAAACAGCGTTCTAATAAAACCATGTTTGATGTTTGTAAACACACTTAAGTGAGTACTAAATATCCCATTAAACAGTTTCAAATTTGCCAAGCAATACTCTTTTATGGATGATATGGAAATTTTAAAGGGAGATAATTTGATGATCGTTGATAATCCAAAGCTGCCATTTACACAATTTGTGTTGTTGTTTTTTTTGTGATTTTTTTTGGTAAGGAAGATATTGAGAATATTATCCGGGACAAATTTCGGTAATTTTCGTAGATTTAAATTTATTTTGTGGTCAAAATGCATGTTTTAACAAAAAGGGGGATAACTCCCTCGTGTACTGAGCTTTTCAGAAACATCTTTGTTTGGACTATTGTTAGCGGTCTATCTAATTATGCTTAAACATCATTAACATGTTCCTGTTTTGCTGTCTAGACAATCAGCATGAGCATCAGCGGACATTTCTTTTTTTGTTGAGTATATATAGCTCATCTTCAGTAGGTTGAGAAACGGTGAACACTTATTGTAAATTTGGCTGTAGTTGGCCAGATAGTTACTATTAAAAATACAACGCTGATACGTAAACGATTTGTTTCAACACATTCAACCAAATACGGAAGGGTGTTCATTTCTGGAATTGATTACGAGCCGAAATGTGTTTGCAGAAAAAAACATAGAAGTTATTAAAGTGATCAATTACTTATTTCAACCTTCAGATGGATTTAAACCGAAGTTCTGGAACACTTATTTCAGCTTGATAACTCTCAGATTTTCATTAATTATACAAACAATTGTTTGCATTCCTATCAGTTCACAGGCCCACGGACATGTTTACTTACTTATCGGCTGATGGAGAGAACTGTAACTAATGTGTTGTAATAACTTGTAGTTCAATCCATTTGCATATGTTGCTATGAATATTGTGATGTTGAATTGATGTATTGTAACATAGCTACAATAAAATATTATAAAACTAAACTAAACTTAACTTATCGGCAGCATTTTTTACGCTTGGGGGTGGGGGTGGAGGGGTGAGGGGTGGGGGGCTTGAACTGCTGAAAACAAATATCATGGCTTTGACTTGCTTGAAGGAAAAAAATAAAAACAGTCCCTCAAATTGTTAAATTGTTGGAAAAAAATGGCTGTGAGTCCAGTTAGTGGAAAACAATAATCTGGCTCCCTGACTTCAGTCTATATTATAATGAAGATCTAATTCGTCAGCCACTGGATTCAACGTGGAAATGTTTAACCACAATCTGGCTACATCCACAATTTCTACTCAGAAGTTTATCGAAATCTCCAATCAAAATGAGTTATAGAAGACAGTGATAGTATTCATGGTTGTTATAAATGGTATGTACATAGATCATGGCGTTTATACATGTGGTAAACATTAGTCATGGCGTTTATACATGTGGTATACATTAGTCATGGCGTTTATACATGTGGTATACATTAGTCATGGCGTTTATACATGTGGTATACATTAGTCATGGCGTTTATAAATGTGGTAAACATTAGTCATGGCGTTTATAAATGTGGTAAACATTAGTCATGGCGTTTATACATGTGGTATACATTAGTCATGGCGTTTATACATGTGGTATACATTAGTCATGGCGTTTATAAATGTGGTATACATTAGTCATGGCGTTTATAAATGTGGTAAACATTAGTCATGGCGTTTATAAATGTGGTAAACATTAGTCATGGCGTTTATAAATGTGGTATACATTGCTCATGGCGTTTATAAATGTGGTATACATTAGTCATGGCGTTTATAAATGTGGTATACATTAGTCATGGCGTTTATAAATGTGGTATACATTGGTCATGGCGTTTATAAATGTGGTATACATTGGCAATGGTGGTAGTAAATGTGTTGTATAAAGTGTTATAAAGCGATCATGGTAGTAATTTGGTATGCATTGATCATGGTAGTAATGAACATGATATTCATATAAAGTCATGGTTACAATTAATGTGGTATACGTACGGCCATTATTTTTTGATAATTCGTTTTACGAACCCTCCTACGACAAAGTGAAATTAGGTATTTTATTTTTCCATAGGGAATTTGATAGTTTATTATTTATTTTTTTCCCTTCCTCCTACAGCTATTCTCTGTCTTGATGGTTCTTATAACAAATAATAAAAAATAATGGCCTAAATGTGATATACTTTGGTCATGGTAGTATGTAAATATTGCAATCCTGTAAGGTCGACAGTGAATATTTGTCAACCTTCTAAGGCTATTTATTTTATTATACTGAAACATATGCTTGAAAAAGATATTTGGTTCTGCTAAATATTCCTTTGGAAAAAAACATGAGAAAATGTGGTTACTTCTCTCTGTTCAAAATCACTATTCTCAGCACCTAGAAAATATGTTTTGGCGGATGGTTCTTTGTGTTCTTTCGGAATCTTCAGCTGTGAACTCACGAGTAAACTTCAAATCATCTTCAGAAAGTTGTGCCAACTGTGTCAGCCATTTTAGTAGATGTTCACTGATTTTCATTTCCTGTTCAGTACAGGCCAATAGGGTTCAAATCACTCGCTGTTGTTTAAGCCCCTCCTGTCAATAATGCCCCGACGAAGCTCCAGCTGTCAATTATGCCCCTAAATGGCGGTTCACAACAAAAGGGACGCAACACATATATACTGCGATTTTATTGTGAAAACGCTATTTATAACAGATTAAGGGGAGGAAGTTTGTATTGTAATCGTTAAGTTGAAGCACACATCGATATTGAAAAAAACACATGCTATTGTGTTAGAGTTATCAAATAGATTAGATGTATATGTTTCTTATATTTTGCCACTATCTACACGCAATTTCATTTATTATGTGCAGTTCTGTTTACGAATAACCGATTACCACGTGTATAGCTCTCCATACACACGGACCTATGACTTTACACACCTCCTTCGGAGGATGGCATACTTTCATAGTAGGCTTATCTTACCCGAGGAAATCGAAACTGTGACGTCTGGGACGAGAGGCAAGTATGCTCAAGTATGCTAACCACTCATCCACCACAACAATATGACTGGAAGAAATTGTTATTTTCAATACACAGGTTGAAGGAAATAAACATAAAAAAGAAAACAAAAGAAAGAAAAACAAATCAGAAAAAAACTTCTTTCTTTTTTGTTATATTATATTTTTGTATAGACATGTATAGAAACATCAAAACATAACCATAGTGTTCTCTTACATGGGGTAGGATTGCTTTTGACTATGGTCTCTTACATGGTGTATGCTTGTTTTTGACTATGGACTCTTACACGGCGTCGAATTGTTTTTGACTATGGTCTCTTACATGGGGTAGGATTGTTTCTGGTGTACAGTTTTTCATTTATTTGATATGCTCTGATGTTGTGCTCTGCTGTTATATACATGTCTACTGCGGTCTCTTACATGGAATAGGAATTGTGGGTAGGATTAATTTTGGTGTACAGTTTTGCAATTATTTGATATGTTTTGATATTTGTATACAAGTCTAGACAAAAACAAACAATCAGATTTTTTGATTTTTTAAGATCTTTTTTTTTTAATTTTTTTTTTTAGATCCAAACGCGTTCCTTCAACCTTTGTTTCAATACCGTTCTTTTAGTTAAAATTGATTGCAAATCGGGTCCTGGTATGGTCTGGGATGTCGTGTTCTAAGGTGGATATAATATATCGGCATGGAATGTCTTCGATTCCTAGCACACATTTTCTAATTCACAAAAAGCGGAGTATACATCTGTCATGATGCTATGCATAACTTTCACGCAATAACTTTCACGCACAGTGCCGTAACCAGACATAAACTTACAACGAGGCGAAGAAATATATTGGGTGAGAAGTGGTTCGTGGGTCGGAGAGGGCAAGGGCGGATCCGGCGGGTATGGGTGCACCAGGCTAAAATCTGAAAAATAATAATTATATAGTAAGCTTTTGTTGGTTGGGGTGTACATGTGGTAGTGGGATGGGTCTAGGGGTGGGTCCAGTGCGGGCACCGGGAGCATCCCCACCTAAAATCTGAAACGTATGTATTTTGATTGTTCTTTGGTTGTTAGTTAGGCAGGGGTTTGGGCATGGGCGGATCCAGTTGGCTTAAATCCATAAAATAAAGTCTTCTTACTTTAGAAAAAATCTGGGGAGCATGCACCCTCCTCAGGGGCGGATAAAGGATTTGACATTGGGGGTGGGGCACAAATTAAAAAAACCAGTAATAACCAAAACACACACACACACACACGCACGCACGAACGCACGCACGCACGCACGCACTCACTCACTCACTCACTCACTCACGCACGCGTTGTTTCCAGTTAAGGGGTTGATGCGCAACTTTAAAAATCACTATTTACAGCCAACCCACAACCACTGCCCCCTCCCCCCAAAAAACACAGACAACACTCAACAACAACAAAAAGCACAAAACACAAAACAACAACTGTTTTTGTCACATAATGCGTACAAGTCAACATTGCATATTGAGTTTTGACGCATTATATGAATAATCACATTCGGTTTCTGTTTAAAAAATAATTAGGAAGTAGTAACGGCTTAGGAAATATGAGTTAAAAAAATAGCATACACATTCATATCCACGATTAATGCGTAATTGCGGCTGGTATAGCAGTTAATTAGGCACTAGTAACTTCTACTTTGCTAAAATGAGTAACTAGGCATATTCGGAAAATTAAAGGACAATACATCTCTCACATCGCCTAATATCTTAATATATGTAGCTTATATGGCTTCTCACCTGTATGCATACTCACATTCGACTACTGTTTAAAAAAGTTAATTGAATTGATTTGTGTTTTAAGGCGCAACAACACATGAAAGGTTATATGGCGCCTAACAGGAACGAACGTGCCAGGCTCATCCTCCATTTACATCAAGATAAAATATGAAGATTGGGCCTAGAACCTTCTTACCTGCAAAACTGGAGAATTGCTGCAAATTTTATAATAGACACTCCATTTACGATGAAGCCACGTTTCCACGTTTGCATACGCGGTGTCATGATAAAGACCTTGAATGGTCATGACAAAAAATGACAAAATGAATATGAATGTATGTGTGGGGACGATGGTTGCCAGTGTGGGGAGAGGGGGGAGGGGGGAGGGGGTGTCTACTCCGCAACCTCACGGGGAACAAAATTAAAGTTAACAGATGACAGAGACATCGTATTTCTCTTATCAGGATATCTCTCACATCTCCTAGACATTATCGCTTGCTATCATTTAACGAAATATAACAGAATGGCTTAATATATTTGATTTATATGGCTTCTCCCCTGTATGTATTCTCACATTCGCCTACTGTTTATTTCCTCAGCCGTTACTACTTCCTAATTATTGTTTAAACAGGAGGCGACTGTGGTTATTTATATAATGCGTCAAAACTCAATATACAATATGTGACGTGTACACATTATGTGACAAAAATAGTTGTTGTTTTGTGTTTTGTGTTTTGTGCTTTTTGTTGTTGTTGCTGTTGTGTTGTTTTTTTGGGGGAGGTGGCAGTGGTTGTTGGTTGGCTGTAAATAGTGTTTTTTAAAGTTGCGCATCACCCCTTAACTGGGAACAACGCGTGCGTGAGTGAGTGAGTGAGTGAGTGAGTGAGTGAGTGAGTGAGTGAGTGAGTGAGTGAGTGAGTGAGTGAGTGAGCGAGCGAGCGAGCGAGCGAGCGAGCGAGCGAGTGCGTGCGTGCGTGTGTTTTGGTTATTACTTGTTTTTTTTAACTTGTCAATTCCTTTATCCGCCCCTGAGGAGGGTGCATGCTCCCCAGATTTTTTCTAAAGTAAGAAGACTTTATTTTATGGATTTATGCAAACTCGATCCGCCCATGCCCCCACCCCACTGCCTAACTAAAAACCAATGAACAATCAAAATACATACGTTTCAGATTTTAGATAGGGGTGCTCTCGGTGCCCGCACTGGACCCGTCCCTAGACCCATCCCACTACCACCTGTACATCCCAACCAACAAAAGCTTACTATATACATATAATTATTACTCTTCAGATTTTAGCCTGGTGCACCCATACCCCCAGATCCGCCCTTGCCCTCCCCGACCCACGACCCTCTTCTCACCCAATATATTTCTCTGTCTCGGTGTCAGTTTATGTCTGGTGACGGCACTGTGCGTGAAAGTTATTGCGTGAACCTTATACATAGCATCATGACAGATGTATACTCCGCTTTTTGTGAATTAGAAAATGTGTGCTAGGAACCGAGAAGACATTCCATGCCGATATATTATATCCACCTTAGAACACGACATCCCAGACCATATCAGGACCCGATTTGCAATCAATTGTAACTATAAGAACGGTATTGAAACAAAGGTTGAAGGAACGCGTTTGGACCGAAAAGAAATCTTTAAAAACAAAAGGATCTTAAAAAAATCAAAAATCTGATTGTTTGTTTTTGTCTGGACTTGTATACAAATATCAAAACATATCAAATAATTGCAAAACTGTACACCAAAATTCCTACCCCATGTAAGAGACCGTAGTAGACATGTATACAACAGCAGAGCACAACATCAGAGCATATCAAATAAATGAAAAACTGTACACCAGAAACAATCCTACCCCATGTAAAAGACCATAGTGAAAAACAATTCGACGCCGTGTAAGAGACCATAGTCAAAACAAGCATACACCATGTAAGAGACCACTATGGTCTCTTACATGGTATTGGGGTAGGAATTTTGGGTGTACGGTTTTTATTTTTTTTTAAATATGTTTTGATGTTTGTATACATGTCTATACAGAAATATAGTATAACCAAAAAAAAGAAGTTTTTGAGTTTTTTTTCAGATTTTTTTTTTTGGGGGTTTTCTTTTTTATGTTTATTTCCAGTCATATTGTTGTGGTGGATGAGTGGTTAGCATACTTGGTCATACTTGCCTCTCGTCCCAGACGTCACAGGTTCGATTTCCTCGGGTAAGATAAGGCTACTATTAAAATATGCCATCCTCCAAAGGAGGTGTGTGTAAAGTCATAGGTCCGTGTACAGGAGAGCTATACACGTGGTAATCGGTTACTCGTCAACAGAATTGCACATAATAAATGCAATTGCGTGTAGATAGTGGCAAAATATAAGAAACATATACATCTAATTTATTTTATAACTCTAGCACAATAGCATGTGTTTTTTCAATATCGACGTGTGCTTCAACTAAACGATTACAATACAAACTTCCTCCCCTTAATCTGTTATAAATGGCGTTTTCACAATAAAATCGCAGTATATATGTGTTGCGTCCCTTTTGTTGTGAACCGCCATTTAGGGGCATAATTGACAGCTGGAGCTTCGTCGGGGCATTATTGACAGGAGGGGCTTAAACAACAGCGAATGATTTGAACCCCTCTCGGAAATCCCAATACATAATTATAAACTTGATTTGACTTCACAATCAAAAGACAGTAATTATACTGGGGTGACATTACAAAAAAAAGACTATCATTCAGTGACTCACTCCATGGGGACATTACAAGCGATATGGGATATTACAACAATGGGAAAATAACTGTCTATGGACATTTAACATGGGTGATTGACATGAGGTATATTATTAATAAATATGGTATCAGTGGTCATGGTAGTAATAAATGTAGTATGCATAGTTCATGGTAGTAATACATGGGGTATTCATTGGTCATAGTAGTTATGAATGTGGTATTCAGTGGTCATGGTAGTAATAAATCTGGTATTAAGTCTTAGTAGTCATGGTAGTACTAAATGTGATACAGTGGTCATGGTAGTAATACTTGCAATATACAGTGGTCATGGTAGTAGAAAATGAGGTAAAGAGCAGCCATGATAGTTATACATGTGAT
Source organism: Cyrtodaria siliqua (assembly GCA_037043455.1). Lineage (NCBI taxonomy): Eukaryota > Metazoa > Mollusca > Bivalvia > Adapedonta > Hiatellidae > Cyrtodaria > Cyrtodaria siliqua. Next base: position 57,240 of record JAWPHD010002035.1, on the reverse strand, counting down.
GTACTTTGGACATGTTAGTAATCAATGTGGTATGCAGTGGTCATGGTAGTATTACAATACAGGGGTCCTGGTACTTGTGCGATGGACTTATGTGAATATCATCAACAAGTAAGGTGACTTAAGAAGCATCTTCAGTCACATGCAATGCCAGGTTATAGACAAAGCTATGCGCTATATGCCAGTGTTAATAAGCATGGTATGGAACATGGTAGTCATTGACCAGTACAAAACAATCCCCTATACAACTAAACAAAACATCCAATCATTTCATAATAGGGGGCTCACATAGAAAGCAGACAAGTACAAGCATAACTAAATATTAACCCCAGCATATGAAGTTCTATCCACCAAATATGGAAAGATCCATATTAAACAAGAGATGTCGAAAGGACAGCATTATCCACTATTCAAAGTCAATTTTGAACAAGGACACTGACACTTCTGTCTCAACAACCATGGTGCCAGTTCATTCACAAGGTCAAGTCTTAATTGTGGAGGTTAATAGGTGGTGGTGACTTCGGAGGTGAGGGTGTAGTGGTGCGGGGAACGGGTGGTCAGGAAACATTTATACCAAATATCAAAGTAAGACCTTCAATACCCCAGAAAGAATATGAACTTGAAGAGGGTGTGGAGGGGAAGTGAAGTGTTACTGAATAGGGAAAAACCCAGAAATAATAAAATATTTCCTCATTGGGGGAGTCAAAGGTGGAATGTGTGTGGGGGTTGAGGGGAGGGGGTTGGGAGGAGCTGGAAGAGAACAGGATGCAGACATGGTAACTGAAGAGAAAACAAAAAGAATAGAATGATTATTTGTCTATCTGGGATGATGGTGGTGGTGGAGTAGGAGTGGGGAAGGTGTGGGTTTTATGGAGCTAATGACATTTACAGGCTTGCTATTGCATGAATGCGGTGAGTTTCATTGTTATATATGCATGAAGCTGCTTAAAAAACTTTAACTGAAAGTTGAAAAAGAAAATATGTTCTGACAAAAATGAAATAAAAAGTTATGAAACATGTGTCCGTAAGTGATGACACTTGTCAAGGTCCTTTGACAGAGATATGTGGCTAGTGAGTATTGAAATAAATGGACACTTGCGAACAAATAAAATAAAATAAATTCTAAGTCGAAAATAGGCTACACATTTTCAAAAATACAATACTGAAAATATTTATCCAGAAAAAGGGCCACAATTTTGCTTAAATGCAATACAGAGTTATGGAACATGTGTCTACTAGCATCCACGCTTTACTGAATATATATTAATCATTAAAATCACCTATTGAAATAAAGAACTTGCCTAAAAACTTTATCCAGAATTTTGAAATCGAGAAAAGAATATAACTTTGCTTAAATGTAATACAGAGTTAATATGGAACATGTGTCTACTAGTGCCCTTGATATTCCTAGCTTTACTGAAGTTTTATTGATGTACGACTTTCTGTTGTTAAAATAAATGGACTTGTCAAAAAAGAACTTAAACCAGAAATTCAAAGTAATAAAAGGGTCATGTTTTTGCTTAAATACCATACTGAGTTATGAACATGTGTCTACCAGTGTCCTTGATAGTACTGATGACATATTTCAAAAAAATGTTGGCCTTCAAATTGACGAAAAAAAATATTATTAGGCGAAATAAAAATCCCGGCTTCAATTATTCCGGCTGAAGGGAAAATCCCCCCCCCCCTCCTCGCCCCCCCCCCCCCCCCCCCCCCCCCCCCCCCACCCCCACACACACACACACACACACCACCACCCACAAGAAGTCAACATGTTCGGTCCGTTATATCGCCTCATTCGTTACAGGAAGAGCATATCCAGACATTTTAGTTATCGAATAAAAGGTTAACATTTTATTCTCTCAACGTCTCTCACGATTACATGTGTAACACGTCCTCTTATTGGACAATCTTCGACCAGAAAAAAGACGCACACATATGATAAAGAACATTTGTATTTTCATTATGAATTGTATGTTTGCATACTACTATACTGTTGAGTATTTCTATTTGTTTGGTCCCTAATCGTGTGCACCGCCGAGGCATCCACACTCTGGACTGGATTTCAGGTTTGTAAGCAGAGGCATGGTAGCTGGGTATTTCTGTTACTATTTCATTGGTTCTGCGCACCAGCCAGGTGTCCACACGTTATCGTAAAACTTTGGATTGGAATTCGGATCTGCAGGCGGAATCTTGGCGGGCACAAGTTGTTTGTGGTATTCTGTTATCTTCGCTCGAAGTTTGATCACTAACTCAGGCATATCCTTTGATAGATCATTATGTTCATTTGGATCATCTGAAAAAAAATATACTAATGAATAAAACACAATCATCGTGATCATGTTTAAGTAAGTATGTAATATACCATAACTGCGTTCTACATCAGCAAGAAATAAGTGATTAAATATATTTTATAACTCTTTTAATGCAAATAATAAAATTAAATATTCATCCTAAAAAATAATGAACAGGTAGCAGCATGGTTAAAAAAATATGTTTAGTAACAGAAGCAGTTTTTAGAAACCAAGCTAACCAATATGTTTACCCAAAATACAAGTAAATGAAGTGTAAACAGCTCGACAACGTTTGTTATTGAGGCATACGTTTGCAATAAATGTATATACGTATTTATTGCATACACATTTACAAGCTCCGTTTACTTGCAATGTAACAGGAAACGTCAATATTCGCTCATATTGACGTGGAGCGAATATTGACGTGCAGTAAAGTCATACTGGGTGTGTAATGTATACTCTTTCGTGATTGATCCACTTTTCTGTTCATGTCAAAGAAAATATGTCACGTGATGTAAACTGTGTTGGTTTCATTGTGAAAATGTCCACGATCTAACGACAATACGTTTGTTTCAAATACATATTTTTGATGAAAATTAAATGTTAAAACCTATTGTTTTGTTCTAATTATTCGTTGTGTTGTTATATTACAAATACGTATAAAATAAAAAGATTATTAGATTTGTATTGGGATATATGCACTCGTTCTTCAGCGTATACTCGTCCGTCTGATGGGGACGTAAACCGGGCGGTCCCGTGTATCGGTCTATCCTCCGAGCACGTAAAAGAACCATAGGAATCTATTCGATAATAAGAGTAGGGCAGGTTCCCGGATTTCTATGTATCCTTCCCCTCTCTCTGGGGCGGCTCTAAATAACCTATACTGTGTTGATGAGCCGTTAAACAACATTCAATTCAATTCAACGAGTGCATATATCACAATACAAATCTAATAACCTACAAGTATCATTCTGTAGACGGTCAATAAGAAATAGAGATTATTTAACTGCTGGGATCGATATAGGGATCTTCACTCGATGGTAGACGTGGGGTTCTTTTCACGAACGAGCGTATGCGAGTGAGTGAGAAAAAAAACACGTCTACCATCGAGTGAAGGATTTCCCTATAATCGAACACAGAAGTTAAATAATCTGTTTATTATATTTCAAACCAGTTTGTGCATGATTTTAACCCAAATATTTCGCTTTATTGAACGTTATCGGCGGATGACGTCGACGTCAACACCACTTTATTGACGTCATAACTCAGCGTCACAGTTAGTGATTTTTGTGTTCGGAGTTAGTTAATAATATTTAGCGATTATGAATATTCTTTCACTAAGAAATTCCAATCTTTCACCGATAAAAATGTAATAACTTAAAATACCACTTACACCAGTGAATACATGTATCTAATTTTAGTTCTCGATGACCTAGACCTTTAAAATACAGAATGAAAACTATAAAGTCGTTATGACCAAGTATCAGCAGTGTTATCACACATCTCCGTTGGGATCATCGAACCCAAGCTGTGTAGCTATGAGGCTTAAGTATGATGTTCCGCTAGGGTCATCGTACAATCGTGTATCGACTTGTAAACGCGATGCTACGATGACGATGATACGATGGCGATGATAAAATGGCGATGGTACGATAGTGATAGTACGATGCCGATGGTACAATGGTGATGGTACCTTGGTATATCTCGTTATGACCCTAACGGAATACCGTACTACGTAAGAGATGCTTGAACTAGCATAAATAAAAACTGAAATCCTAAGATTTGTATTATCTAGTTCATCTAGTTTATTATAAACCTATGTTTAACGCTCGTCTAAAAATAATCGCCATTAACATGTGCATTGAATACATGACGATATGTTTTATATTAAGTATACTGGTTACACCTTTTAAATTAAACAGCTTGTAGTAACATTCGTTCCCGGCTTTAACTCTCCGTTCAAATGACTGTACATCCTTATGTACGTTCTCCGGTTTGTACCAATAATCTGGATCCATGTTTCCTTCGTAGTCTACATCCGGTGGGTACCAGCCACTATCATGACCCGGATAACCAGCGATCAATTTGTAATCTCCAACCCTAAAATAGTTCAGGGTCACATAACAGAGAGAGCTACATCCGATTTCATAGAATTCAAAACATGATTATGTTGTTATATAGCTGACCTACATACGGATCAAGTACATGTGTGGAGCATGTATGGTCATTCAAACTGACCAGGGCACACCAATTAATCATAAGTGTTGGCTACTGAAAAAGTCGGACACTGCACTAATACAAATTGGGCATAGGGGATACCTTGTTCTTTGAACAATGGAAGGTTGTATACAGGCATATCCTTGTCTGAGAAGTAGTTTAATTACGTTGTTTGTTCAGAGACCTGGGGTTGACCATTTCCTCTGAAAGTTCATGACTGACGCACCTGAAAGGTAGTCAGCTAATTAACCATATATTTAGTTACAAAATGGGAGAGACTAATAACTCGAGGCAAGGTGCGGCATGATACGATGGGCCAACCCATTCAACGAGTAGACTGAGAAGGTCACTTTGGTTTAAAACAATGGGGGCTTACATAAGTACCTAGTCTGTAAAATGGGTTAATTATCTTGTTTACTGCAAAATGCTGAGATTTGTACTCTTAGGCTAGTTTGGACAGCTTTGAACCAGTAATAATAGTAATGTGCAATATACTTAAGTCCACGTGGGCGTCAAACTCGATTATAAATTATACTCGGAATTAAGTTTGAGTTAATCTCCGTTATGTAATACGTGTATGCTTAACTGTTATTCGCTGTTTCTTTCTCTAACCTTATTTTACGGCTCATCAACACAGATTATGTTATTTATAGAGATGGGAATGATACCTAGGCATTTGGGAACCTGCCCTACTCTTACTAACGAATAGATCCCATTTGACAGGAGGATAGACTCCGGTTCGGTCTGCCCGGTTTACCTTCCTATCCGACGGACGTGGCTGAGTGAAAGTGTCTTGCTCAAGAACACACCGACAAAACTCAATAGCGCTGGTGATCGAGGATTGAATCAGGGTCCTCCGGTTTGTATTGCCTACTACATATTTACCTGATCGCTGCGTGGCCCTGAGTTGCAGGTATCACATCGTCTAAATTGTACACGAACTCAGTCCGAGGGGAGCCAGTACCAACACTGATTGATTCCCATTGGTTAACACCGTCTATGTCACTATCTGCTGTAGAATAAGTAATACATTCAATCCTTACTGAATATATTTTATCATGAATGATGATAATAAATCGATTTGTTTGTGGTAGATGCAGACCATCCCCATTTTCCTGGTTAGAACCATGACTATATACCTCCCGCCATCCGTAAGAATCGACACGATTAAAGAATAAGAACATCTACTGATGTTTACCGAAGAATTGAACAGACGAATTGCATGTTATTAACATTGTGCTAACATATTTTATTACTACAAGCTGCATTAACATCTCATTAAGAACATATTACAAAGCACGCTATGTTCATAGCTAGGCGGTCCTTTGTGCACGTCAAACTGCAGGAAACTTTTCATTTTGATATGCATATTAAAGGTTGATTTTTTTTAAATATAATTTTAAAATACCACGAAAAGAGTTAACCTGACAATCCATTTTGAGTTGATTTCCTCCCATTAAAAATGGAATTACCTGACTAATTAGTTAACCAACTGTTTGTTACAATTAACAACTTGGCTTTGAAAGGATATCTGCCTGAAATAACATGACGTTTGCCATGCAAGTAAACTAAAGAGACCAACCTGCAGGTATTCCTGCAGCCGCCAGAATTGTAGGATGCCAGTCGACTGCGTGCATTAACCTGTCATGGAATGCAATATGTCTAATTATTATATCCCTATCAATAATGTATACCTAGTACCTTCATTTGCGTTTGATGAAGACAAGCCTGTGTCGCTAATAGTGCGCTTTCTGATACTATGTGTTTTAATATTGGTCCAGTTATTGGTTCAAGGACCGTCATACTTGCCTAAAGTCGAAGGGCTCGGGCCAATATGACAGTCCGTGGACTATACTCGAACAATATGAAAGCACTTAACAATTTTATTAATTAACTTCCACGACAGTAGACTTTTATTTTAATAACATTTTTTTGACATGATTTACGTTTATTTATAGTAGAGTTGATTAATTTAATTTATAAGTTGATAAGCGAGCGTTAATGACGTCTCTTATTGACGAGTTTCTTCATACTGGACTTGTATTTTTCATATTGGCCTTGTTTTTTATATTGGCCGACTTCCGGTTCATATTGGCAGAGTTTGCGTCGAATTATGTGTAGAGCTTCTAGTAAAACACTGTTAATATAGTTCAGTTAATTAATAATACTTAAGCATAGATCAAAACGTCGAATGACGTCGAAGTGGTGTGACGTCATCGCCTACCTGTGCTATTCATACGAGCTAAAATGGCTTTAACGGCGCATCTACACAAAAAGGTTAAATGGCGCCAACAGGGATGAACATTCTAGCTCCACCCTCCATTTACATAGAGTTGCAGCATGGTCGGCGACATTTACTTTGATGCATGCAAAGCATTAAATCGTTTAAATTAGGGTAACTAAAGGGGCGTGCCTATACCGTACTACAAGTAATAGATAGAGTCTGGCCTCAGCGAGTTGGCTTATTTAAACACAGAGATGGGCGTAGCCACACCCCTTTAGTTACCTTTAATTAAACGATTTAATGCTTTGCATTCATCAAAGGAAATGTCACCGACCATGCTACAACTACCAGATAGAGGAATTTATAGTTCGGACGTCACTCTGCCGTCCCAGTGTTACTAAGTACACCGTGCTACAAAAAAAAGTTGTAGCATGGTCGGTGTCATTTCGTTTGATGAATGCAAAGCATTAACTCGTTTAACACTTAAATGAATTCTAAGTTCCTCTATCTGGTAGTTGTAGTACGGCAAAGCATTTGTAATTAAATCGTTTAATTTAGGGTAACTAAAGGAGCGTGGCTATACCGTACTACAACTACCAGATAGAGGAATTTAGAGTACGGATGTCACTCTGACGTCACAGTGTTACTAAGTACACAATGCTACAAAAACTAACTTTAAATTAAAATATTGATTTTACATGGTCTCCCTAATTGTTAGCAAGTTTAACGGGACACGAGGCAATCTTGAGTTTTGTATCAAGCATACGAGTCAGAACTTGATTGATTTATTAATACTGTACCATTTTGACTTTAAAACTGCTTGCAAATAAAAAAAATAAGTCTTTCAATAGCCTTCGTTTTCTACCAGATTTTAAAATATATCATTGGTGCATTATAATATATAATTAGTAATATGTGTAAAAACAATTTGCTTTGAACAATTCTAATATTTAATATTTTAATATTAACCATAGAAGAAATACAAGTTGTGCAAGAAAACGAACAGGACGCCGTTAGTTACTAAAAAATCAAGATTGCCGTGTGTCTCTTTAACATTGCCTAGCCGTCGTTCACGTTGTATAATTTATTATAATAAGAAGGCTAATACAGACCCTTCGTACGAGACACCAGTTTTCTGAAGCCGGGCACCAGACACGAATCCTGCTGTTCTGGTACCTCCTTCCCAAATGGTTATTTTACCACTGCGTAATGGCCAGTTGTTGCCGTGGTACGGAATCCAGCCACCATTCTTAAATGGAAAATAATCGCAAAATGATGCATTTAAAAGGGACACACGGCACTCTGGAAGTGTTTATCAAGCACTGAAAAAATCGTTTCGATTTATTTATCCAGTATCACCTGCATGCATATAATTAAATAAAAAAAACTGAGTTTTCATTTTTCTTCTTAGTCTCATAGGTTTACATATATTATTGGTGCAATATAATCAACCGTTAGTAATAAGCAAAATCAATTTGCTTCATACTATCATTTTAATTAATATTAATGATTGAACAAATGCAAGTTATGCAGAAAAGACTAAGGGAAGACGTGAGTTTTTAAAAAGTCAAGACTGCCGTGTGTCTCTTTAAAATAAAAACTGAAAGAAAATCAAATACTATCGACATTATATCTGGGGCTAAAGGACGATCATCGATCAACCAATCTTCGCGATATCGGAAATTCAGATATCACTTAATTTGAAATGAGGTAGAAATTATGGCGTGTTTCGGATTATTTTATACATATTCCATCAAGATCCAAACATTGCTTAAAAAAAAGGGAATAAACCTAAATAAATTTCATCATCATTTTTTAGGTATTTAATCAATTCTCGCTGGATTTCCAAATTTCTGAGTTTAAAAAGGGCGATAATTGTACTTAAATATTATCAGAGTTATGATATTTCCAGTTATAATACTGAAGACATGCGTAAAGTTACACTGTATTCCATCGCGTAGTTAATGAGAAAAGTCGAAACAAATAAGTCAAAAAGCCTCAAACAAGAAACGAAAATGTATTGGATCCGAGCTAAAAAAACAACATAAAATCACACACTCATGCATCGGCCCTTCAATGCCGTTAATATACGTGCCAATTTTCTCGAACCACAAGGCGTTATTAAATCACACGATCCATTGTTTGCGTACTGACAGACTGTGATACATATGACAGTGTGCAAAATACAATAAGAAAATGGGTTGGCTATATTGGATCTTACAGACAGACAGCCAGGCAGGCAGGCAGGCGGCGGATGGAAGGGCGGGCGGGTGGGGGTGGGGAGCAGGTAGACAGGCAGGCAAACAGACAGACACTGTCAAGTGGGTGGAGGGGGTATCTGTATATTATATATAATATATATAACGTAAACAAATATTTACTCGGTGGCACTGCGATAACATGTATTGTTTTATCTATTTCTTACATCAGGTGTGAAGAAAAATATCGTGTCATCCAAGAGGCCTTTCTTTTGTAGTGCTTCTACTACTCGACCAATGGCTGCGTCTAAAGCCGTTACCATGCCTACCAATACAGAATATCCATTGTATCATTTAGTCAACACGTATATTTAATTGTGATACTGACTTGAACTTATATGTTATGCAAATTAGCTCTTTAAAAACACCGGTAACAGTTCAATGCTATAAACGTATTATGATTTTTTCTGATAATTACGGATTTCAAATGAGATGTCGTGAAAACCTTACCACAGAATGTACGCCGACCAGGTGTCTTCACATTTGGGTACAGAGCTTCGTATTCAGGAGGCACCTGGAACACATAACGTTGTTACGTATGTTATGTATTTTACCAAGGTGTTCTAAAATAGTAAGATTGTTACAAATTAGCAAATGTTTCGATAATCGGTTTAAAATCTTGGTCACTAAGCGTTTTAAACATCTGAATCACTGAGAAATATTATATTCGCATGTGAGTTAATTCAGTCATTATCTTAATGCAAATACAGAATAGTCACGAAGTGCAAGTAGATGGCAGGAGCGCCATTTGACATGCGGGTTAAACATGCTACACAGTAAATTTTACTACAATGAAGACCTTCTTATATATGTCCATATCCTGCTCCTTTCCGCTTTAAAGATATTAGGGCAATTGGTGTATTAGAATATGAGATAACACCTTTAGTAGAATCTCTGGATTGAAAAAAGTAGGTCAAAGTCGATCAAGGTGACCTATTTTTCCACTCATAGTTAAGTACTCATCAAGATGTATACATACTGGGCGCGTGTTGAATCGGCAGCATTTGACGGGAGTAATTGAAGTGTAAACATTTTAATGATGACTTACATCTTCTTCGGCATTGTTTTGAGATACAATACTAACCATAGAACTTATCGTTGATGGTGGCTGTATATATGTAAAAAAAAAGAAACTTTTTATAAAAACATTTCTATTTCTTACCGTCATTTTCAAATTTTTAACTGATAAAGTGACCGCAAAAATATCCAGCGAAACAACTCAATCATGCTGATAAATATTGCTAATTTTAATAACAATTAATGTCAGTTGATCTCCAACAATATGTATTGCAAATAACCGTCAAATTGAGCATTGCAAAACAATGTCGTTCATTCAAAACAAACAGTCGTGTTTATTTCGCGGCTCTTGGCAACCGGATGAACAAGTTCGGGTGCAATATCGTAAAATATTGAACACTTGCCCAAATAAAAAGTCAACGGGACGATATAAAAGAATACAAATACCTGAAGCGGTTCGTGAACACTTTGATATGGTAAATATAAGAATAGAGGTCGACTTGGATTATGCTTGGCGATGATCTGCTCCGCCTTTGCTGCGTACAAATCCTGCAAACATTAATACGAGACTCCAGTGAACAAAGTATCAATATAAATTATCCCTATCTATGCGATGGTTCAACTGGCTGTATATCCCACAAAAAGTGCTTGTTTCCATGTATGTATAATTATAACTGTGTACAATGTATTTTGATCACACAGTACTAATCTTTTTTCCAATTTAAGTGCTTTTCATGTCGGTTAAGCAAAATTCTTTGATAGGCATTAGTCCGATTTTTTTAATTAGCTTACATTTGTTATTTTAACTTTAGTACGGGTGTTGACGTTTTCAATTGACATTTTGTGCCATAAATATATTATAAGTATCTGTTTATATGTTTAAATATGTACATACAGTTGAATAAGTGCCATTCTTGTCCCAAACAACGTCATAATTGTCGTGGAAGTCTAAGTAGTTCGCTGAAAAGAATAAACCAATATTATAATAAGAATACGAATTATATATACATGTATAGATAATATCGTATCACTACCACGTCATCCAGTTTTACCTCAGAACTAACAGAACTACCACGTCCTCCAGTTTTACCTCAGAACTAACACAACTAACACGTCCTCCAGTTTTACCTCAGAACTAACACAACTATCACACCCACCAGTTTTACCTCAGAACCGTAACACAACTACCACGTCCTCCAATTTTACCTCAGAACGAACACTACAATCACGTTCTCCAGTTTTATCTCAGAACTAACACAACTAACACATCCTCCAGTTTTACCTCAGAACTAACACTAAAATCACGTCATCCAGTTTTACCTCAGAACGAAAACTAATACCACGGCCTCTAGTTTTAATTTTACCACATGAACGAAAACTAATACCACGTCCTCCAGTTTTACCACAGAACTATGACTAATACCACGTCCTCCAGTTTTACCACAGAACTAAAACTAATACCACGTCCTCCAGATTTACCATAAAACTAAAAATAATACCACGTCCTCCAGTTTTACCACAGAACTAAAAATAATACCAAGTCCCCCTGATTTACCACAGAACTGAAACTAATACCCCGTCCTCCAGTTTTACCACAAAACTAAAACTAATACCACGTCCTCCAGTTTTACCACATAACTAAAAATAATACCGCGTCCCCCGGGTTTACCACAGAACTAAAACTATATACCATTTCCTCCAGTTTTACCAACTACAAGTAATACCACGTCATCCAATATTACCTCCGAACTAAAATTAATACCACGCCCTCAAGTTTTAAAACTAAAACTAATCCCACGTCCTCCAGTTTTACCATAGAACTAAAACAAATCCCACGTCCTCCAGTTTTACCATAGAACTAAAACTAATACCACGTCCTCCAATTTTACCACAGAACTAAAACTAATATCACTTCCTCCAGTTTTACCACAGAACTAAAACCAATACCACGTCCTCCAATTTTACCACAGAACTAAAACTAATATCACTTCCTCCAGTTTTACCACAGAACTATGACTAATACCACGTCCTCCAGTTTTACCACAGAACTAAAACTAATACCACGTCCTCCAGATTTACCATAAAACTAAAACTAATACCACGTCCTCCAGTTTTACCACAGAACTAAAAATAATACCAAGTCCCCCTGATTTACCACAGAACTGAAACTAATACCCCGTCCTCCAGTTTTACCACAAAACTAAAACTAATACCACGTCCTCCAGTTTTACCACATAACTAAAAATAATACCGCGTCCCCCGGGTTTACCACAGAACTAAAACTATATACCAATTCCTCCAGTTTTACCAACTACAAGTAATACCACGTCCTCCAATATTACCTCCGAACTAAAATTAATACCACGCCCTCAAGTTTTAAAACTAAAACTAATCCCACGTCCTCAAGTTTTACCATAGAACTAAAACAAATCCCACGTCCTCCAGTTTTACCATAGAACTAAAACTAATACCACGTCCTCCAATTTTACCACAGAACTAAAACTAATATCACTTCCTCCAGTTTTACCACAGAACTAAAACCAATACCACGTCCTCCAATTTTACCACAGAACTAAAACTAATATCACTTCCTCCAGTTTTACCACAGAACTAAAACCAATACCACGTCCTCCAGTTTTACCACATAACTAAAACTAATACCACATCCTCCAGTTTTACCACAGAACGAATACTACCACAAACAACAACCACTGCTGCTATTCTTCCACTAATACCGTGTATGTAAGGTTCGAGCCTTTAACATATACACACTCAGCCTTATATCATGTACAACACCTACTTATAACAATAATATTCCAACTTTGCTACGGCATAACTTAACCCTGTACATAAGAACAGTATATAATAATAATAATTATTATATATGTCACGACAACATTATACCTTGTACCTGAGTATAATTATACTCCATATACGTCACGACAATATTATACCTTGTACATGAGTATAAAACTACTCCATATACGTCACGACAATATTATACCTTGTACCTGAGTATAATTATACTCCATATACGTCACGACAACATTATACCTTGTACCTGAGTATAATTATACTCCATATACGTCACGACAATATTATACCTTGTACATGAGTATAAAACTACTCCATATAGGACACGGCCATAGTATACCTTGTACATGCGAATAATACATCTCCATATAGGTCACGACAATATTATGCCTTGCACCTGAGTATAATACTAATCCATTTAAGTCAAGACAATATTATACCTTGTACATGAGTATAAAACTACTCCATATAGGACCCGGTCATAGTATACGTTGTACATGAGTATAGTTATACTACATATATGTCAAGACAATATTATACCTTGTACATGAGTATAAAACTACTCAATATAGGTCACGACAATATTATACCTTGTACAGGAGTATAATACTATAGGTTATTGAATTTGTATGGCTAAATATTACTTGGAAGGAGTTGTTTTGGCAAAGGACGACGAGCTTGTGAGTCGTCCTGCACCAAAGCAACGAGTTCCAAGTAATATTTAGCCAAATAAATTCAATAACCTTTTTATTGTATACTTTCATATTGTTCTCGATCAATGCTTATTGTTTGACTATTACTTTTCATTATATATGTGTTATTTTTATAGCTTTCGATGGAATTCCTATAATGTCATTCAGTTTCATTTTGTGTGGATGATTATTTTGCGCGAAAACGACGTCGACGTCGGATGACGTCATTAAAAACGTCAAGCGATTTTATAACGTTTGTTTGCCATTCGATAACGTTAAAAACAGATGGTGAGTGACCATTTCAATTATTTTATCAATTTCTGCCACAAAAGGTTGAACAAAAACATGTCGTTTTTTTTGTTGACACTATAGGCAGGATTCTGTTGAAAGTATTCCTTATTTCTATTTCGCGGCTCTTAGCAAGCGCGAGAAAAAGTTCCGTTGCAATATCAATGTGTGCAATATCGTAGAATATTGCACACTTAGCTCAATGCAAACTAAACGGGACAATATGAAAGTATACAATAAATATCCATATAGGTCACGACAACATTATTAATTTCATTTATATGTCCAAAAGCGAGCGCGAATGACGTTACTTAACGTGAATGACGACACTTAAATCTCGTATTGGCGAGTTTCTTCATATTGGCCTTGTTTTTTTCATATTGGCCGACTTCCGGTTCATATTGGCCGAGTTTGCGGCGTATTGTGTTTCTAGTAATACTACTCCATATAAGTCACGACAATATTATACCTTGTACATGAGTATAATACAAATCCATACAGGTCATGACAAAATTATATCTTGTACATGAGGTATAATAGTAAATACATCTCCATATAGGTCACGACAATATTATACCTTGTACCTGAGTATAAAACATCTCCATACATGTCTCGACAATAGTATACCTTGTACATGAGTATAATACAAATCCATACAGGTCATGACAATATTATACCTTGTACATGAGTATAATACATCTCCATATAGGTCACGAGAATATTATATCTTGTACATGAGTATAGTAACACTACATATAGGTCACGACAATATTATACCTTGTACATGAGTATAATACATCTCCATATAGGTCACGACACTATTATACCTTGCACATGAGTATAATACATCTCCATATAGGTCACGGCAATATTATACTTTGTACATGAGTATAGTAACACTCCATACAGGTCACGACAATATTATACCTTGTACATGAGTATAATATATCTCTATATAGTTCACGACAAGATACGATATGTATATTGTACATGGGTATAGTAACACTCCATACATGTCAAGACAATATTATACCTTGTGCATGAGTATAATAAATCTCATTATATGTCACAACAATATTATATCTTGTACATGAATATAGTAACACTCCATACAGGTCACGACAATATTATACCTGGTACATGAGTATAAAACATCTCAGTATAGATCACGACAATATTATACCTTGTACATAAGTTTAATACATCTCCATATAGGCCATGACAATATTATACCTTGTACATGAGTATAATACATCTCCATATAGGCCATGACAATAGTATACCTTGTACATAGTATAATACTACTCCAGATAGGTCACGACAATATTATACCTTGTACATGAGTATAATACAAATCCATACAGGTCATGAAAATAGTATACCTTGTACATGAGTATAATACTACTCCGTACAGGTCACGACAATATTATACCTTGTATATATATGAGTATAATACAAATCCATATAGGTCAAGACAATATTATACCTTGTACATGAGTATAATTCATGTCCATATAGGTCAGAACAATATTATACCTTGCACATGAGTATAATACATCTCCATATAGGTCCCGGCAATATTATATCTTGTACATGAGTATAGTAACACTCCATACAGATCACGACAATATTATACCTTTTACATGAGTATAATACATCTCCATATAGGTCACGACAATATTATACCTCGTACATGAGTATATATAATACATCTCCATATAGGTCACGACAATATTATACCGTGTACATGAGTATAATACATCTCCATACGGGTTACGACAATATTATACCTTGTACTTGAGTATAATACAAATCCATACAGGTCACGACAATATTATTCCTTATACATGAGTATAGTAACACTCCATACAGGTCACGGCAATATTATACCTTGCACATAAGTATAATACATCTCCATATAGGTCACGACAATATTATACCTTGCGCTTGAGTATAATACATCTCCATACAGGCCACGACAATATTATACCTTGCACATGAGTATAATAATCCTCTCGGCTGTTATAGTAACCATAAAAGGAATCAAAACCCCGATACTGTGCTGTACAATTCCAACTGCAATAGCCCAGATGCCATCTGAAGAAAAAACATGTACGAACTCTATATTTGCATTACTAAATCAAATTTGGGGTAAACGTCCACAAATATACTTTCCGAAGTTATATAAAATGTAAAATGACTGCCAATTTCACAAGTTTATAACAAGATGTTAGAAGACAAGCCACCATCCTGTATCTGCATATACAGCCACGAACCACTTAATACAATTTAGCTTTTAAATACCATTTCAAATACACAGTGACAATGTGTTATAATGTACTGTGCAAAGGGAATTTCAGCTTCAATGTACTGCCACATGAAAAAAATGTTATCCAATAGGCACTGCATTCTGTAAGAATGTTTGTATTATAAAGATAAATCGATTCTTACGTTACAGAGTTATGGCCCGTGATTATGTCAAAAATTATGACATGCTTAACTTGACTAAATGGTGTCGGACTTCCATTTTTGTTCAGATTAGGTCGAACATGTAACCTTCGTTTAAGAGGTAAGCACGCTGCGACCAGATTTTTTCCTGAGAATCGGTCTCGGAAAAGATGAGTACTGCATTAGCGAGGATTTAAACTCGTGTCGAAATAAAGATTTATTAAACTTTTCGAATATTTTTTCCTGAAAATGAAGATACCTTTAAAGTGATTATTTTTAAGTCTGTTTTTAAATGTGATATAAACAAGCACAAATATAAAAAAAGTTAAAATATGGACATAATATTAATAACTAAAATATATGGTAAAACTAAACTACCTACTTTCCAACAGCATGTGTGGCATATCCAGCTTTTTGTAGTATTTCTGGGAAGAACGTCATGTTGAGCGGGGAGCATACACTTTCTCCAGCACCGATGACCATGTGCTGTATTAACAAAAAAAAGTTTAAAATCATTTAATTTTTTTATTTAAAATACGCGGAAATGTAGCATGCGCGCTGGCAACGCTTTACTATGCCCGCTAAAACATGCGGTGACACCATGCCTCGCACACGATAGGTACAACCTAGAGAGACGATCGCAACTACCAAGTAGAATAAAAGATAGCGGCCCATTATATCCTGTAATCCTGTAAAATATTATTGCTATATTATATACAGTAAATATGTACTGTTAATATAAACACTATAAGTCATGAGTTTTTATTGTAATGTTGTTACACAAATTCCAGTATCCACTATAAAAGCGCTATTTGCATAGCTGGGCAGTCTTTATGGTGGTGCCGTAGTGTACCGGTTAGCGCTTCGTCATAGTAATTCATTAATGATGCGTTCAATCCCAGCCAGGACCAAATTTGGATAAGACATCGAAATACTTAGCTCTCTCAAATGCCCAAATGTTGTGGCGCGCTGTGGTCTAGTGGTAGAGCGTTGGACCCATATCGAAAAGTCGTGAGTTCGATCTCCGCCATTGCCATATGCGTTGTGTCCCTGAGCAAGACACTTTATCTGCATTTGCTTATAACTGGTTCTACCCAGGAAGACATCGAGAGTGATTCAAATAATGTCATAAAGCTTTCGTTACAATCGATGTAAATTAAATAAGTTTAAACTAAATGCCCAGTGCAATATAGTGAGGGCCGATAAACACGTATACGCACACTGGACAGACTATAGTCACTTGCATCAGTCAGATCGACCTTTCCTTAAAGACAGAATATGATTATTAAAACATAAACTGAAACAGTTGACGAAGTATTCGGAAGCGTTACAACTCAGAGAATTACGCGAACAAGTAAACTGAATAAAATTAAACACTACACGCTATGCCGAATAAATATGTGTGTACTAGTTACGCTGGATCCTCTACACGCTGCGCCGTAGCTAAGCACAACACAGGAAGTGTGCAGATCCAAATGGGTTATGTATAACTCAGGTATTGTTTATGTAAACACAAGAGTTAAAAAGTTATCTTGCCTTTTTAACGAAGCGTACATTTATAATCAGTTGTTTCATAACGACTGGGTACATCAGTTGATTTAATGCAAATGTGTCGGTAATAATATACACAAATAATTGACACAACGTCTCTATCATCTCTGTTAAGGTTAACAATAAGCATATTCTGACTTTAAGAAGTAGATTTATAATTTACCTGAAGACCAGCTTTCCAAGGATAGTAACCCGTCATGAAAGAATGTCGTGATCTGAAAGATAAAATATCACCATATCATCTAAAATGATTCAACTAAATCAAAAATAGTAATGTTGATGGGAGGATTAAAACAATATGGATTTAATTTAATGTAAAATGCAGTAAAAAGATAATACCATCTATAACTATATTTGGTACTAAAATGTGTATTCAACAACGTATCTGCATACCATTATAGAGAGTTACTACCAGAAGTACTTACGGAGAGCATACTGGCTGCACGAACGAGTGGTTGAGTAACACGCCTGACCGTGCCAACTTGTCTATATTGGGCGTGATCATTTCCGGATTGTGAAACCCAACATCGTTCCATCCTGATGAATAGAATAGAGAGCAGTAACAATGGCGGTATGTTAAGATGAACGGTGACAATGTGTTAACATTCACAGTGAAAATGTCAAAATGTGTCAAAATACACTGTGGCAATGTGTCAAAATGTACTGTGGCAATTTGTTAAAATGCACTGTGGCAATGTGTGAGAACACACTGTTGGAATTTGAAAACTACACTTAGACAATGTTTTAAAATAAGCTGTGACAATGTGTGAAAATGCACCGTGGATGTGTTAAAATATACTGTCACACTATGCTAAAATATTCGGCGGCAATGTGTTAAAATACACTGGCAATGTGATAAAATGCACTGTTGCAATGTGTTAAACTTTACTGTGACAAAATGTTAAAATACACTCTGGCAATGTGGCGATCCTATATGTAAAAAGTACAAAAGAATTTAGACTTTAAATTTTGTTTACAATTATATGTATACACGAGTCACTCTGTTATAATACTATAATGTATCAAATGAAAAATGATTCAAAATGGCATCACGGTTTATCAGTTACAAACTAATACTCTAGATCGTTTGGAGCAGGGGACGGGTAGACCGGGATATGCTTTGCCCCCCCCCCCCTCCCCCACGCTCATACCAATCACCCCCACATCCCCACCCCACTTCTCCCCACTTCTCCACACCAGCCCCGTGTGGTTCTCGGGGGCCCCGTTTGGTTACGGGGCAAAGAATAGGGCCACTGCAGATCCCTTTGGAGGGATAGGCAGAGGGGTAGAATCCCCCCAAATTCATGTTCATTTTATCATTTTTTGTTCATGTTCATTAAAGGTCTTCATCATGATCCCTGCATGGTTTCAGGTGCTATCTCGCTCGCATCAAAGAGCAGTGGCAGAAAAACAATAAATTTAACGTGGCTCCAGCGTAAATGGAGTTTCTACGATAGAATTTGCAGCAACTCTGCAGTTCAGGTCGAGAAGGTTCTAGGCCCATTTTCCATATTTTATCTCGATGTACATGGAAGATGAGCCTGGCATGTTCAAGCCTGTTAGGCGCTATATAACCTTTTCATGTGTTGGTGCGCCTTAAAACCCCAATTCAATTCCAATTCTCCACACCAAAAACACACCGATAATTAGCATAAACAAACGTGAAAAATACCTATAATGTATAATGTTCGAAAGAGCGGACACTTGTTGGGGTATTTTTTGTCGGACAAGGCGTCTATATGGTGTGATATGTTTGTCTGTCACAAAATCTCTCTCTGGAAATACCATTCTCCTCTCCACCTCCCAATTATTGGAACGCTCTTATTCCCATACTCTAGATCGTCAACGCTCCGTGGTACTCTCTCGAAATCTCGGATCACATGATAGGATAGAGCATGTGAAGATTTCTCTTCATAGCCTCTATCCGATTTAGTGTTTACAATATGTGTATCGAGTCTCTATGTAGGTCACGCTTTAATCTGCGAAGAGCTGATGTAGCCAGTATTTGAAATTCTGAGCCATCTTCATGATTGGTTTAAAAAGTAGGGCAAACACTAAATTATACATTACCCAACTGTTACCTCAGATTTTCAAATAGTTGCACGAATTATTCATGACGATCTACTACCAGCGCTCTTCATAGTTAAGTGACCTATATAACATATGGTAAACACTAAGTCGGATAGAGGCTATGAAGATAAATCTTCACCATTAAGAAATCGCGGTCGGTCGATACGCTCCCTCCCTTTAATGGTGAAGCTTTCTCCTCATAGCATCTATATCTTGAATACCGGGGAACTTGTCAGTATTGACCAGTATTGACCAAACAAAGGAACGCACAAAAACAATGAAACGTCCTGAATTATTTAGCTTTGTTGGCACTGAGAGTAGGATATTAAGCCTTTCTCTTGCAGTATCATCATTAACTCTGTCCTAAAATAATTTCTTTCATAATGTTTCGCATGTGCTATTTTATGAGCTTTCGTACATGTAGAATTGTTTGGCTATACAGTGTCTTGTTTAAGAAAGACTAGGCTTTCTTTTCCGATTGGAAAACAATAATAGAAGGCCACGAGTGTGTGTGTGTGTGTGTGTGTGTGTGTGTCGTTCTAAGGTTTATAGTCCGACAGCAAATATAGAACAAGCGCAATCCGTAGACACGTATCTTGAGCGTAATGGTCACAATACAGTCTGGACTTGTCTATATGAGTGTGTTGGTTGATTTGGTGCTACTACTGTGATGTCGATTCCGTTGATTATGTGTAGATGGTGTGTCGCTTTCGCTCTGTGTAGTTGTCGCTGCGGCGGTAGAGCTCCTACATCGGCTAGGTGGTGCTGTCCTACATCCGCTACTGGCATATGGTCGGGGGTCCTGTTTTTGGGACCACACCCATCACAGTATGGCCCCTGCGCCGCACACATTATCAGATGGCTGCATTGATTTTCCCCCTCTTCGGATGTCAGTCTACGGTCAAATGTAGACCTCGGCGTCGATCCCTAACTATTACTACCTCATGATGAGAAGACTTCTACTGTAACTGCTACTGTGGCGGATGATCTCAGCTTCGGACCGCGGACTTCTGTCTTTCCAACCTCCGAGTTCGTTTACTGCCATATGATGATGAATGCTGTGATGGGACGCAGGGGACATCCTCACTCTTGGTCTGGTGACACTCATGATCCACGCGAATAAACCATGAATGTCACCAGTGCCCACTCTGCGACTTGCACGCGGTGAAGATATCAGGTGACAATATCAATACAATGAGATATTCGTTCTTTATATACTTCAATATAATTATAGCGGAGACCAGACGTGACCTATATTTCGTCCAAAATAGGTCACAGCGACACGATGTTGCTAGATGCATGTAAGGAACATTCCGGTGGAGTTTGGTTAACATCCTCAAAAAACAGAGCAAAATGTGCCTAGTCGTGGCGGAGACCGGACGTGACCTATATTTCGTAGGTCATAGCGACCGGACGTGACCTATATTTCGTAGGTCATAGCAACCCGAAATTGTGCATATAATGTTAGATGCATATACGGAACATTCTGGTGGTACTGTGGTGAATATCCTGCCAGAAAGAAGCAAGATATGCATAGTCGTAGTGGAGACCAGCCGTGACCTATATTTCATCCAGAGTAGTTAACAGGGTATAAGGAAAATTCAGGTGGAGTTTGGTGAAAATCCTGCAAGAAAAAAAAGTAAGATACTCATATCGTTAGGTGTATGTACTAGTATGTCCAAAGTAGGTCACAGCGAGTCGACATTTTGCACATAATGTAAGATGCATATAAGGAACAGTACGGTGGAGTTTTGTGAAAATCCTGCAAGTAAATAAATGCAATCGGACGCACGTGCGGACGAGCAAACGGACTGGCACACACACACAAACACACACACCCGGACGACATTATGATCCTATGTCGAGATCCGTAAACATGCCCGATAAATAGAATATAATCCGGTGCCCAATCATTCATATCCGGTTCCCTTATTTTACGAAACGTCACTCGTATAGAATCTGGAGTTTTTTAATACAGATGGCAAGGACTGTATTTGTGTTTAATTATGTTTATTTTCATTAAACATAACCAAATTAAGTTTTGGCAGATTGAATACATTTCTATGTTAAGTATATCAAAACATTTGGAATACAAATCACACTCGTGTATTGTGGACACGGACTTGTCTTGACAAAATGAGACGTGTCTTTTTATTTTGTGATACAAACTTCCAGAACAAGTTACTATAGTACTGATCCTTTTATTATACTGAAAGGAAAAAGAAACGCATAATGGATATTTCCGCTATATATTGTATGTTTAATATGCTACTGCTAATCGAATGGTACAGGGCGAAATTAGGCCTGTCATTTCAGAAAGAAGGTTTAAACAGCACCGAACACTCCAATGGTTACCTTTAAAGTTTCATTATCGACAGAATGTGCAATTGGCTCAAGCAGGTGAGCAAACTTAGGCTTTAAACGTTGCAATCTCTTAACATTAAACACAATACTGAAATGGCTTGACTTTTCCAAGCGAAACTGCAACATTTATGAATTTCTTGTAACAAAGTATACTTTGATTAAAAGTTCTAACACATGACTGAGTTATCCTTTCTGCAATTAGTTGTAGCCTAGTGTAGTATAGGCAATTATTGGATTATGCGTTTCTTTTTCCTTTCAGTATATATACCTCTTTACATTCATTAAAATAGAATGCATGTATCAAAAAAAAAGAAGTGTATTAAGTCAATTTAACTGAAAACCACCAACAGGAAAGACAGGAAAACATGTACATTACACGCGCATGAAAACATGTACATTACATTGCAACAACTACACATGTATTCATTACATATGGGTAAACAATTCAAATTCTGGTGAATTTACCAATTGACATAATGTTAGATTAATTAATTAACCCACAATGTTCACAAAATAATGCACAAACAAACATTATGATAGTTCACATTTCATGTTAAAACATCCATTGTTCTTAATGGATTACTAGCTGGGCAATTCCCAACATTCCAATCTGACATTTGTGTATGGGAAGTTCCAAAATCTATTTTTAGTAACATAGTGTAATAGATTCAGAAAACGTCTAGAGGTGATACAGGGTTTTGTATTGTATTCCATTGTAGGAAAATGAAGGTACTAGATATATAATTATAGATAGGTATATAATAAAAATACTTACAATAGTGTACGTTTTTCTTGCAGTACTTAAAAATTATGTCCCCTTTTGTATTATCCCATTGAGACTGCATTAGAAAAAAGATAAAAAAAGTTAGTACTCAAATAATCTTGAATATGTGTACATGAAACCCCCAGTTTAATATGACTTTGTTTACACCTTTATCTACACAGTGCTACCCTTGAATTATAAATACATATTTGCTAAATACGTGAATTAGTCGATATACACGACATTGAGCATGACATAAGCTAAGTATGGATCAATACACACGTTTATCAAGTTTGTATTTATTATCAAATATAGCACTGTCTAGATAAACGTGTAAACATATTAAACTGCAAGTTATATGAAACACTATTCAGGATTATGTGAGTGCTAAGATGTTTTTTTTAATGTTTTTTCAATCGGATTCCACAAAAGGGACATAATTCTTTAATAAAAAAAACAAAATCCTAAGTACACAGTTGCATAATTGTTATAATGTATACACAACAAAACACATCGACTTGAAAGCTTTTCATCATGCGATCATAGCAGACGAATAAACTAATTAGTTTGCAGTTCAACCGTATCTCCAAGCGTGACTTTAAGTGACGAAACAATGAGAATATTATTGACATATTCTTATGTGGATATTTATGAATTATGACTAGACTTAGTGTATTAATTTTGCAGCTGTCCATTTGTTCAGATAGACACCGCCGACAGTGGTGTAGCTGCCTATAGTCTCTGTAGACACGTGCCTACACATTGTCCCCAGAAATCAAAAACATAAAAATGCCAAAAATGCAATAAAAACCGATGGGGGGAGTGGGTGGGGGTGAGGAGTGGGTTGAGGGGTATGGTCAGCTCATACTATTTTTTACTTTTTTCGCTCGCGGTCTTTCGGAACCAAACACACCATGATTGTGCAAAATTTCGAAAGATTTTCAGAAAGCAAGTATTTATATTTAAAAAAATGCTATTGTGTTCTATTCCGACGTTTTTGTTTCGAAATCGCAGATTAAAAAAAAAAAGCTTGAAATCACGGGTTAAAAACATATTGTTTGCTGCTTAAAATACCGTCAGAATGCAGGATTTGCCTTCCTTCTAAAAATATATTCACGTGGGGTCATGCCCCGGACCCCACTAAACCTTGTGCCTTCACACTGATTTAGGCACAGCTACGCCACTGGCCGTGATTTTGTTTTTTTTTAAAGAAAACTGCCGTGTATATTGATTAAACTATTTTTTTTAAATCGAGGTTACTTATACAGAAACTACCGTCAATTTTAAATTAGTATTGAAAAAATGATGTGTAGAACGAATAAACATACCCAGGTCGTCTGCAACAATGAATACTATGTTCGGCTGCTTCCCACACGCTCCATTGATGGTGACAAAAAGAACGAAAACAACAGTGATAGTTTCCATTTTTCGCACATTGAATGATGTTTACGTCGATCAAGCCTATGTACGCTTACTACACTAGTATGTGTATGTGTTGTGTTAGCACAATTATGGATACCTGCATTATTGATGCGTAGAAATGTGTGTAACACTAGTAGCTGTAACGTACAAATCTACATTCTTTGGTATTAATGTCAATGGTTGGTTGAATGTTGTTTTATGTTACATTTTAGATTATACACGACGATCGATAGTGAAGGCGATGATACACATGAAGATCGATCCAAAGGCGGAAATCACCGACTCTCTCCTGGGTAGAACCAGTAGTGTATAAATTCCTCCCGTCATGCACACAGGCAGCCGGCACAGAGCTAGGATAGTAAAAGATGGACTCGTGGGTTTGAGTGATTACAATATTAAGTAGTTGATTTCTGGACCAGAAGAAAAAAAAATATATATATAGATATATTATATACTATATACCTGAAGGTGTGGACTCCTAAAATGGTAAAAAAACACCAACAGTTCTATACTACTTGTTATTTCTCGGTACGTAAGATAGCCTGGGCAGCATAACCTGCTCATGTCACAAGTAGAATTATATATATAACGAATAAAACATAAACTGTCATTCAATCTCTCGTACTTTTTTGTACCAGAGAATCAAATATGCCAACTTGAGTGAATTTCAGTTCATGGACAAGAAGAAGGCACGGCCGGTACTACCAATAATATATAGGTCAAATATGGTGGCATGCGTTAAAAACGACTGAATACTAATGTGATGATTAACTAGAACGGATACCTGAAGCGCCGAAACTGAAAATTGTCGTGGAAGCTGTGAATTTTGATAATTTCAAGAGTGAATGTTTTTTTCATTCACATCCAGCCATCGTGATTCCAGAACGAGGTTTTTTGTAACAAGACATCTGATTGGACGAGGTAGCTACTCCGTCCAATCGGATGTCTTTTTACCAAAAAAAAACTCGTTCTGGAATCGTTATGGACGCCTGCGGGTAAAATATGCGTTCGCTCTTGAAATTATCGAAATTCACAGCTTCCACGAAAAGTTTTAGTTTCGGCGCTTCAGGTATCCGTTCTAGTTAATCATCCCATTAGTATTCAGTCTTTATGCTCTCCATGCTATCTTACTTACCGAGAAATAACAAGTATATAATATGCATATATATATATATATATATATAATATACATTTCTTTTGGTCCAGACATAAACTGATTAATATGTTAATCACTCTAAGTCCATCTTTTACTATCCTAGCTCTGTGCCGGCTGCCTGTGGTCATACATAAGAATCGACACTTTCTTACTTTCACGTCGAGCCCCAGTGGGATTTGAAACTGCAGCGGTGAGAAGCGGGACGGTTTCAAACGCAGCGTCTTTTACTATCCTGGACACGTTGATGCATTACTGTTAAGTAGTGTAAAGAACATGTGAATCGCGGCGGTGGCGATACAGTATCCTTCGGCGGCATACGGGAGGTCGTGGGTTCGATCAGTATTAGTAGCGTCCTTCATTGGCGTTTAGCATATGGAGGGTAGAGCTGGCGGTCTGTGCGGTGTCATATTCTGACTGTGTGTGAAAACCATGTCGTGTCTACGGCATGGTATTCCAGGGTGGCACCATAATATAGAGGATCTTACATGACTACTCATTCATTATTGGATGTATTAAACGAGTTGGCAAAATGATATAATGTGAGGCTCTTGCCGAGCATTATATCATTTTTGCTAACGAGTTTAATAAATTCAATAATGAATGAAAACGAACGTTAGATTCTATTTATCACATAACTCACATATCGACTTTTATTGCATTTTGACTGTCGCTTTCACACTCAAAACCGACATAAACCGTGGGAATTGGACATAGTCATTATCGATTTTTTTTTTGACAGCGCATACTAGGCTTATTTGCATGTCTAGAATGAGTGACGAAGCAACGAACCTCTAGTGGGTAGTGGGGCATGCTCTCCCTGAACATTTTTAGCATCTGGAACACTGAAAATGAGCCGCCATTTCAGTGTATTTTCAATCATGCATTATTGTGTTTACTTAAAAGGTTGAATTTTCTGTAATACAAAATGTAGAATTTAAACACTGTACTGTAAAACAGGATAAATTTATAAACACTTTACTTATTGTTTAACGGTCATCAACCCACTGTTTGTGTTATTTAGAGCTATTACGATACGTTTAATGCATTATAGATTGTGTGAAACAGCTGGCGTACTGTAACCCTACCGTATACACCGAAGAATCAATATAGAATATACAAACAGAAATATAGTTTTTTATTGTATACTTTCATATTGTCCCGTTTAGTTTGCATTGAGCTAAGCGTGCAATATTCTACGATATTGCACACATTGATATTGCACGGGAACTTTTGCTCGTGCTTGCTAAGAGCCGCGAAATAGAAATAAGGAACTACTTTCAAATAAAAATAACGGAATCCTTCCTATTGTGTCAACAACAAAATACGTGTTTTTTTTTAACCTTTTATGGCAAAAATTGATAAAATAATTGAAATGGTCACTCACCCATGGTTTTTACGTTATCGAATGGTAAACAAACTAGAAAATCGCTTGATATTTTTAATGACGTCATCCGACGTCGACGTCGTTTTCGCGCAAAATAATCATCCACACAAAATGAAACTGAATGGCAAGATAGGAATTCCATCAAAAGCTATAAAAATAACACAAATACAATGAAAAGTAATAGTCATACAATTAACATTGATCGAAAAAATTATGAAAGTATACAATAAAAAGGTTATTGAATTTGTATGGCTAAATATTACTTGGAACTCGTTGTTTTTGCGCAGGACGACTCGCAAGCTAGTTTGCAATGCGTACATCTTACCCGATCTTAATTACTGTTGTGCGCTATCGGGAAATTATCATGATTCTCTAGAAGATAAAATGATCTAAAGTGATTCCAAAAAACAGATGCAACACCTATGATGGATAAAGAAAAAAAAACTTCTTCTGTTTAACCTTTTACCGAACTCAGTTAATTAAAGGACGTTTCACAAAAGAGTTAAATTTCAAGAAGCGGTCCTAATGTTTAAAACGTTTAATGGTCAGGCTCCTGCCTATCTTTGGACACATTTACTCTAGCTTCAAATGTACATATGCGAAAATTAAGATCATCCTTAAAGGGACACACGGCAATCTTGAAGTGTTTCAAATGGCTGTCTCGATTTATATATGAAGTATCATTTTTACTTTTACCCTGGTTACATTTAAAATAAATCAGTTTTTAAGTATTCACTATTTCGTCTTATTATACTATAAGTTTTAATATATTATTGGTGCAATACTATCAGAAATTAATAATACGCAAAAACAGATTGCTTAATACTATTCTTATAATTAATATTAATGATTGAACAAATACAAGTTATGCAGAAAAACTAGCAGGACGCCATGAGTTTCTAAAAAATAAAGATTGACATGTGTCCCTTTAAATCTAAAAAAGAAATATTTATATCGTGAGTTTTTCAGAAAATCGTTTGTCTATTCGGGCTCTGAAGTGTGTAAATCAAGGCCTTGCCATTTAACCCGCTACATATATATAACGGACTGTTCTTTCTTTGAATTAAGACCATTTCATTTATGTGACAAAGGGGTGTTTTGGGGGAAATTACTGATCAGCAGCCGGACATTGTTAAAGGGTTAAAAATGCGCAATCTGTCAATCATTTCGAAGCATTGTATTAACAGTCTCGAAAGAGTTAAACTTGATCAATTGAAGTGTATGAAGTAATTATTAGGAAAGACAACAAATTTGGTGCAGTGGGTGTGCTGATTGCTATGAAGAACAGCCTAGTGGCAACCCAACCCCACTGATAGATCAAGAATCAGACTCTGAAGTAGTATGGGCTAGACTTTATTATAAAAGTAAACCATTTTATTTTATGATATGCAATGCAATACCGTATTTTATCAGTGAAATAAAAGTGTTATTCCACACTGTGGAATATAGAGTTTTATTTCACAGTAGCTGCCGGGACTACTTTTGTTGTTCTACTATAGTTTCCCTGTAAAATCAGAAAATAAAAAGAAAATTTGTTATTTTGTCGTAAATAACTTATTTTATTTCGCATTCGTGAAAATATAGTTTTCTCACTTCTCGATGAAATAAAATATGTTATTCACTCCAAAACAACAAATATCCTCTATATATCGAAACATTAAAACTATTGTACCTCATTATTTATTCATATGTAGTTACAACAGTTTTGCGCTGACCCCTCGATATACTGGATCGTTTTACAGGCCAACCTCTAAAGATGACACAAACATTTTAGCAAATCTGCACGAATCTTTGTCAAAACTTACAGATAATGACTCAGCATTACCCAACATAGTGCTCACTGGATATTTTAAGTGCCGGACATTATATGGGACACTTAAACTGTAAGAAGCAGTCCAAGCTACTCGAACCAACTAAAGAACACCATGATTGACTTGGTAAATGCCAACTATTTATTTCAACTAACTGATCAACCCACGAAAAACGACAATATGCTCGATTTAACATTAGCACAGCAGTGTTTAAGAAAGGAGACAAGACCATTCCTGCTAGGAGACAAGACCACAAAACCATTCCTACTAGGAGACAAGACCACAAGACCATTCCTGTTAGGAGACAAGACCATTCCTGCTAACTACCGACCAGTGTCATTAACATGTATACTCTGCAAATACATGGAACACATTATATTCAGCCAAATCACGAGATAACTTGATTAACACAACATACTGGTAAACTGTCAACATGGTTTTAGAGACAATCATTCATGCGAGACCCAACAACTTAATACTGTTGAAGAACTTTCTAGACGACTTGACCAAAGCAAAACAACATATCTGCTAACTTTGGATTTTCAAGCCCAACCATTATGGGATTTCCGGAAGAACCAATACATGGATAGAGGCGTGGCTTTGCCACCGTCACCAGAAGGTAGTGCTTGATTGAGCTTCATCTGCAGACACCTGTGCTGTTCGGGGAACTGTATTGGGCCCACTGCACGGTGTTCATGCTGTATGTACATGACATCGGGAATAAAGTCTCGCCTCTTACATCTATAAATACTTCTCCGATGACTGTTTTCTATATCGCACAATAAATACTACAGCAGATCTACTACAACTACAGGCTGATCTTGACACCATGGTCGACGGATGCTCCTGAACTTGACTGATGCATTTCAGTGCAGACAAATGTCACTAACTGAAGATAACACGCCAACGAATCAACATACAACACCAGTGGTAGTAAACTTGCAGAAGTACAACCTCATCTGAACTTACTAATGACCTAACCTGGAAAACACATAAAACAACATTACATCAAAAGCCAATATAATGCTTAACCTATTCGGCAACATGTCTATAACTGCAACCAAGAGGTCAAGTCAAAAGCATTCACCTCACTAGTACGACCACATATAGAATACTCATCATCCGTCTGGGACTCGTACTCCAAACACGATATTCTTCAACTAGAAAAAGGATATCGAAAAGGGGCAAGGGCCCTGTTTTATTAAACATCATACGATAATTCTCAACTATTAAAATCGTTCACTTTGTTCACCAAAGCATTCAATGTAGACAATTATGTGTGAACGTAGTGCAAAAATATCACCTGTATAAGAAATGAAATGAAATCAAGTTTATTTGAAAAGTGTAATTTATAGTGAAGCATTTAAGAAATTGAGTTACGATAAAAATGGTCGTAAGTTGTTTCATAAAACGGGGCCCAGATTTGTAAAAGGACAATATTCTTATAAAGAAAGCATTAGCATCAATGCTGAATGATCTATAATGGCAACCTTTATAACAACGCAGAAGCAGACTGTCTATTTTCTACAATATATACAACATCCTCTCTCCAATAAAACTACCAGACTATGTTCAAACTCCTCAACGCCAGACACGAACAAATGACGTAGCACTCATCCAGTTGACCACACATTATGAACAATACAAATACAGCTTCTTGCCACGGACGCTTTGCCTCCCGACCTGGTGCATTCAGATACTGTGGACGAGTTCAGTACCCGTAGGCAGCTCCACACAGCTTGAGCCAAGCGGCACTTTTATTTGTTAACCTGTACATTTGATTACCACTTGATGTCACCTGCCTGTGATGCTTAGCCCTAGGCAATATATCAGTAGAAGTCAATATAATTAGAAACAGTTATAATAATAATAATTGTATTAATAATATCTCTATTTATCGAGAATAGCATATTTGACGTACAGCCAGTCAATAGTTTACATTCTGTATCATTAATTCATCCAAGTATACCCTTTTTAATCTTGTTCTGAATAGAGCAAGCTATATCGATATGATATGTTGCATTGGATTTTGCGCACAAGTTAGCGTTTCAAAGACCAAGTCGTTCTTTTGCAATCAGTCCGATTACCCGTCGGTCAATTTTTCCTGACCCTGTTAGCGGTAGTGCATCGAATATTAAACTGTATCTTGGTTTTATTGTCACTCCAAATCCTGTTGATTGTTCTAGAAATGCACTGTCACAGAATTTGTTGACGTCATCAACAGTGAGTGCTGCGCCAGCTTTAGGGACAATGCATGCGCAGACGACTTGGTACAATCTTTCATCCGGCACTCCTACAGCAATAGCATGCTGTGCGCCAGGGCAATTCTGCAACGTTTGCTCGATCGGCCAAGGAAAGAACATGTGGGCATGCGTTGATATTACCTCTTTCATTCGCCCTTCGAGAACTATGTTGCCATCCTCTCGCATATGGCATACATCCCCTGTTTGAAACCAATTACCGGAATCCACGATCTCTCGAAATAGGTTTTCTTGGTCGCGGTACCCGGAAAATCTCCAGGTAGATCGTGCGCACAGCTGTCCGGATTCTCCAACAGGTACCACGCTCCCGTTCTCGTCTATGATCTTGCATTCCATTCCATGATTTGGTTTTCCTGCGAAGACATTGTACAGCATAGTATAAGATTATGTCTTAATTTGTTTATAATACATGTGCCTTTAGATTTCTTCCTTGCGCTTGTACACGTACAGTTCAGTTTTTTTTGAAAACTGTAAATCATTTATGGCGTGAAAAATGGACTGTATGAACAAAGTAAATCAAGGTCATTCACACTGAACTGCTGATGGTAGGAACGAGTTGCTGTCATGCAGATTAGGTATGAAGTTTGAAAGCTGTTTGGCTTTTAGTATATGAATACTGTAAAGGACTTAAATTAAAAACTTGAATGTAAAACGACGATGAAAATGAAGGACTACTAGTCCTGATCTGCCATCTTTATAAAAAAAAAATGAAAATGGATGGGGTATGGTCATCTGAAATGTTCAACCAACTGCATAACTTAGGCATGAGCAATGTAAACCGTATAGTACATGATAGTAATTCAACGCTATTGATGTGAACAAAATACCAAACAGAATACTTATATGGCAAAACAATGTTCCCTTTATATCCGAAAAGCTTTACTAAAAGCTGTCTGCACTCGCTGAACAATTGGACTAGTCTATGGACCCGTTTGTTTCACATAAAAAACAAAACAACTTTGTGTAAAAGAAAGTCAAATTTTTTATTGAATACTTTCATATTGTTTTTTGCTACTACTATGAATACCTATTGCCTATCAAAAGACATACATTTTTTGTTCTTTGTAGTTTGGTACGTTGGGATTTTCCTCAAAAAACGGAAGCGCTCAAGATAAAAACAACTCACGTATTCTAAACGTTTTAATGCTAAATTATGTTTACTTCGACATTGTTTTGAGATACAATAATAACTTTATTACTTATTGTTGGTGGTGTTTGTATAAATTTACGTCGAGATGACCTTTTACCGTCATGTTCACGTTTTTAACCGAGAAAATGACTGCGAAAATGTTCCAACGGCTGTCAACGAACGTAATTTTTTGGATGCGTATCTAAGCATGTCGTGTTGAAGCAACTTATACTTTTTTTGCCACTGACCGTTCCAAAGCGGTAGCCCTATTGTCAACCCTTTTGTGTTTGTGATGGCCTTTTATTCATCTTTAAATTTGTTCTTTGTTTCTATGTGTGTTTGTGGTTGACTGTCGTCCTTGAATGCTGCTTTTCCTGCTCGATTTTTATATCTATATTTATATATTTTTAATTGTAACAACAATGCGCATCTCAGCTTATCTTCGACAATATTAGAATTGAAAATAAAATCTTGCAGACAAAAATAGTACGAGTTTATTTCGTGGCTCTTGGCAGTCACGTGAACAAGTTCGCGTTCAATATCAAAGTATGCAATATCGTATAATACTGAACACTTGCACCAATGAAGGGTCAATAGGACAATATGAAAGTATACAACAAGTAAGGTTTTACGCAAGCGTAAAGTAGTTGCCGAGAGAAAATAGCATTATATCTGGATAGGAACTGAAAACAAAAAAAAATACATAATAATATATCAAGTCACGGGTGTTAAAACAATATTGAAAAAAAATAATGTCGCGGATACATAAACACGCCACGAGCATTTTTTCTTAGCAAACTCATTCTTCCCGATTTTTACCATCAGTTCTTCCTAATAAATATTTTGAATGAAGGTGGGCGACCTCGCTTCTCTCTGTTCAAATACCTTGACATGCCTTACGTGTTGATTACTTCACTCTTGTAACACGACGTGCTAGAAGTACACATCAGCACAGAGATATACAGGGATACGTGTGCGTTACTGTTAACTGATACTATGTGTAATTATAAGATTGCGTTATCAAAGTGAAAAATGTAAAGGAACTGTTCCTTGCTACCTTAACATGTGCAATTATGAAAACCATATAAGAATATATATAAATACCATATAGAATAAAATATAATATATACCTACCTACAATCCCGTCCTCGTAATCATCAATGTTGTCGCTGGTAAACGTTAAGCATGATCCCACTTCGGTCGTCCCATATAAAATGATGATGGTCTTATTGATTTCGGCCTTTAGAAACAAATGCGATCGGCGAACCCTTTCTCCGCAAAAGATGAAATACCTTACGTGCTTTAATTTACTTAAATACTGACGGTTATTTGACAGATCTGACACGAGGTATCCTGGGAAAAGTGCGACATCACATTTCTCGTGTTCAATGACGTCGCATAAGTAGTCAATCTGCGTACCGGGCAGGGAGATTCTTGGATCAACAAACACTCTTGTGGCTCCGTCTGTCAGATAGGTTCTTGGATAACCTAGAACCCAACTAAATGTTCTGTCGCTGAAGTAACGGCTGTCTTTTGTCAAGTTTAACGCAATGTCTTCTTGTTTAGTAAAATTTAAAAGCCCGAAATGCGTATACTTTACAATCTTTGGTGTGCCCGTTGAACCAGACGTGCAAAAATAATGTACAATGTCTTCAGGTTGAATTAGCGGCATTGCAATTGCTTCCTTAACATCGCTTTCTAAAAGTGTAGCGAGCGAGAGACGGTTCACCTCTTTATCGCTTGCGATTCCGTTGCAAATGACATGTTTTAATGACATAACATGTGCCGACTCTGTTGAAGACTGCGGCCAGATATTCTCCAGAATGGTCCAGTTTCCATCATGTCCATTCGTGTCTATAACGAGCATGACGCACTGCATATGTCTCATCATTTCAGAGATATCGCTACCGTCTTTCAGATTTGATGCCATGTAAAACGGAACGCCACCGGCGCAAACAACCGCCATGTTTGCAATCAGCATCTCTATAGAATTGTTCATGCAGAACGCTACTGGGTTACCTTTTCTCAGTCCCCGTTTCACAAAATACCTCGCTAAGTTCAGTGACCGTTCATGCAGATCTTTCCTAGAAAGGGATATCCGTTCTCGATTCAAATTGTAACAGACAAACGCTTCCTTATCCGGATTTTCTTCCGCTAGGTGGCGTAAACGATCTGGCAGAGTTTGGTAGATGTACGGTTCTGTGATCGGGGTGGAGTAATAGCTTAGTTTTGTAGACATGGCTGAAGATATATGGTGTGTGAAGATCTCGAGTTTTCTGAAAAGAAAACATAAAGATAGGTAGAATTTGTTACCCAACCCATTTGTCATTATAATATTTCTATCGTATATATGTTTTTATATTTGCTCTGTATGTGTACACCTAAAAATCCGCACAAAAAAATACGCTTTTATGGTCAGAGAAGTCTCGGATTACCTGGATCTATACTGCTGAGCTTGATGTGCTATTTGGGTTACCTTAAAAGGCGTTAATGGCCGTTCACAGCTTGTTAACAGACATCATTGCGTCGCCTTGATCGTGACCCTTTGTTGATTAAAGCTACTATAGCTACATGGATTCGTAAAGAGTATCATATACGCATATGCGTGTTTTGGGCGGGTTTTAATTTAAGTTTCATTCTACCGTAACATATGGCAGCAAACCAGCTGACAACGAGAGAAACTTACAACAGGGCATACTTTTTATTCGTCGTTCTGCAGCTTTTTCGAAGGTCCTTGATGTACGCATTGAAAACATCACACAAACATTAAACATTAAACGGATAACTTTCACATGCTTACCGTGTATCGATAAACATAACTATTAATCAACTAATTAATATACAGCCCTTGGTAAAGCATAATAAGTATTTCCAATCCCAAGGTCATGGGTTCGAATCTCGGGCAGGTCATACTAGTTTTCATTGAATGGATGTGTAATTTTGATGTTGGTTTGTAGACAGATAAAGAATTATTTGTAAAGAAATACAAGCAGTTCGCTATAAACTGCCTTACGTACGGGTTTCCAGCCATGTTTCACCAGCTTGAATTATGTAGTATCGCAAGCTTTGAGCCCCTCCTATTTTCACCCAATAGTCTTAAACAAAACGGCTATAGCAGCTTTAAGATGGTGGTCAGATGACACGCTATGCGATAAAAGTATTATAAAAGAAGATGAGGATGATTGCATTCACCTCGAAATAAAGGTAGAGATTACAAACTCGTAAATGTACTCTACTCTTTCTATTTTGTCTGCAGTATGAAGCCCTACATTTCGCTTCTAAGTTTACTATTGGAGTTAACTAATTTATCAAATTATTCTAAAGTATACAAATTTTGACAACTATTTGTATAAAGTTTTATTGTACGTGAATGACAGCGTTAGTGTGGGTCATTTTCTGGTGTGTTTTTATAGGTATTGATTTGACTGTACACGATTTCAGATTAATTGTTCTAAACTTGTTCATGTATGTGCTCAATTACAGGATTGTTATTATACCATGTAATCTTCAATGTAATATAACCTCGTCATATTGCACGATGTTTATGCTGAATACAAAATCGAGAGATGTGTTCGTTTGTATGGGGTTTAACGTTGTTACATCAGGCCCTTTAGGGTTACGACTTCAATTGACATACAATGATATTTTTTGTTCTAAAGCAGGCCCGCAAGCATCACAGAAAGATGGCCGAGGCAAATGCCTTCCTAGCGGGTCTGAGGACACTCCCCACCCACATCTCCACCCACACACAGGTACAGGCAAATAAAATGTTGATTTCTACATTCGATTTCCTGAGTTTTCATGCATTCCTGGGCCAGAGTCTTAGTTTTAAGTCAGACAATTATATTCAATACTGTTTTAGTGATTTTATTTCATATTCCATTTAAACGTTCAATGTTTAAGTCGTACTTTCCCCGAAAGCTAGTACCCGAAAGCCTGCCTCGATATGTCTCTGTCTATCTACGGGTCTGTAAAAGTCGACACATAATGAATGAGTCATTCATGTTTTACAAAGTCTTCATTTTAAGCCCAATTACAGTAGACCTGAACAACTCTGTGTTGACACTATATTTTGACTGATATGACATTTCTGCCATGAATTGTAACATTGTTAAATGAAAAGTCTGATATTCGTTTAACGTTTCAATGTCTCTATTATGACGCCGCGTATGCAAACGTGGAAACGTGGCTCCATCGTAAATGGAGTGTCTACTATAGAATGTGCAGCAACTCTGCAGTTCTGCAGAAAAGAAAGTTCTAGGCTCATATTCTATATTTTATCTTGATGTAAGTGGAGGATGAGCCTGGCACGTTCATTCCTATTAGGCGCTATATGTGTTGGTGCGCCGTAAAATCCAATTCAATTCCATTTAACGTCATTTTCCTGCACATTTAAGACTGAATAAAGAACTTGATTGACTGATCATGTTGATTGTATACTGCTCACATAAATCCATATATACTGAACCAAACAGCTAATGCACCAGTAGACAATACCTTTATTGTCTCAATAATAACATCAATCAATTGTTATGATATTGTGTATACTATCTACATGTACTCGTAGAGGACTGCAGAGCATTGCTCTCACTGTTGTAACTTGATATATGATGGTAGATATGCATGCCTGTATATACTGTGTATATTGTTTAGTCTTATTAAAATAACCAGCAGAGTTAGACGTGTGTTCCTCTTTGATAGCATCCTAACACGAAACACAACATGGTGTCAGAATAAAGGGATTTAAATATTTCAATCAACGATTATAAAAAGATCTTGACTGGATTATTAGAAATTGGACATATTAATATAATAAATTAATTCGTAAAAAAAACAAAAAACATCAAAATGGATTTATCTGGAATTCCGCAGCCAAAAATGGACTTTGACGATTCAAATCTTCCTGAGGCTTGGAAAAAGTTTCAGCAGCACGTGGAGTTAATTTTCAACGGTCCACTCAAAGGGAAAGATGAAGCCACCAGAATTTCATACTTGCTCTTGTGGGTTGGCGAAAAAGGGCGTGACATATACAATACGTGGGTATTATCAGAAGACGACAAAAAGTCTCTTACTGTGCATTACGAACGTTACAAAACATATGTCCAGCCAAAACTTAATCCAGTATTCGCTAGGTTTAAGTTCAACAACGAACTCCAAGGAAACGAATCCATTGAACAATATGTCACCAAGCTGAAATTGTTAGCTAAGGACTGCAATTTCAAGGACCAAGACGAGATGTTACGCGACAGGATAGTATTTGGTGTTTCGTCCTCCAAAATACGAGAAAAGCTCATCAACGTTGGAGCTGACCTGACACTAGAAAAAGCGTTGCAAATATCTCAAAGTTTTGAATATGCACAAGAGCAACTGAAGACCATGAGCAAAATGGCAGCCCCAAATGTTCATGCAGTTCGACATAAACCGAAGCAGCAGCAGCAGCAACAACAACAACAACAACAACGCTATGGTACTGGGACCACTCAACAAAAGTCTATCAACAAACAGGCAAGGAATCCATTAATGAGGGAGTCATGCTCATCATCAGCATGTGGGAACTGTGGATATTCACATTCAAAACGTGATGTATGCCCCGCAAACGGAAAGACATGTGACAAATGCAAAAAGCTTAATCACTTCGCCAAGGTGTGCAGATCAAAAACAGTGCATGATTTAAGT
The DNA here is from genome assembly GCA_037043455.1 of Cyrtodaria siliqua. Classification (NCBI taxonomy): domain Eukaryota; kingdom Metazoa; phylum Mollusca; class Bivalvia; order Adapedonta; family Hiatellidae; genus Cyrtodaria; species Cyrtodaria siliqua. Next base: position 19,404 of record JAWPHD010002035.1, on the reverse strand, counting down.
TCTAATGTGCAATGTGTTAAATTACAAGATAGTTATTTTGTTGATTCTGTACATAAATCAAAGGTTAGAGATAGCCAGGCTTTCGCAAATGTCAAGGTAGGTCCTGCTTCTTTCCCAATAGAATTTAAGCTTGACACTGGCAGCCAAGTTAACATTATTCCCAAGCATATGTATGACAAACTTAGGTTGTACCACCCTCTCCACAAACCACCCCGCACACTCTCTGATTATAATGGCGGTACCCTCAACACTGTAGGTTACTGTACTCTCCCATGTAAATATGGTAAATGCGAGCAAACCTTAGACTTTTACATTGTCAAGACGCGCTCTCCTGCAATAATAGGACTCAAATCATGTGAGGAGTAAGGGCCTCATAAAGTTAGTGTACTCAGTAGACCCTATAAAGTCACAAAATACTGACAGCATTCCTATGACTAAGACAACTGTACTTAAGGAATATGCTGATGTGTTTCAAGGCATAGGTCTATTCCCTGGTGAATGCAACATTCACATTGACAAACAGGCTACCCCTGTTGTTCATCCACCCAGACGTGTACCCGTTTCCCTACACGACAAAGTTAAGCAACAATTAGATTGTATGGAATCGGATGGTGTCATTGCCAAGGTCACGACGCCTACCGATTGGGTTAATTCCATGGTAATCGTGGAGAAGCCACAGTCTGGCAAACTCCGTATATGCCTCGATCCCAAGGATCTGAACAAGGCTATATCTAGACCACACTATCCTTTAAGAACACTAGAGGATATATTGCCCAAGCTGTCTGGTGCAAGATATTTTTCGAAGCTTGACGCTAGGTCTGGCTACTGGAATATAAAACTTTCACACAAGTCATCGTTCCTTACTACCTTTAATACCCCGTTTGGACGGTATAGGTATGTAAGACTTCCATTTGGACTCAAGTCAAGTCAAGATGAGTTCCAAAGGAAAATTGACGAATGTTTTGAGGGGTTAGATGGGATCGTCTCAATAGTTGACGACATCCTAGTAACTGGTCAAACACAGAAGGAGCATGACACGAACTTACGTAATGTAATGAAACGAGCTCGAGAAATGGGCATCAGATTTAACGAGGAAAAACTTGAAGTAGGTGCTACAGAGGTACCATACTTCGGGCACATTTTGACTGCAGAAGGTCTCAAACCAGATCCATCAAAAGTGTCTGCCATTAATGACATGGATTCTCCCAAAAACCGTTCAGAATTAGAAACCATTCTTGGTATGGTCAATTTCTTATCAAAATTTTCACCAAACCTATCAACAGCTACAAGTCCTCTAAGACAACTGTTATCCAAGAATGTAGAATTTGTATGGGACTCGCAGCAGGACGCCGCGTTTTTGAAAGTCAAACAAATTATCACGGACGCACCTGTATTAGCGTATTATGACCCCAAAATACCGCTGACACTTCAGGTTGACAGTTCCAAGTTTGGGCTTGGAGCGACACTATTACAAAGAGGAAAACCTATTGCTTTTGCTTCTAAGTCGCTTACTCCCACAGAAGTAAATTACGCACAAATTGAAAAAGAAATGTTTGCTATTCTCTTCGGATGCAAGCGATTTCACCAATTTGTCTATGGTAGAGACGTGACAGTAGAAAGTGACCATTTGCCAATAGAGTCTATCATGAAGAAGCCTCTTTATCAAGCTCCCGCAAGGTTACAGCGTATGATGTTACAGTTACAGCGCTATAATCTTAATGTTACACACGTTAGTGGTAAGAACATACCCGTAGCTGACACGTTGTCTAAGAAATTTCTCCCCGACACGTACCCTGGACTTTCGGATGGTATGAAGGTACAAGTTCATACTGTACTCTCTAATCTTCCCATAACTGACCGTAAACTAGACCAAATCAAAACTCAGACTGAGCAAGATCCGCAACTGTGCATACTCAAACATGTCATTATACAAGGTTGGCCCGACACAAGAAAACAGTGTCCCTCTCAAATTACAGAGTACTGGAATTACAGGGACGAAATGACATGTATAGACGGACTGATTATGAAAGGTGACCGAATTGTAATTCCTCGAGCACTCAGGCCTCAAATGCTCGAAACTATACATTCAGGACATATGGGTATTGACAAAAGTCTACAGAGAGCACGCAGTTTGCTATTTTGGCCAAGAGTTACGTCAGAAATCAAAGAAATGGTATCAAAATGTTCAATCTGCCTTGAACGTAGAAATGCAAATACCAAAGAGCCGCTAATACCACACGATATACCTTCATATCCATGGCAAACAGTAGCAACAGATTTGTTTACCTTGGACGGTAACGATTATCTTATAGTCGTTGACTATTACAGTCGCTATTTTGAGCTTAAACAGCTTCCCAATGCCAAAAGTCGCACTGTTATTGACAGAATGAAAGGCATATTTTCAAGATTTGGAATTCCATACACTGTAGTTAGTGATGGAGGCCCGTGTTATTCATCGCACGAGTTTGACACCTTTGCTAAAGATTGGGATTTCAAGCACGTTAATTCCATATCACAGTCAAAGTAATGGCCTTGCAGAGAAAACTGTACAGACGGTCAAACGAATCTTGTCTAAGTCAAAAGCCGATAGAAAGGATCCACTTATTGGTATGCTTGAGTATCGTGCAACTCCTTTAGTTTGTGGTTATTCACCAGCGCAATTACTCATGGGTAAACAATTGCGTTCTGTCATTCCCACAATGCATCAACATCTGATCCCAGAAACACCCGATCACAAGAAAGTTAAGGAAACTATGCTTTCTCAAAAAAGTAAAGGGAAAAGCTATTATGACAGTAACTCAAAACCCCTTACACCTCTTGAAATAGGCGAGTCAGTCAGACTTATTCAAATTAAGTTATGGAAACCTGCAGTTGTCACTGAAAAACACAATGAGAGATCATATTCTGTAGAAACAAATGATGGCGCAAATTATCGCAGAAATCGTATTCACCTGATGAAAACAAATGAAAAACATCCATCATTTCCAGACCCTGATTTACTAAGTATAGACCAGCCATTGAATTACAATGAAATTGCAGAAACCCTCCCAGACCCTATTCCAGAACCTCAAGCCAGTGTATCAATAACCTCCCCAGCGAAACAGCCTGAGTCAGTTGATGTACAACAGACACAAAATGTCTACAAAACACGCTATGGGCGTATAGTTAAACCTAAGGTCATAGAATCTATGTAAGAATACATTTACAATATAGAGTTCATGTGAAATGCCAGATTATCTTATGTATTTATCTGAAACCATTGTCTAGCAATTATATGTTGATAAACAATAGACAATTATTAGGAAATTATTGTGACATTAACCATAAAATTGGACGCTCATACCACCTTGTGTTTACATTAACAATTAGTGCTATCAACACTTATCTTGTTAATTGGCAAATGTGATTCACGAGGAATTTTACCAACATCAGCTGTGATCGTACCAGAGGACATTCACACCAATAAACAATTGGACATAGCGCTGCATTTAAGAAGAGAGATGTTATGATATTGTGTATACTATCTACATGTACTCGTAGAGGACTGCAGAGCATTGCTCTCACTGTTGTAACTTGATATATGATGGTAGATATGCATGCCTGTATATACTGTGTATATTGTTTAGTCTTATTAAAATAACCAGCAGAGTTAGACGTGTGTTCCTCTTTGATAGCATTCTAACACGAAACACAACACAATAAATCAAAACAAATTTCATTCTGAACGAGACAAATATATTGTCAATAACGACTGTAAATTTTAAAAAAAAGCATTCAAATAACCTGTCTCCAACGGTACCAGTCGTCATATTGTCTACTGTTGCGTAAGCTGTTTGGTTCTATATATAATGTTTTAGTCAGAGCTTTAGGGATGGCGTGTTCATTTATAAACGGCGTTTATAAACGAGATTAACCACTTCGTTGTTTTTGTGTTTATTTACAAACCAAAGACCCAACTGGGGTATATAAGGGAGGTAATGGCTGGGGGTGGTTTCCCTTATATATTTGAACATGTTTCATGTCAGGGACACTTTTTCCTCAAAAAATCATAAAAAACAGTTGTAGTTATCTTTCAAAAAATATATGCTTGAAGTTTAATTGATTTTCTTTCATTATTATGAAAATAGTGTTATATGGTTCTTTCTGATTTTCATAATTAAATAAAATCATCAAACCAAAATTTCAAATTTCAAATCCATGGGAGGAGCTAAGTATTCATGAGATCATGTGACTCCACTGTTTGTAAACAAATGAACAAAGACATTGTGCAAAGACAATCTGTTAACATAATTGTAAGTGTAAATTTGCAACCTCTGTCCCTTTGAGCACCTTTTAAAAACCCTACTTACCTGTTACCTACTAACCGAGGTGGTTAACCTCTGGTTTATACCGAGGTGGTTAACCTCTGGTTTATAAATAAACACAAAAATACCAAGGTCGGTGTTTATTTATAAACCAGAGGTTAACCACCTCGGTATAAACCAGAGGTTAACCACCTCGGTTAGTAGGTAACAGGTAAGTAGGGTTTTTAAAAGGTGCTCAAAGGGACAGAGGTTGCAAATTTACACTTACAATTATGTTAACAGATTGTCTTTGCACAATGTCTTTAAACATTTCATGAAACAAATGTGTATACATATCGGATAATGGCAATTACTGTCCGATGTTGGTGTACATGCCATACATATTGTATATACGGTTACACGAAAACCCAAATCTACCTATTCCCCCAAATCCACACAAATCTACCCCTAAATCTCCCAAATCCACACCAAATTTACCTTATATGGTGTAACATCAATGTTGTAATAACAAATATCACAACAAACGTGTAAAAATAACGCAAAAATCATAATTCAGTAATAAATTAACAAATATATCTTCATATTTCTCAAATGATTATTTATTTTTGATATTTGGTACAATAACATCATTTTGTAACACCATATAAGGTAGATTTGGTTTGGATTTTGGGAAGTTTAGGGTAGATATTGTGAAGATTTGGGTGGATTTGACGGAAATAAGTAGATTTGCCATGGTTGTTTCGTGACACCCTTGTATATATATTATTCTTCAAAAATCAATATACATTTTATGACCTTTCATTGACAAATCAGAACATTATGTTTTTCAGTAGTGTTCGAACTCAATGTACCACGGGTATCGTTGCCATCTCCCATCATCCACCACCCTCATCCACATATACCCACACACCCTCCCACCTAACCCACGAGCTCCCTTTTTTGTAATGACCTTTGCAGAGGTCGAGCGAGCACTCCTATTAAAATTATAAATACACACAAAACTCATCGAATGCAGAAATTCATGTAATATGAAACCATACCTTTTTATCTAACAGAATTTGCTGCGTTATCCCAGTCCAACTTTCCTATCGACGTTTAACGAATATTTCCGATTTTCACAATCTAGGTGTAAATCCACCAAAGGAGTTAGTCTGATGCATTAAGTGGAACGCGGAACAAAATTGCAAAAGTAACTTTATATGCGTTTTCTGTATTATTAAACAAATATAAACACCATACTAAAAGCCGAGAACCTAGCTGTTTGCACGGACTTGTCAATATTGTGTTGAACATTCCTCTTTCATAACTTTATAAAGATTATTATAAAGTACTTTGTGTTCATATGAGTCCTTATGTAAGCTATTTGTTAGTCTAATTGCCTTTAATTGTTTTGAAGTTATTGTGTTATGTCTAAAATAACAGCAATTGATCAGGAATGCCTAAATATTGAAATTTTTAATGTGTGTGTGCTTATTCTAAAACGAAAAATGTATATTTACCCCACCCACTAATGCAACGTTTGAAAATTTATATTTCTAAAAAGTAAACTTAACTAATTGTCTTATTTCCATAACATGTAAAAGGCATAAACATTGGTTATGGATACATCAGAATCCACTACACGGATTCAAACACTCAGTTTAGGTTCTCGTGTTCTTATTACTCAATGCACACATATGGTTTTTGCTCATCATATAAGGAAGTACTAAAAGTGCTGCTTTTCAAAATGAAACTGGATATTCTACAATACCAGAAGCATTTACGGTCTTGACACACTTCATGGCATTATTGCAGCCGTTACCCCTGGTGTAAAATACAATAAACCCGTTCCAACGATAGCAATTACAATGGAAGACCTAAACCATATCGCTAGAATTAATATAAAATTCTCAAAAGAAGTGTCCAAACTGTTCAGCTGATCAACTTGTGTGAGGTTTGGTACGCCCTAGAACCTGGGTTAAGTCCCCAGCGGCATTTGTTTGCCTTTTTAGGGTGTTTGTGACGTCATATGCCTTTATTCCTTATTAACATTGCCATTCAATTTATGCTGAAAATTCCATAGGACACATGCTCAGCGAAAGCTAATAGCATCGGCACTTTATTACTTGATGATGTTGAAAATATATGGCATCCAATTCCAAATGTGACAACTGATAAACAAGATCATTTAGAGGTCATTGATGATCAACCAATAACACATCATTGGTCGGCTGGAAGTCGATGTGAATGAAGTGAAAGAAGATTTGAAAGTGATACGTGGCCTCATAGTTGGATCTCAAAGGAATTATATTTACAGTCTGCCTGTTCAAGACATGTATTTATTAGGTTGTATGTGAGAACATAAAATAAAAATTCATGAAATCGACCCGAATGTTACCCCTCTGCTCCCCTCCAATCACACCCACCACTTTGTTCCTACAACTATGATTGTGTATGGAGGAATTCATATACAACGATGGTGGTATCACACCTTCAACTAGTAATAAATAAATATATTTAAATTAACCAGACCAAAACAAAAAAAAATCTGATTTAAAGAGTGTTGCCAACTGTGTCCTTCTATACATACATATCCCAATAGACATTCAATTTGAGAAAAAAATCTTTATGAACTCGAGGAATAATAAAATAATAAGGATATGGTTAATAAAAGGGGCATTGAAAGTAATATGATTTGACTCTATCTTTATTCCAAGAGTGTGTCACACGGTAAACCGTATTTATATGTACAAGAACATCGATATTTTACATTATGTTCATTTGTTGACGTTTTAAAGGGACAGAATATCGATATTTTAATTTGCAATATAATGTTCATTTTTGCGTTTAGGTAAATTTCTCACAAACTGTATGCACTAGACCTTTCATAGTTGTTTCTTGGGTGATACATCGCAACGTGGCAAAGCAAATGTGGATGTGACCTTGACCCTCCAAGCAAAGTGCAGGTACTCTTATAATTTGTACCTTACGTTTTAAAGGGACAGAATATCGATATTTTATATTGCAATATAATGTTAACTTTTGCGTTTAGGTAAATTTCCCACAAACTGTATGCACTAGACCTTTCAAACTTTGCTTATAGTTGTATCTTGGATGATACATCGCAACGTGACAAAGCAAATGTGGATGTAACATTGACCCTCCAAACAAAGTGCAGATAACCTTATAATTTGTACCTTCAACGTTTGCGTTTAGGTCACTTTTTCACAGACTGTATGCACTAGACCTTTTAAACTTTGCTTATAGTTGTATCTTGGGTGATACATCGCAACGTGACAAAGCAAATGTGGATGTAACATTGACCCTCCAAACAAAGTGCAGATAACCTTATAATTTGTACCTTCAACGTTTTAAAGGGACAGAATATCGATATTTTATATTGCAATATAATGTTAACTTTTGCGTTTAGGTAAATTTCTCACAGACTGTATGCACTACACCTTTCAAACTTTGCTTATAGTTGTATCTTGATTGGTACATTGCAATGTGACAAAGCAAATGTTGATTTGACCTTGAACCTCCAAGTAAGGGGCAGATAACATAATAATTTTTACTTTCAACATTTGCGTTTAGGTCACTTTCTCACAAAAACATTATGCATTAGACCTTTCAAACTTCGCTTATATTTGTTTTTTGGGTAGTACATCACAACGTGTCAAAAAGCAAATGTGTAGCTGACCTTCATCCTCCAAGCAAAGGTCAGATAACTGTAATTGTTACATTTACATCACTTTCTCATGAACTATAGTTATGCACTAGATACTTTAAACCTAGTTTATAGCTTAATCTGTGGAAGACAAAACATTCTATTTTGACATAGTTGTGTCTTGGGTAGTGCATGTTTTTGGACGCATGAATTTCATCTATGACCTTGACCTACTTTTTGGGGCAGATGATTGTTTTTTGTTTTATTTTATTATAGAATGGCATTTTGGTTTTAAACAAATGCACTTAAATGTCATAGCAGCAAACTGTAAACTCTATTGTCATGTTTACAAACTTTCATTTAAGCAACATTTATCTTTTATTTTTAAGTCCCGCCCCCGTTAGGCGAGACATGTGAATCCGCGGATTGCTTGTGTTTCAATGTCATACACAGGAAATAATATGTTTGCTAAAATTACATAGCTGTTAAAATACTTATTAAATGTAACAACAACACCAACATCGAGTTTATTTACCTGATATGCAGTAAATATGAATTGCTTTTACATGTGGCATAATTACAATAAGAGTAACTTCAATTAATGTTCGACTGAAGTGTCATCTTATGCAAAACATGTTTGCATGACGTCCTTGATATTTAATGTATTGGTGTATAAATAAAAGTGTGTATGGTGCGGGTATGCCCTCGCGCGCGTGTGCCTTTATGAAGTGCGTTTGACGGTGCACCAACAAAGAAAAAGTGCCATCTGACACCATTAGGAAAGAACATTCAAGTGTGCATCGAGATATGGAATGCATATAGAGCTTTCTCACCCACATAACTCAGTAGAGTCAATTCGAGTTATGACTGTTCCATCTCCACGCAGTTGTCTAACACAATAGAGACGACGTTGGTCTTATTCTCGTATTCAATTTATTTTTAACTAATTAATATGACCTAAGCTACTTGCCAAATAGTTTAGTCAAATTCATTATTTTGGGAACTGACAAATAATTTATGATACGATATAAACTCGTTAAAGTGACAAGTGTTTACTTTTGTGAATATTTAAACGGTCAGGGGCGTAGCTAGACCTTTTTTTGATGTGCAGACCCGACTATTTCTAGTGGTGTCCGGGTATGCTACCCCAAATAATTTTGAAAACGTAGGACGTCTCTGGTGTGTTTTGGCGTATATTTAGATATAAATTTAAGCAAAATCACACTTCAAAATTCAACAAATTCATCCACTATTATATCATTGTTATATTTTTTCAACCATGGATGTGAAAATTATGTGCATGCCCGGCCCTTTTGGCCAAATAGGTAGCTACGCCACTGCCGGTGTCATTATTCGGAGGGCAATACGATCTCGTGTACCCAGGTCTTTTCAAAATGCAATCAAATGCAGCAAGCATGTATTTATTTCCTCGCTCTATTAATTTAAAACCAGACATACCAGATACTATCTGAATTGTTAACATATTCAAAAGGTCGGTAAACTGATATTTTACAATTTTGCGTCTACACAGATTAAATATTAGGTATCTCTCTCTAAATGAGGTTGACGTATGAACAAGCTGTTTTAGTAAACTACTATATTGCATTTCAACCATTGTATTATATTATGATTACATGTAAGCACTGTAACAGAGACGTAGACATTCAAGGTCAGAAATGTGTAAAATATAAGGCATATTAGTCCCCCACCGGTCCCCGGGGAGGAGGGGGACTATAGGTTTGCACCCTGTCCGTCCGTCCGTCCTTCCTTCCGTCCGTCCGTCCGTCCTTCCGAAATGCTTGTCCGGGCCATATTTCCAATACTATAAGACTTTGAGATACCAAACTTGGTATGTGGATACATCTTGGGATAGTGGTGTGTCGCGTACCAAAATAAAGTCACTATGACATTGACCTTGACCTTTGACCTCTGTCATAGAAAATGCTTGTCAGGACCGTATTTTCAATACTATTGCACTTAGAGATACCAAACTTGGTATTTGAATACATCTTGGGATAGCGGTGTGTCGCGTACCGAAATAAGGTCATCGTGATCTTGACCTTGACCTGTAACCTCTGTCATAGAAAATGCTTGTCCGGACCGTTTTTTCAATACTATAACACTTAAGAGATACCAAACTTGGTATGTGAATACATCTTGGGATAGCGGTGTGTCGCGTACCAAAATAAGGTCATTGTGACCGTGACCTTGACCTTGACCTCTTTCATAGAAAATGCTTGTCCGGACCGTATTTTCAATACTATAACACTTAGAGATACCAAACTTGGTATGTGAATACATCTTGGGATTGCGATGAGTCACGTACCAAAATAAGGTCATTGTGATATTGACCGTGACTTGTAACCTCTGTCATAGAAAATGCTTGTCCGGACCGTTTTTTCAATACTGTAACACTTAAGAGATACCAAACTTGGTATGTGAATACATCTTGGGATAGCGGTGTGTCGCGTACCAAAATAAGGTCATTGTGACCGTGACCTTGACCTTGACCTCTTTCATAGAAAATGCATAGAAAATACTTGTCCGGACCGTATTTTCAATACTATAACACTTAGAGATACCAAACTTGGTATGTAAATACATCTTGGGATAGCGGTGAGTCACGTACGAAAATAAGGTCATTGTGACCTTGACCTGTGACCTCTGTCATAGAAAATGCTTGTCCGGACCGTATTTTCAATACTATAACACTTAGAGATACCAAACTTAGGATGTGGATACATCTTGGGATAGCGGTGTGTCGCGTACCAAAATAAGGTCACTGTGACCTTGACCTGTGACCTCTGTGTAATGCTTGTCCGGACCGTATTTTCAATACTATAACACTTAGAGATACCAAACTTGGTATGTGAATACATATTGGGATAGCGATGTGTCGCGTACCAAAATAAGGTCATTGTGACCTGGACCTGTGACCTCTGTCATAGAAAATGCTTGTCCGGACCGTATTTTCAATACTATAACACTTAGAGATACCAAACTTGGTATGTGACTACATTTTGGGATAGCGGTGTGTCGCGTACCAAAATAAGGTCACTGTGACCTTGACCTGTGACCTCTGTCATAGAAAATGCTTGTCCGGACCGTATTTTCAATACTGTAACACTTAGAGACACCAAACATGGTATGTGAATACATCTTGGGATAGCGGTTTGTCGCGTATTTAAATAAGATCATTGTGACCTTGACCTTGATCTTTGACCTCCACACATCAACCGGTTTATGTCCCGTCTATAAACGATTTCACAGCCATGTTTTAAAATTCACTAGGCTTGAAATGTGAACCCATTGCAACAGGTTGTTTATATAAATTTTGTAAAAAAGAAAAACTATTTAAATGTTAAATAAGAATCATGCCTAAATGTCTGTCCAGCCATTCATCTGTCATCCACCCATCAGAACGTCCACCCTTCCGTCCATCCATATAGCCATATATCCGCCCGTCCGTCCGTCCGTTCGTACGTCTGTCCATCTGTATGTTTTATGTCTTTCCATTTGCATTCAGTCGCAGCTTACTTCGCTGTCTTATGGTGTTACCAAACTTTATCACTCTTACAATACTCTTACTACAACTTGTTAACTGTGGAAAAACATTTAAGAATTTGAGTTACGATCAATATTTTTCTAAGGGACACAGGTCTTTAAAAAGGACACTCGCCTTTCGACTTATTTAGTGTCAGGATATGCAAAATGTCAAACAAACATTTATTAGTCTAGATATAAACAAAATAAAAGTGATAACTAAATATAGCATACCTCTTTAGAAAAAAGTCTAGTGTTTTATATTGTTGTTTATGACCTTTAAAGGGACACACGGCAATCTGGATTTTTAAAAACTTGCGGTGTCCCGTTAGTTTTTCTCCATAACATGCATTATTTCAATCATTAATGTTAACTATAAGAATAGTATAAAGCAATTTGTTTTTGTATATTACTGACTTTTGATAATATTGCACCAATAATATATTTCAATATTTAATAAAATAACGATGAAAATATAAAACTCAACATTTTATTAAATGATAGACAAGCAGGTTTAAAGTCAAAATGTCACTGAATTAATAAATCGAGAAGCTAATTTTGATGTTTGATAAAAAATTCAAGATTGCCGTGTGTCCCTTTAATGTCACAATATTTTATATTTAAAGAAAACTGTCAATGAGTGGTGTTTGATCATTATTAGATAGTCAAAGCTCTCTTTGTAAGAATGACTTTATTTATAATTTCGTGAGCATCACCTCATGGCGATATGTAAGGCTTTAACACAGGAAATAATTTATATAGCCTAGACTCTAATGTGCCAATAGCTTTAGAATGTATTATTGGTTAAAAGGCGGAGGGACTATAAACCTTAGAACTACAGGCACGCATGGCATCATTTATTTTATAGACATCGAGTAGTACATCGGCAGCACTATACATTTCCAGGAAAACGGGATCTTAACCGCTGCTCCCAACTAAATATTTCGCTCTTCGGGGCATAGACTTTTGTTAGATACTGGGACCATACGCCGCTGGACATGGAATAATGACAGTTAAATAGCATGTCCACCGCCATATGCATGCCATCTTCGGGACTGATAACTTTTGTACTATTGATTTTATGAATATCGACTTTTGCTCAACCCGGGGCTAGTGGGCGTCAGTGGTAGCAAGCATATTTCACTACCGTTCATGAACAGTCTCAATCAAACCGAGACTGCAATATTTCGTATTTATCGTGTTCGGACGTTTCCAAATGTCCACTCTCATACTCTTTTTTTCTAATTTACAAACATACATTCTAACCATTGCGCTATTGGGACTTGGTGAGAACATTTTACTTTTAGCATCATTTATGATTAAATAATTGAACATGCCGAAATATGTAATAGTATATTGTCCATCATGTCGCACATGTAAATAATCTGTGCACGTTGTAAATATTATCTGTTAACATTGCAACACCAAAAAGAATATGTTTATCAATAATACACATGAATAGTTTATTAAGACATTTGTTTTCGGTGTCTTCGACAGTGGCTGTACTTGACAACCTTGATGTATCTATCCAAAAGTTGAAACTACACTCAAATTCTCTCGACTGCAATCCCAGAAATTCCAGCGTTCCCAACAGTTGGTCAGGATCCAGTGCCGGTCTTTGGACAGGTAAGTTATAGCATTCATGGAATTTAGTTGGAAGCAGAGGTTATAAAGCCTGCGTATCACAAGTAACAGTCAAAATACTAAATTAAAAGCAGACAATATATCCGAAGGGTGATTATACAATATTCAAAGCCTTTAAAATAAAGGCCGCAATAATAAAAAAAACTATTCAAAATTAAAGTAAGAAAACAGTATTTGAAAGAATGTACCACCGATATTTGTATATAAATATCGAACCACCGACGTTTACGTATAAATATCGGACCACCTATATCTGTAGATAAATATCGGGTATACAAATATCGGACCACCGATGTTTGTATATAAATATCGGACCACCGATGTTTGTGTATAAATATCGGACCACCGATGTTTGTGTATAAATATCGGACCACCGATGTTTGTGTATAAATATCGGACCACCGATATTTGTATATAAATATCGGTTTCAGCGTTATGCAGTTGTAGCTCTTTCATTGACACTTTAACCAAAACATGTCCGCGCTATTTATGGAAGTTAGAACATACCCCGTTCTGAATTGTTTTTACATGTTTAATCGTGTCTCTGTATTACAGGTTCAAAGGCCCTTGATATTGATGAAGTAACGTTGTCGGCGAACTCTCAAAACTCTCGGAAAAAAGCAGGTGTGATAAAGTTTGCAGTACCATTCTCTGTATGTTTCTGATAATCAGTATTTTGGCTGCTGTACTTGCTTGTATCGGACTGTCGATCATGTGGAAGAAAAATCTGCCTATAATCGATTTATTAATGAGTTTCATAAGAACCTTGGTTAACATATTGAGATAAGAGTTGCGGTTCTAGCATACAATAAGGACAATATGGCATTTGTTATAGTGTCACGGATATAGATTTAGCGTTGTCAGTCACACACAAAATTTCAATGATGTGTGTAAGTGTGTCAAGGTCATTCAGTGTGTATGAAGTTTAAAAGCTGTGTGGCTGTTATTGTGTGAACAATCAACTAATGTAACAAAGTAAGATAAGTAGGCCAAGGAAATTTTATTGACCTTCTGTGTAAGAACTTTGCTTAATATAGGTACCGTTGATTAAGTAGAAATTGTTTGCCGTCACTCGTAAACTAATTAAATGAAGACTCGAGATTGTAATCAATCACTACAGCTTTATTAATTTGTGTTTTACTATGTATATACATATAGTCTGTGATGAGTATGCAAATATATCATATAACTGTTGATGCCTCACATACTCTCGTGTTTCCCAAACCATGGATATACAAGGTTTACACGATTTCTATAAAATGCTTTTAGACTAAACAGGACGTTATTTGGATCAATACAATGTACGTTATGCTGTGAAAGTGTATTCATGACTTTCGCATAACATCATCAAACTAATTTGACCAATCAGAAGTCAATAAAACGACAAATCTCCACGTTCGGGTAGGTTATCCACCCGTGTTTATTATTGATGCTCAACTGATTTAGCCCTGTATACAAATGTTTCAATATAATTATATTATATTAAAAGCTTCATTATTTGTGTAAAGCTATGGATTTTTCTTTTGGTGCTGTCCTATTTCAAAACACCAATGTGGATATATTTATTTTTGCGGACATATTTAAATTATGGGTCAAAAATGTAGATTTCGGATATAGCGACTAAGGATGCAGTCAGAGTAACAAAGTACGATAAGTAGGCCAAGGAATTTTTTATTGACCGTTTTGGACGCTTTGAATGTGGATCTAATCCAATATGCTGTGCTTCGGTCTAATATTAGACTGTGGTACATGTAAAATCTGCATTAAAACAGCCAATTCACATCAAACCAAACGCCCTATTTATTATCAGTTTTCCTTTCAAAATATTTGTGACTATTCTTGTCGTGTGATTGCTGAATGGCATTGCGCTTTTTTAAATAGTTTATGATGACATGTAAAATGATGAACCACTATTTGTTATATCAGTTGATACATGCAATGTATTAGGTCTGTTAAGATTTATACTTCATTCCTAGTTTAAAACGATGTCGTTTCAGATCAAAAAATGGATGCATATTTAACAGTAGAAGAGGAGACTTACCTCTCTGGAGTATTTTGTAATTTGGTAAGAAATAGTTCAAACATGTCGGAATATGATATTTCCTTTATTGATAAGAAGTAGGAGATACATGTGATTTGTAAATTATATCTTTTAAAAGATGAGTAATGCACACATTTAAGTACACATTAAAGCACATGACGCAAACGGGAAAAGCAAATGCACTTTTAAGTACAGATGCTTTAGACATAGCGCGAACTGACGGATTGATTGAACATTCAAATACCGAGCCTTTATATAATTATGACACGAACTAGCAAAACAAATACACATTTTTAAGTACGGATGCCTAAAACAAAGCAGGAACTGGCAGAACCAATATGCATTTAAGCACAGGTACGATATGGTGGAAACCTGCAGAACAAATAAACATCTAAGTACATAGATCTATATGTAGCTGTCGGGGCTGTCGGGGGGCTACCAAGGTCAGTTATATATTACATTCTCTCATTAGTGTTGTAAGTATTATAATTATATAGATATTAATAATATAAAGTACTAGTTATATAAAACTGTTGTATTGGTAGTAGTATGCTTTGGGTTATAAATATGCACAACTCTGACACAGTTGAAAACTGATTTGGGCAGGAATTAAGAACCAAATGTGATCCAAATGCAATATGTATCATCTAGAATTGAATAGGTGTAAAATTATTTCTGGGCCTGCATATATGCGAAATTATGAAAGCTAAACAAACATATCGTTTCTAAAGTTAAATAATCAGTACACATAAACAAAACAATTTAATTACTCAGAGTGTCATAATTACTGCAGTAGATACTTTTTTAATTAAAAGAATTATCTGCGTAAAATAGTTGGGTTTATTTTATATAAAACTCATTCATAAGATTTAATCGAAAACTTGAGTTACTAATATTGTTATAATACGGGTTATGCAATCATCAGCATTTCATTTTAAACCGGTCTCTTCAGATCTAATTAAAACAATCGAAATCTTTATTCTGAAGACTAGATGAAAAGTAAATGACCCATTCTACAGGTATCCGGTCAAATCGTACTTAGTCAAATCGTACTTAAGTCAAAGTTAAATCTATAGTTCATATGTAACAGAAATTATTTACCATAATATGTATAATTTGTATACAGATTTAAACACGCGGTTAGGGAGCAAGACACCAGCATGAGGCAGTACACTTTTTCAATATTTAGTGACTTTTGCAGTCCGTTTAACAATGTTTAAGACATTTTCTTATAAAAAAAATCGACCCTAACACAATTGTTATTTATTAAGATGAAGTTGAAGAAAAAAAGGCACTTGTTGAATCCATGTTCTTCTAATGCGATTCTTAGGGTTCCAATGTATTATCCCTATATTTAGGATGCTTGCTCCCGACATGTTTAAGTAGACTGGTCCTCCATCTATATTTTAAATCCTGACAGTGTCTGGAAGCTGTGCGATTCCTTAGAACATCTTTGTCTTCAAACATCTTTGTCTTCAAACGCAGATTCACTTGTATTATGCTCGTAGTGTGCATCCTTGTGCCAACCAGAAAAAAATGCGGTTTTGTTTTCTGGTGAAGTTTTTTGCACAGGCTGAGCAAACAAAAGCATAACTGCAGTGTTAAACCATGTGAATAGTTAATTGGCGTGTTTTCCAAAACATCAGTGCTGCAGACATGGTATCTATACTTCAGATGGACCACATATTTATATTCTCTTTCCCACTTGTTAACGCAATCCTGATATGGATTTTTAAGTTCGGTATTCAAAGAACTGTGCTCTTCTTGATCATGTCTGCAAAACTGAAACGATAAACGAAACAATACAATATACAATTGAATTGAATTGGGGTTTTAAGGTTGTTGAAAGGTTATATGGCGCCTAACATGAATGAACATGCCAGGCTCATCCTCCATGTACATCGAGATAATACAATATACAATATACAAAACGAACAAAATGATACAGTATGCAAAACAATTAGCATGATTAGGTCAATTTAACAAAAAAGAAAAGCCACTACTAGATGTCCAGTTTGATATTTTGGTATATTGAATTGAACTGAATTGGGGTTTTAAGGCGCACAAACACATGAAAAGTTATATGGCGCCTAACAGGCATGAACATGCCAGGCTCATCCTCCATGTGGGGTGTCCGTGGCCGAGTGGTTAACGTCTCTGACTTGAAATCACTTGCCCCTCACCGCTGTAGGTTCGATCCCTCAGGGGCCTAGGAATCTTTATGTGAGGAAGCTATCCAGCTGGCTTGCGGAACGTCGGTGGTTCTACCCAGGTGCCCGCCCGTGCACGAAAATTGCCCGGAGGGGCACCTGGGGTCTTCCTCCACCAATGGAAGCTGGAAAGTCGCCATATGACCTTAGCTGTTGGTGCGACTATAAAATCCAATTCAATTCAATCATCCTCCATGTACTTTTTTTAATAGGAATCCAGGTTTAAGTGCATTTATTTCAAAACAAAATGCCATTCTATAAAAAACAAGAGGCCCAAGAGGGCCTGTGGAAACTCTACTGGCTAACATGGCTCTTATAACATCAATGAAGCGAGAGACTGCCATTTACGTTTGTTTTTTTTAAAGTTTTGGGCAAAATACAGCTTTTTAACTAAATCAAGGGCCATAACTAAAGAATCTGGTAAAATTAGGTAAAGATCAGATGAAAAATGAAGGCCCTACCGTATTAACGAGGCAAAATATAGCATTTTTAACTATATCAAGAGCCATAACTTCTCTGTTACTGGTCCGACTGGTCCAACAAAAGACCTAAAAAAAAAAAAAAATTAAAGAATTAAAAAAAAAAAATAAAAAAAAAAATAATGTAAAAAAAAAAAGAAAAAAAATCTATCAAAAAAATCTAAAAAAAATTTAACAAAAAAAATTTAAAAAAAAAAGAAAAAAGAAAATAGAAAAACAAATTTAACGAGAGAAAAAAAACACAAAAAAAACAATATAAAAAAAGAAAGTCAGAAAATCTGGTAATGTTTGGCAAAAATGAAGGCCCTATCGTATGACGAGGCAAATATTAGCATTTTTAAACAAAATCAAGGGTCATAACTCCGCTGTCACTGGTCCGATCTGGCTGGTTTTCGAACTTGACCGAGCTTTCATTGACAAAACTGTGAACCCCGGGGCGGGGCCAGATGTGACCCCAGGGTCACCATTTGAACAAATTGGTAAAGGACCATAAGCTTATAGCAACAGCAAAATATTAAACCTCTGGCTCTTGCAGTTTCAGAGAAGAAGATTTTTAAGTTTTTCCCTATACATGTCTATGTAAAACATGTGACCCTTGGGGCGGGGCCAAATGTGACCCCAGGGTCACCATTTGAACAAACTTGGTAAAGGACCATAAGCTTATAATAAATGTAAAATATCAAACCTCTGGCTCTTGTAGTTTCCGAGAAGAAGATTTTAAAAAAAAAATCCTATATAAGTCTATGTAAAACTGTGACCCTCGGGGCGGGGACAAATTTTACCCAGGGTCACCATTTAAACAAACTTAGTAGAGGACCATAAGCTGATGCTACATGTAATACATGAGAGCTCTGTGCCATGTGGTTCCAGAGAAGAAGAATTTGAACAATCTTGATAGTCTAGGCGTTGGCGATCCTTTTAAAAGAAAAACTGTTGAAATCTGTCCAGCGGTTCTGGAGAAGAAGATTTTTTAAGTTTCGACCATATATGGTAATGGCAGCCATCTTGATGTAGCGCTGACCTAATTTTAACAAATCTAAAAAGCATTCATCTAAGGATCATCCACGTGAAGTTTGGTCAAAATTAGCCAAGCGGTTTCTGAGAAGTCGTTTGAAGAAAAGTTAACGGACGGACGATGGACGACGGACGACGGAAGACGGACAACACACCATCCCATAAGCTAAAAATTATATAAAAGTCATCAGCTCCAAAAAGTAGGTCAAGGTCATAGATGAAATCCATGCATTCAAAAAGATACACTACCCAAGAAACAACTATGTCAAAATAGAATGTTTGTCTTCCAAAGATTAAGCTATAAACTAGGTTTAAAGCATCTACTGCATAATTATAGTTCATGAGAAAGTGATGTAAATGTAACAATTAAAGTTAGCTACCTTTGCTTGGACGGTGAAGGTAACATCCACATTTGCTCTTTGGTACGTTGTGATGTACTACCCAAGAAACAACTATAAGCAAAGTTTGAATGGTCTAATGCATAAAGTTTGTGAGAAAGTGACCTAAGCGCATATGTTGAAAG
>JAWPHD010002034.1:0-278964 GCA_037043455.1 Cyrtodaria siliqua | reverse complement strand
ATTGACAATGGGTATTACACAAAAATTGCAAACTAATCATTAAACGAACAGCAATGCATTTCTGTCATGAAATATTGTCCAGCTACCCTTATAATTCATGCACAGGTAATAAAAAGTAAATATATGAACAAGTTCTTCTAATTTCTTTTTTTTAAAGGCACATTGTTGCAATTGTAGATTTTATTTATTGAACTAATATGCACCAAGCTGCATCTGCAACATTTACAACTTGACATTTAGCAAACATTGGCTGATGTCAACTGACATTTGTCTTACAGATGTGTTCAGATACTTTACTATGTCAACTGACATTAATTTTGTCTTACTGATCTATTCAGATACTTTACTGAACTGAATAAATGTTACAAAAATGTTGCTTTTATTCTTTTTCCGTATTTGTTTTTATAAAATTACAGCATTGGTTAACTCACACAATACAGACTCTTTTTTTTCACAAGAAAAATGTTGTTGTTTTTCATGCTTTAAGTTACATCTCACTGATAAACCAGACAAGCTCCAGATTCTTTAATCCACATCAAACTCTCACGTTTTATTTTAAAAATCATAATCTGTGTGTATGCCGACAGCTAGATATGTCATTTACCTATCATTAAAAAATACAATTTATAACATTATTCCGGTTTGAAAAGTTACCATACTGGCGTCTTTGTTATAATGCTTGATTAAATGCCGTCCGGGTTACGCGGTTCATTACTCCTTACTCTTATGGTATTAATCAGACACTATGACCTTTTGTTTACTGTCCTTGATATATCAATCATAGCGAAGAAGAATTTAGTATAACTAGCTACCTATATTTATTTGAAATAAATTCATCTGTTTTCGGTTTATTCTAATAAGTTTATTGATGGGAGTCTTCATACTTCAATTTTTTAACAATACAACTTGCAGTAACTCTGCAGTTCTGCAGTGCAGGTGAGAAGGTGCTAAGCCCATTCTGCATATTTCTTATCTAGATGTAAATAGAGAGTGGATCTGGAATGTTGATTCCTGTTGGCACCATATAACCTTTTTTTGTGTTTGTGCACCATAAAACCCCAATTCAACTCAAATCAAATTTTTAACATTGAATTTGAAGTTAAACTTTTTTTAATATAAATAATTATCATAACTATTGATTTGCCTATATAATAACTATGCCTGGTCAAGGCCTGATTCCTTTATTGTCTTCAGAGTTGGGACATTAAACATTTGTTCCTAGATTCCTGTGTACTCACTTTCCCAATCTCTGTCTTCTGGAAGCAACTTCCAGAATGTTTTGAAGAGCTGTTTGGTTCAATTGAATTAATTCCCTAAACTGTGCTATAAGTTCAATATCCCAGTCACCCTTCCTCAACCCGGTAAACTTCTGTCAGGGGTCAATCCAGGTTGTCCACTTATATAGTGTCCATTCTATTGTCCCTTCTATTGTTGAACAAATACTTCCTCCCATCACCTTTACTAAGTCACACAAGACCACAAACACGGACACTGTTAGCTAAAAGTATCAAAAAGGCTTAACTTGCATGACCACTAAATAAATTTGGTCAACTTTGGACAATTACTGGACAACGCTAACCACTAAACTGTCGGCCACACTTTGAAGATGAACAGCTTATAATGTCTATGTCATCAACTTGTGTCAATAATAAAACATGGTTGACCTTAGATGTTCACAAAACACACATAATTATACTGTAAGAAAGAAGATTAGGAGATTTTTTATTTATATTTAAATTTCGTCTGGTATAAAAGTATAAAAAAAGTGTTTTACCCTTGCTTTGTTGGAACAATTCAATTCATTTCAACACAAACAAAAAAATTATCAACTGTTTAAACTAAAAAACAATAATAAAATGTAAAAAACAAAAAAATCAATTGTTTAACAAATTATTGTAAAACCAATACGGTATCCAGAAAGTACAAGAAATGGGTACAGTTTGCAAATATTAGCAAAAAAAACGAAGATCACATACTTTAAAGAAAACACAACTCAAAAACACTAAACACTGTAAGCAGAAAAAATTATCGTTAACACACCAATGAATAAAATCAAAATTATCAAGCCATTAGAAAATAGCAAATCCTCCAAGGGCACTGGTTCAGATTGTAAGTTGTAAAGGATTTCACCTTTAAGATCAAAGAGGAATGTAGATCAAACCCAATGTAGAGAATGGCAACTGTCTTGGATAATCACCTTAATCTGGCTAATTAGCATAAAAGTTGTCCACTTATACATTTAAAGGCCAATCAAGATTGAACATTTTATGATATAGAAACCAATTAGTCCATTGATATTCATCAAATTGTTCCCAATTAACTGTGAACTTTTTCAAAGATTATTCATTCAAGAAAAAATGAAAATTGAAAATAATCACTTCCTAAAAACTCATACCTAAATTCTTAATAACAAAACGTAAACATGTAGCGAAACCTGTTTGTAAATGTGCAGAGAAACGTGTCTAAACATGCAGTGAAACCTGTCTGTAACATGTAGTGTAACTGGTCTTTAACATGCAGTGAAACCTGTCTGTAACATGCAGTGAAACCTGTCTGTAACATCCTTTGTAGCCTGTCTGTAACATGCAGTGAAACCTGTCTGTAATATGCAGTGAAACCTGTCTGTAAACATGCAGTGAAACCTGTCTGTAACATGCAGTGAAACCTGTCTGTAACATCCAGTGTAACTGGTCTGTAACATGCAGTGAAACCTGTCTGTAACATGCAGTGAAACATGTCTGTAACATCCAGTGTAACCTGTCTGTAGCATGTAGTGTAACTGGTCTGTAACATGCAGTGAAACCTGTCTGTAATATGCAGTGAAACCTGTCTGTAAACATGCAGTGAAACCTGTCTGTAATATGCAGTGAAACCTGTCTGTAAACATGCAGTGAAACCTGTCTGTAACATGCAGTGAAACCTGTCTGTAAACATGCAGTGAAACCTGTCTGTAACATACAGTGAAACCTGTCTGTAAAATGCAGTGAAACCCCTCTGTAAACATTCAGTGAATACTCTCTGTAACATGCAGTGTAACTGGTCTGTAACATGCAGTGTAACTGGTCTGTAACATGCAGTGAAACCTATCTGCAACATACAGTGTAACCTGTCTGTAACATACAGTGGAACCTGTCTGTAACATGCAGTGAAACCTGTCTGTAATATGCAGTGTAACCTATCTGTAACATGCAATGGTAACATGCAATGAATTCTGTCTGTGAACATCAGTGAAACCTGTCTGTAACAAGCAGTGAATCCTGTCTGTAAACATGCAGTGAAACCTGTCTGTAACATGCAGTGAAACCTGTCTGTAACATGTTGTGTAACCTGTATGTAACATGCAGTGAAACATGTCTGTAACATCCAGTGGAACCTGTCTGTAATATGCAGTGTAACCTGTCTGTAACATGGAGTGAAACCTGTCTGTAACACCCAGTGTAACCTGTCTGTAACATGCAATGGTACCTGTCTGTAACATGCAGTGAAACCTGTCTGTAACATGCAGTGAAACCTGTCTGTAACATGTTGTGTAACCTGTCTGTAACATGCAGTGAAACCTATCTGCAACATACAGTGGAACCTGTCTGTAACATACAGTGGAACCTGTCAGTAACAAGCAGTGAATCCAGTGATGGACGAACGAACGAACAAACAAACAAATGAATAAATGAAATAACGAACGAATGAATGAATGAATGAATGAAGAATGAATGAATGAATGAATGAATGAATGAATGAATGAATGAATGAATGAATGAATGAATGAATGAATGAATGAATGAATGAATGAATGAATGAATGAATGAATGAATGAACATTAAGACAGATATGTGTATAAATAGAAGGGGTGATGAATGAATCAAGGGTTAGACAGATGGACAAATACACCTTCAAGAACAATATGAAATACTTACATAACATCATCACTGACAGAAGGGTAAGCATGTGAAAGATAGAATAAAGCATTAAAAACACATATGAAGCATAAAGAAAAAGAATACAAATTGAAACTAGAAAATGTGTTTGTGGGACACCACTGCCCCGATTAAAGGTTTTAAGTTGCTTTTAAAAATGCAGTTATGAGTTTGTTTTAGTCTCAAACCATTGTCAGTCATTGGA
Organism: Cyrtodaria siliqua; assembly: GCA_037043455.1. Lineage (NCBI taxonomy): Eukaryota > Metazoa > Mollusca > Bivalvia > Adapedonta > Hiatellidae > Cyrtodaria > Cyrtodaria siliqua. The sequence goes on along the minus strand of JAWPHD010002034.1, from coordinate 274,845 downwards.
ACTTCTTATATAACATTTATGTATGGGTTTTTAAAAGTTTTGGGGCTTTTGGCATGTGAGTAGTGGATTAATATAAAGGAAATGCAAGAAGTAGGTGAAGGTCACTGACCAAATTTTGGTTGCTATCTGAAGTTTCAATGCTCTACGACTAGTACTGTCATTGTGTGAGAAATGGAACAAATGAACAAAGTATGTCACAGTTGGAGAAGGTCATTCATTCACACTGACCAACTTATGGTTTGAATATGATGCGTTTTAAAGTTTAAAAGCTGTAGGTGTTATTGTGTGAGAAATGGACTAAATAAACAAGGTCAAGGCCATTCATACTGACCTACTTTTGGTAGGATTATACTGCTGTCATGTATATGAAGTATGTATGAAAGCTTTAAGGTTAAGGCTTCTGGTGACTGAGAGATGGAATTGAACTGAATGTTGTTTAACGGCTCATCAACACAGTATAGGTTATTTAGAGCCGCCCCAGAGAGTGGGGAACGATACATAGGAATCCGGGAACCATACCCTACTCTTATTATCGAATAGATTCCTATGGTTCTTTAACATGCTCGGAGGATAGACCGATACACGGGACCGCCCGGTTTACGTCCCCATCCGACGGACGAGGCTAAGGGAAAGTGTCTTGCCCAAGAACACACCGACGAAACTCAGTGGCACCACGGAGGATTGAACCCGGGGCCTCCGGTCTGAGAGATGGACTCAACTATAAACATGAATGTAAAACTTGTATGCTTGTGTGGACCTACAGACAAGGGTAACACTATATACATTCTCCACTGTCGTGATGAGGCATAAATAGATAACATAAAGCACAAATTTATTTATTTTTCAAAAACACAATATTTCCACTGGTTAAAGATTTGTACCTAGATTTAGTTAGTAACTCTTTAATAATTAGACACTACAGTTTTGAGGTTTATACTGGCTAATTAAAGCCATTTATATTGTGTCTATAGAGTTTGGATTCTCAAAATATTTAAGTTATATCATTATATACCTCGTAGTCAGTATGTTTAGAAACAGTGTACATATGTTGTAAAAATTGGCTGTTGTTGGCGGCATAGCTACTTTAATGAAATGTCTCCTGGATGTTCTTTGTAAATTTCTCACAATAACCGTATACTTTGTTGAACAGGACACTTGCTTATTATTGTATTTCCAGTGAAAAATTTGAACTGTTAAAAATGTGTTTTCTTAATTTAGAAACAGTGTACATATGTTGTAAAAATTGGCTATTGTTGGCGGCATAGCTACTTTAATGAAATGTCTCCTGGATGTTCTTTGTAAATTTCTCACAATAACCGTATACTTTGTTGAACAGGACACTTGCTTATTATTGTATTTCCAGTGAAAAATTTGAACTGTTAAAAATGTGTTTTCTTAATTTAGAAACAGTGTACATATGTTGTAAAAATTGGCTATTGTTGGCGGCATAGCTACTTTAATGAAATGTCTCCTGGATGTTCTTTGTAAATTTCTCACAATAACCGTATACTTTGTTGAACAGGACACTTGCTTATTATTGTATTTCCAGTGAAAAATTTGAACTGTTAAAAATGTGTTTTCTTGGCACAAGAATAGTTTGTAGATTCAACTATACTTTGTAGATTCAGCAATATTTACAAATGAACTGTCTTAAAATATTATGTGTTGACTTCAACACTAAATACTGTTTTTGTGATACTAAGATTGAAAGTCAGTCCATATGTTTAGACAAACTACATCTGTTTATACAAATTAGAGGGGATTTTTTGCTAGACATTGCATATATTTATATTACTTTCAAATTACATTCACTGTAATCATATTATTGTACTATATGAGTATTGGCCAAAATCCCTAGAAACAGCTTTGGAACAATTCAGCTTTCAGTTTTTACGACTAGTATCTAATTTTATATTCATACGGTACAAAGTTAAAATGATTGGGATGGAAGAAAAACACATACAGTTCCTCCCTTAACTTTTCAATTAATGTGACTTTTATTATAAATACCTTTTATTATAAATACTTGTATCAAACAAAAATGTTAGTTAAAAACAATTTTATACAATCTTAATTTAGCATACAAATATACAGACTAACCAGAAAATGATTTTCTTCTGGCTTAATGTAAAAAAAAAATAAATATCCCAGCAAATTATTAAAACTAATTTCTTCTCTTTTAAAATTCTGAATGCAGATCCGAGTACGGGTGATTCAGAGGTGATGTCCCCAGTCGACCAACCAATTTCTTAAATTTATTACAGCGAAATAAGACTTGGGCCACAATAGTTTGCATGTGAATCCGATATACATCAAATCCACAATGATAGGAAAATTACAGTTTAACAATTGAAAAGCTATAAACATGGGGAACCAATTTCCAGGCCGGCATTCTTAAACTAAATGAAAATTCTTTATTGTACTGTTTGGGAAGGCTGCCGGTATAAAAGGTTCATAATTGACATTAATAAGAGGAGAGGGCATTTTTTGCCGCTTAATTTGTCAAAAAATGGAAACCTGTAATTTGGAAAGGCATTAAAACGATAAAAACAGAAAAATTAATAAGAAACTTACGAAAAAAACTCAATAAGAAATAATAATGTGATATTATTTGTATTATTTACTATGCAGTATTTAAATTTTATTTTGTTATAACGAGACACGATTTCCAAACCTATACTAAACGTGTGTTTAATTTAAATAGCGGCCATTGTCATTAAAGTTTCACAGCAGACTATGTCCTCCATTGTTAATTTTAAAATCTATCATTTTGTTCATATTATGTATTTTATTCAAAAGTAATTAAAGTCAGAAATTGCTAACACTCATCATTAATGTTTATAAAATCTTTTCCACTATTTTATTGTTACATAGGCCGCTAAATTTTAACTAACGGTATGATAAATTATTCTATTCTATATACGTATATACATTTGGTATAACTATATCTCTTTGTAAGTGTACCACATAAAAGGGGACACGTGCCGATCTTGAAGAATTTATTGTCAAAGTATTTGCAAAGTATGTCCATTCAAATTTCAAGTATTTTGATAAAATTTATTTACTCATGTCATTTTTAACTTGAAAGCTGAATGCAAATATATAAATAGGGAAATAAAAATTGGAATTAGGAATTATATCATTTCTATTTAAACATAAGTTTACAAAATTAATAATGAATTAAACTAAATAATTAAAACGCCAAAATAATTTGAACTTTTTTAAAATCAACTAAAAACAATTTGCAAATATTAAAACAGTGTATAAAAAATATAGTAGGACGCCACAATATTTGTTCCAAGAAAACATGCTGGTTGCTTTTTAACTTTCGTCTGCAGGCGCAACAAAAACTGATACTCATACTGGAGTAATTATGGATTGTTTACCAAACTGTCACATGGTAAAATTAACAAGTTTTGCTAGCTTGTTTCTGCGTATTATGTAAACATAACAACGAGTCTGCCATCTTGAAGGTAAGATATTAGTGTACACCAAGGCGAGATATTTGTGTAGAAGCAATGCCTTAATGATCGGGTGCAACCGTAGTGGGGGTGACACACGCGTCGTATTTTCAATTCTCAAAATATTTCGGCCTTTTTTTTACTTCCTGAAATACTATGGCAATTTTTAACATCTTTCTTATATTAATGGGATATTTAATAACGTTGAAAATCCCATGGCTTAAGACTTCTTTGCTAAGCAACTGAATCAAGGCCTGTGGCTTAAATCACCCAAAAATGAAAGGAATTTCATGAGAACTGCCATTGACCGTTAGGTGACATCAACACGTGTAATGACATCGCCATCAATGGCGATTGTTAGCGTTTATACCTACACGCTTATTTATGAAGTTAAACAATGGAACTGTTGGCATTTGTGACTGCACTGATGTGAGTAAAACCGTGTATGAATACAATGTAGTAGTGGGCACTGTAAATGGGCTTTGTCGCTCCGACTAATACTGGTCAAGAAGACCTGTGCCTCCTACCACCTTCATACTTCTCACCATCTGACACAATCTGACCTTCAGCACTGACATTGAAAAATGTGTAAACCAAACTGTCAGGACTAAATTTGCAAGTCACAGAACAATTCCATGGAATTAAATGTCTTGCCTACACACTGCATGTTGACACACATGAAATATGTCTAAATAAATGGGTGCAACATCACCAACAACTAAGAACTAAGTGACCTAAATGCAACCAGAACTAAATGACCTAAATGCAATTTTTTTATAAGGTTATCTGCCTTTTTTGCCAAAAAGGTCAAGGTCACAAACCCTATTTCTATGCCATGTTGAGTTTCACTACCCAAGATGCAACCATAACCAAAGTTTGAAGTCTCCAGTGCAAACAATTCCTGAGAAAACGACACCAATGCAAAACTTGAGAGTCGCCACGGCCTACCGCCATCGCGGTCTTCTTTCGTCTAGAAAGTCTGCATGATCCCTGACACTTCCAGTGATACAGCATCTTGTTATATACAGCATCTTTTACATCGGCTGTCATACTGGATATGTGGTGTGATACTAGACAGTATATGTGGTGTGATACTGGACAGTATATGTGGTGTGATACTGGACTGTATATGTGGTGTGATACTGGACTGTATATGTGGTGTGATACTGGACAGTGTATGTGAAGTGATACTGTGTGATACTGGAAAATATATGTGATGTGATACTAGACAGTGTATGTGGTGTGATACTGGACAGTATTTGTTGTGTGATACTGGACAGTATATGTGATGTGATACTAGACAGTATATGTGAAGTGATACTATACAGTATATGATGCGTCATACTGGACAGTATAATTATGTGATGTAATACTGGACACTGCATGTGGTGTGATACAGGACATTATATGGGGTGTGCTACTGGACAGTATATGTGTGTGATACTGGACAATATATGAGCTGTTATACTAGACAGTATATGTGGTGTGGTACTGGACAGTATATGTGGTGTGATACTGGACAATATATGAGCTGTGATACTGGACAGTGTATGTGATGTGATACTCGACAATATATGTGGTATGATACTGGACAGTATATGTGGTGTGATACTAGACAGTATATATGGTGTGATACTGGACAGTATATGTGGTGTGATACTGGACAATATATGAGCTGTGATACTGGACAGTGTATGTGATGTGATACTCGACAGTATATGTGGTATGATACTGGACAGTATAAGTGATGTGACAGTGGATAGTATATGCGGTGTGATACTAGACAGTATTATCTGGTGTGATACTCGACAGTATATGAGCTGTGATACTGGACAGTGTATGTGATGTGACACTCGACAGTATATGTGGTATGATACTGGACAGTATTATCTGGTGTGATACTGGACAGTATATGTGGTGTGATACTGGACAGTAATGTGATGTGATACTCGACAGTATATGCGGTGTGATACTAGACAGTATTATCTGGTGTGATACTGGACAGTATATGTGGTGTGATACTGGACAGTAATGTGATGTGATACTCGACAGTATATGTGGTGTGATACTGGACAGTATATGTGATGTGATAGTGGACAGTGTATGTGGTGTGGTACTGGACAGTATATGAGCTGTGATACTGGACAGTATGTGCTGCGACAGTATACTTGACAAATGAAGAAGGCATGTTCAATAACCAGGTGACCTAAACATTGTACAGAATGTATTGTGTGTTATGTTTGTTGTTTGACATTTTAAACAGGTCAAATACATTATTTCCAACTTTCTTACACACCTTCACGTAATGGTCAAAGCATGTGAGTCAACAGTTCACTCAAATGTTTTTGCATTAATTAGCATAAATCATTAAAATTGTAGTCACATGACACAAATGCAAGTCTAGTGAGGAACAGATATATACATAATTCCTTCACCAGTCCTTAACCAGGGTTAAACCCCAAGTATGTACATATATTACCAGATGTTTTATATCTGTATAATAAACCATTTTTCTGATTTAGGTATAGTTGCTTGGAATTGGCCAAACTCACCTACAGTATATTGTTTGTTTGTTTGAATGGTGTTTTACGTCATTTTTAGCACAATTTAGGCCATATATGATGCTCGTTTTTTTTTTGAGTGGAGGCAGACCACCCCATTTTCCCTGGGTAGAACCAGTACTGTATACTTCTTGCTGTAAGAATTCATTGTATAACTACTACTAATTATTTTCAGGTTTGTCTTTCTCTCTGTCCGAAAGGTTGGACAATCATGATTAAGAGGAGCGACACATTTTAATATAATCTGAATGAGCTACAATCATAAAATTCAGCACTTTCTAGCAACTTCAGCAGGGACAAGTTTTTGACTTTCTGGTTACTTCAGCCATGTGGGGTGGTGGGGTGGTGGGTGGGGTGGGGGTGAGTTTCTGTGATTTTGTTACACAACAGTTCAACTGAATTAATACATGCACAAAATTTAAATGAATACGATTTTAAAATAACGGCTAATTCGAATTAATAACTAGAAATATTTTGCTGTGCAGGCCCTAGAAATATTTTGTTGTACACTCTAGAAATATTCTGTTATACAGCCCTAGAAATATTTTGTTGTACAAGCTCTAAAAATATTTTGTTGTACAGGCGCTAGTGATATTCGACTGTACTGGCCCTAGAAATATTTTGTTGTACAAGCCCTAGAAATATTTTGTTATACAGCCCTAGAAATATTTTGTTGTACAGGCGCTAGCGATATTCGACTGTACTGGCCCTAGAAATATTCTGTTATACAGGTCCCAGAAATACGCTGTTGTATGGAAGTAAACAAGCAAATCAACCTACCTTTAAGGTTCTTTCTTCCCGAAATGTTATACATCAATGCCTGAATAAATCCTCAACTTATATTGAACACAACTGAATTCAAATCACTGTAAGACGATTTTATAACTTTAAACTTTTCATCCACAACAAAAGATGAAAACACTTTCTAGAAAAAAATCCACGCAACTGAACAGAAATTCACGCAACTGAATTGCAGCAATTCACGGCTAATTCATATTTTGAAAGAAATAATCACAGAATCAGGAAAACATCCATCTCACCAAAATATTTTGTCTAGTAAAGAAACAAAGTTAACATCTTGCCAGCACTGACTACTGTATTTCATACCACCAAAAGGATCAAATTCAACTACGAGATCTCTTCATTGGCTAAAACTCAGGATTTTCTGAAATTGAACTCCCCACATGATATGCATTTGAGACAAAACTTGAAAAGGTTCAACTGTGAATATCAACAAAAAGGTCAAACTCGGAGCTCATTAAATCACCGGGATTTGAATAGCCAAATTTAGCAAGCCAATCAACGATTCAGATTGGGGACAAAATAAAGCATTTTATCAACAACGATTTGTCGTAAAAGGTCACTGAAATAAAGAAGTTCATAAAAGGGTTATTTCGATAATGAAAAGATCTCGACAAGAAACAAATACTTGAAGACCAACATCAAAGTAAGGAAGCTAGGAAGTTGTACAAATAGAAATTATTCGCTTTTGTTGGAGACATTTTTATTTCTGTCCATTTGAAACTGATATGCACTTCACAGTGACTGCTCTGTGCGAAGAATAATCAGACAGAGGTACTCCAAATATTTTCAATCCCATATTTGTATACAATGATTCCTTATTCGCCTATTTTTATTATAAAAATGTATGGTTTTTATTTTGTAAAAAAATATTCTGGAAACTTATGCTTCAATAAAAAATTTATTTTTAATGAGTTTGTATTTTCTGAATAGACTTTTTAGGATATTTTAGTATTGCAACGATTTATACGATAAAGTAAGATTCTATTGATGTCCATAAACCTATGATGAGTCAATAAATAACATCCTAATAACTATATTTATTATATGCTTTATCTGTGAATTACATTAATAAAATTATAAAAAATTTATGTGACACAATTCCTTTCCTTCTATTGGTTCCATTGCTACCACATGACCACCCATAAAATGCAGTTCAGACTGCAGTGAGGTCTGTTAAAAAGTGGTACTGATCTTAGCGTGAAATTTACACTAACATGATAAATGCATTTAAAAAAACAAAACAACGTAAGATCAGTGATTGTTTTCACAGTCTGCCATTTTATTGTTTTTTTAACAATTTATTTTAATAAGTGATCTGCATAATACCTTATTCACGACAATTACATAATAATATTTATAAAATAGTTCCGGTCTTTACATGGCTTTATGGACCTGAGTACAATGAATTATTCTTGGACCTGGTCCTGGTCAAGATTGCTTTCCTCAAGTTCAACAGAGTCCATAATATACTGAGTCAAAAAAGAAAGTGTGCACATCTATTTTTGGAAATATTTTCAAAAAGTTGTAATAATAAATTCAGCAAAACAAGTTTTAAAATATATAAAATGCAGCATTAATAAACATTGATACCTTCGTATGGAAGTTCTTTCACTAACATAGTTTGAGTTCAACACAGACATATTAATAATGTTATTAGGTCTGTGGTTCAAGTTGCAAAATGCACGAGTTTAATGGGAAAGCACAAGACAACTGACATCTTGTTAATTGCCGGCTTCCTGGAATTTCTCGTGAATGTGTAACTTCTTCAACACATTTATGACATAAAAGTTTACAGCACTGTAATATTCGTAATGAGATTGATTATGCAAATTTGAGTGCACAATGTCTTTTTTTATCCAATCTAGTTTATAAATATTTAATTAATGTGCTTATGAACGCAATAGTGTGTTTGGCATTTTGCAGATATTACAGTGAGCAATGTTTATAAAGGTAGATTGAATAGGGATATATCTAGGCTAAAGCTCAATGACGTCACACCGACATAAGAAACCTATACTTTTGTATATACACTGTGTTAAGTAATGAACTGTTTGTCCAAAATCATTGACCGTTTCAGTTTATTTATAGAACATACCATATTTAAAATCGAGCCCTATTGGGGATTTTATGACGCACCGACACAAAAAGGTTATATGGCACCAACATGACTGAACATTCCAGGCCCAGCCTCCATTTACATCTAGATAAAAATATGCAACATGGGCTAAGAACCTTCTCACCTGCAGAACTGCAGAGTTGCTGCAAATTCTACTGTAAACACTCCATGATATGAAAAGATAAGATGCCGAACCAACTTCTATAAAGCTGAGCTAACATGACTTGGATCAAAACTATGCATATAATTATTTTATATTTATGTTTTGTAATCTCTATATTTTCTTTTAGAATCTTTTTTTTATGTTCTGATTCAAATGCCCAAATATTTCTCCAAGCAAATACAGACAATAATTCACTGTATTTACAGTAACGGTTAAACAAGCAATTTTGCACATTTCCTTTTCCAAATGAGAGGAGGTGAAATATAATTTGATTTTTCCAGTGGAGCGCCTCACTGGACATTGATGGACAAGTGGAAATAGAGGGTTAATGAAACACAAATTTACGCCACCTTCCCTCCGGGCTCGTACATCAATCTTGATTAGCCGAGAACCTATTCATGAACTCATGAATCTACTCGGAGACAAGCATTTAATTGGAGAAAAGTGGACTGTGTTATACAAATAATGGAGCATTTAGATTTATTATTAAATCATCCACATGAATATTTGAGGAAAATTAAATAATGTTTCCGATGTTTATCTGGTGCCAGAGAGAAGGAAACAAATAACGAAACATAGAATAAGGGAGAACGAGGATAAGGGAAAACAAATTGGATTTCCCATGTTTTCTTTTTTTTTTCGCATCAAGAAAAGATGTTTTTATCTGGAAAATGTTAAACAAAACTTATTCAGTGAATGGACACGGTGAAAGTTGACTGAAAAGGAATTGAACTGGATTTTTCGCACAACAACAGCTAAGACCATATGGCGACTTTCCAGTTTCCATTGGTCACAGAGGTTTAAATTAGACCAGGCAATTTTTGTGCACCGGCGGGCACCTGGGTAGAACCACCGACGTTCCGCACCTGGATAGAAAAGGACATCATGCAATACCCGAGATAAAAATCTTGCACAAACTGTATTATGGAATGATGACATGTACTGGGAATATTCGGATTCCATGAATTTATTCCCATTTCCACTATCCAGTCATGATGTATCATGTGTACCCTATCTGCCAGTCATGACAACCTTTTCTTAGATGAATGATGCACACAATATACATGCATGTTTATTAACTGAAGATATGTCCTGTATTAAATTCCCCCTAACTCTGCTATGTCAGTTTCAATTTTATTGTAGCATTTCAATGTACTTAATTTATAATAAAAGTGTTATCTTCACCAAGAGCGTCATTTCTAAAATATTTTCTTGGGAACTGCCTCAGAGCAATTTGCTGGATTCATTATTCAATCTGGATGTAATAGCCCCTGCATAGAAACTGTCAGTTATTCTGTCAATTTATGGCAAGTTGCTTATCAGTTTGTGCTTAATTAATTAATTACAGCCTGATTAGTGAGCTTGTAGGCCCCTATGGTTTTTATTGGCATAATCTGCGACCCCCTAATGGTCCCTAATTGACATTAACTAGCCCTTGAGCAACTTACAAACATGCATGCTGGTACTGAGACTGGACTGGCCATGAGAAACAAGTTCCAATTAGTCTTGGTCATTTCTGTGTATTTAGAAAGCAATCAGGAACATATAATCAGGAACATATAGCACCAGGAGCTATGCTTTCACTAGCCATGTTCGCTTTTATTTTAATTCATGATTTTTTTTTCTCCCCCTGTCTGTCTGGAGAAGCATCTCCTTGGTCGAGAGGGTAAAGATGCTGCATTTTAAACCTTCTAGTCTCTCAAATGCTAAGCAAACCATATAAGTGGGAAAGCGTATTAATTTTGTTGTCATGTGAACAATCTTGATCCTATTGAAACAATTATTTTTTCTGTAGATTTTTGAAGGAGTAAATTCCTTTTTTCATTTAATCTTTTTTTTTACAGAGTTATGTCCTTTTTTTAGATTAAAATTAAGACGGCACCAAAATCTTGTTTCCTGCCTATGTCAAGGCCACTGTAAGGTCCAACCAGGGGAATTTGTCAGACTCCCTGACACAATTATTTTCCCATGCGATCATTAAATTAGACACTTCAACTTTCACTTTATTATATTCTACAAGTACAGCAGCTCATAATCTGGAGTAACTTAACAAAACATCAATTCATATAACCTAAACTGATATTGAGAAACCTTAAAATCATCTTTATTCTGGAGTTTACTGTTTCACCGTTTCATCAAATGTGGAAGAATTTAATCGAAGTTTTATGACTGAAGACTTTTCTACTTAATTTCCATACATTTCCTTCCCATATAAATCTATCACCCTTAGACTGAAATTACCTCACAGTAAGCCAGTTGCAGGACCATTTCAAGAAAGTAATACCCAATAAATTTTCATGCATCACTTTAGAAATGCTGAAGAACTTAGCGAAGTGCAACAAACACAGATATAATATAATACCGCGCATTGTGTTACAAAATATTACAAATTTCCCTCTTAAAATGGAGAATATCAACAGGAGTGGAAGAAACGGACACAATTTGATAGACTCTTCCCATAATCCATCCTTGTATGAATCAATCAAGCACTCTCTTACACAAAATTATACACCGGAATCCCCGGTAATGAATTTCTTGCAAATTTTGAAATTCCAAATCGCTAATAAATTTTGACAGAAATATGGATGATTGAGGAATAAATCCATCAACAAACTATAAATACGGGCTACCCAATACTGATATGTTTTTCTTTGATTTTTCCATATTTGTCAATCTGTCACAGAAGAGATAAACGAAAATTGAAAACCACTTGTTGAGGCCATAGAAACTAATATTGTAATATCATAGATGCTGACATCGGCGAGAAATCTTATAAAAAAAAAATCTTTCGAGACGATAAATGTGCGAGAATAAGCAAGTATCACTGTGCAAGAATGTTCCACAGGAAGCCTGAAATGTGTTTACTGGAAGATGAAGAACCACAAGACAATATTAGTTGTTTGTTTTCAGACTTAATTTTGCTAAAATTATAAATTAATGAACTGTCAATAAAAAAAAGAGTTGATTATCATTAACTAAGCCACTTATACATTTTTATTTATAAGAAAGCATTATATGTATACTCACGAAAAAAAGCAACCTTTTTTGCTGGTATTCCCATGGGCCAGTTTTTGATGGCATAGGACAGCTTGAACAGCGCTTTAATTAAACGATGTCTGATGTTTTTAAGAACACTTCACTGAGAACTAAATATTCCTTTAAACAGTTTAAAATGTTGCCAAGAAATACTCCATTATGGATGTCATGGAAACCTTCCAGGGAGGTTAATAATAAATTTGATGATTTTTCAAAAGCTGCTACCTACACAATCTGTGTTTTTCGGTGTGTTTTTTTTGAAAGCAACGTATAGAGAATATTGTCTTGGAGAAATTGAGGTAATGTTTGTAGATTTTATTTGTTTTTACCAAAAATGCATGGTTTAAGAAAAAGAGGGATGAGAGGGTGTGCTGAACTTTTCAAAAAATCTTTTGTTTTGGTGGTGGTCGATCTAATTATTCTATATACATCATTTATTATTTCCTGATTTGCTGTCTATATAATAAGGGAAACAAAAAGGGGTACTTTTATATTTCAGTATACAGAAATGCAATAAGGTGACAAATAATCTGTTAATTAGGTACTTTTGGTTGTCCTTTTTCTTTTGATTTGTGGGGAAAAAAACAACCCACCTCCGACGAATAACACTTCAAACTGAAAGGACTTCACAGTTTGGGTGAAACATTCACAGTTTGGGTGAATGCATATTTGGAAATGACTATTGTCCGGCAAATATTTATCAATATATATGCTATTCTATCTTCAGCTAGAGAACTGCGATTTTAGACAGACAGACAGATATTTCTTTGTTGTGGCCTACGTAAAGACGTGAGAGAAATACAGTTTTTGGCTCATCACTCATCTATGATGGAGACAAGGCTACTCCATCACTCATGCAAATGATGCAAACGAATGAGAAATCTGGAAAGTCAGGAAAACTAAACGAAACCATTCATATCCAATCACTTACTCTTGAATTTTCATCCCCGGTCCGCAATTTTTCAATTCTCTCAATTACGAAATAAAAATTTGTACGTTTTCCAATTGTTAAAACTCATTTTACGCTCCCAGCGGTTGAATTGGAAGAAACCAAAACAAAACAGTTTTTCATTTGTTGCGAGCTAACGTCCAAATTTCATTTTGTCGAGGCCTGTCCATTAATGTAATAAGAAGAACAAGTTGGTATCCAGGCAACCGATGTAAACCGATACAATGTGGAAAGTTCTGATGCCTTCCGAGTTGACTGGTTTAATGTCAAACTGTTCCCTAAGGAAAACCACTGTCTCCATGCTAGCAAATCGACCAACATCCATTTAATTTTAACAAATTAAGCTAAAAATGAATGTGTGGCCGATGAGACTTTATATTAATGGCATTTTAATATTTATTTTGCATTCCACACTTTGAGACATGTTTTTTTTATTAATATTCTGTCTGCGTAATTTGTATGCAAGAAAATGCTACAAAATTTGAGAAATGTAAAACCCATCACTGGATCAGCTACTAGCTTATTTGTCAGCTTTATTTAAGTTTCTTACCTATTTGCCAAATTTGGATTTAATTTAGCGAAATAATGATCAGTGCTTTTTATCATGATCAGAGAAAAGCTTTATCTATAATAACAATCCCTCTCAGTGATAAGGACAAATTATTCGCCCAACTTCACATAATTTGGAAAAAGATGGCAGTCTCCATTGAAACCTCGTCTTTGATGCGGACAATAAGTTTTATAAAAAGAGTCTTCTTGTTAATTTGCCATCACTTTTAAATTGATTCAAAATAATCCCACAATAGGTAATTCGCAAAATTGTCAAAGGACGAGATAAATCATTGTGGCGAAAATGTCAAAAACCTTCATGACTTCTTCAAATCAATTTACTTATCAAGATTTTTCGCGAGATAAAACTTTCATAAACACATTTAGAAAATCGGACGACACCTAAAAAGGAGAAAAATGAACCGAAAACAGAACAACTCGATAAAATATGTCATCAAACTGACGGTCATAATTATGAACCATTCAATCTATTGTGTACAGGATGGATTAAAAAAAAATCCATCTATTCAGAATCCGACAAAAAGGAAAATATTTGCAAAGCAGCTACAGAAGGTGGCAATTAGAGAGGTAACAAAGGGGAATAATGGGGTAATCAATAATTATGATTTATTTAGATAGACTGGACACACAAACTAGCTTGGATCAATATGGAACCTGCAGATGATCGATAAAAATTTCACTCTTTGTTCGATTTTCCTAACTCCACAATTGGAGATCAATCCTGAGCATTTACATGTCTTCTTTAAAAAAATATATTTCATAATTAAATCTTGGTAATTTGCAAACTAAAAAATGAAATATTTTTTGTTAGAAGAAAAGTACCCAACCGTTAACTGGGTCTGCATTTGGTAGCGTGCTCGCTTCATACCAGTGCAACATGGGTTTGATTCTCCATCTCAGGGTTGTGATCGAAACATATGGTTTTCCCGGGTTCTCGGTTTTCTTCCTGCATCAAGACTATGCTATGGCTGTCATTCATGGCATCAAGAGTGATTTGCTAAACTAAAACTCAGACCATTTTCAAATCTGACATTTGGAGACAAAAACTCAGAAAACAAAATTCTTAAAAAGAAAGAAACAAAATACTTAATTATCAAATCTAAAAATAAACCACAAGAAAAGGAAAACTGACTGAAACCTTCCTTACAAATACTAAGTTACAAAGTTTTATTTAGCCTTTTATCACTTCATCAACAAGTATTTTGAGAACATATTTCTTTTTTATTGAATAGCATAGTAAAATCTGATGCTGGAGATCGAATTCAATTCTTTCTTAATTCACAACGAACTACAACAAGCATGGCATTTACTGATATGGGGTATCGCAGAAAGTTTCCGTCATCAATACATGTAACTAAACGCTCATCGACACATTTTCTCAACACCCAGTAAACATTGAACATGCAATTCGCTTAGTTTCTAAATCGTCTAAATTTCCTTAAACATTCAGTAAACCCCGGTTTACATTACTGATTTGTAAACATAGCTGTAACCAATCCCTTTAGCGGCCCCACAACATGTTTAAACCTTAACCAAACTGTTCTGTACATGGTGTCTCCCTGTCAAGGCCCAGCGGGGCTCACTGAAGCTCCCCTAACCCCGTCACCCGAAAATAAAGCCCTCTTCAATGATACAGCATCAGTCTATAATTACGGCTACGAAAGCCTTTATCATCCGCAAACCAACCAGAACATGGCCTAATGGGAAACCTGCAGGCTGTTGACGCAAAATGTTATCATTATTTATATTCGAGATTAGAGGATAATGTGATGCGTACAAATACAAAGGCAGCGGAAAAGCTTTTTTGTTGCCAATACTATTATGAATGTTGTAACAATTCCATTCTTGGGTAATTTAAAAGTAATTTCTCGTACGTATCAAAGTTTGAATATATTAAAATATTTTGCAGCGACGTTATTCAGTAAGTTTGTTTATCTGTTATACTCGTTAAGACAGTTGAAAGAAGTAAATTACTTTAATCTAATATTTTATTAAAGGTGTAATTAACGTATGGCTGTGTAAACAGGACGGTGTCAATCAAAACACAAACCAGAATTCAGGTAGAGTCACCTTTGGTACAGGCGGTTTGGTACAGGCAGTTTTTCAAAGATTATGAGATATGATCGATAACTGGTGTTTTGTATCATTAACCACATTCAATGTGCAAACCACATTTAAAGGTACATTCAATGTGCATTTTGGTATCATTAACCACATTTAAAGGTACATTCAATGTACATTTTGGTATCATTAACCACATTTAAAGGTACATTCAATGTGCATTTTGGTATCATTAACCACATTTAAAGGTACATTCAATGTGCATTTTTGTATCATTAAACACATTTAAATTAAGATATTTGGAAAAGTTTATTCCCTGGCAGTCAGCTTATCGCAACTACATCCAAACACTAAATGGGAACTTCTGAGATTGTCACACCTACATCCTGTCACACCTACATCCCAGCACTAAAAGGTAACTTTGTCAAGTAGAATGATATAAACCAAATTTTTGAAATCATGTTAAGACTTAAAGGATTGCTGCACTATTTTCAAACACAATTTATGTAAAAGGGCTCTGAAAAACTAGGAAAAAGCTGAAAGAATTATCAAAATGCCATGGAAAATAAAAAGAGATATGACCTATTGAAAATTTGCAATGAACATAAATGGAGGCGGCCATCTTGGAACGATGACATCATTGGTCCTTTTTACCATATATGGCATATTGATAAAATACATTTTAAAGCAAAGAAAATCTCTGCAAACTGATTAAAAATAAATACATATGTACACATTGTATGCTTATTTTTCATTTGCAGTGATTTTCTTTGCTTTAAAAGTCATTTTGTCAATATATCATAAAAATTATATGGTAAAAAGGCGCGAGGATGTCATCGTTCCAAGACGGCCGTCCCCATTCATGTTTCTTCGCAAATTTTCAATAGGTCATAATTATCACTTTTATTTTTCATGGCATTTTGATAATTCTTTTTATCAGAGCCCTATAAAATAAACCTTGTTTGAAAATAATGCATCAACCCCTTTAACAGAGGGAAATTTACCAGTCAACTATATTTGAATTATAAACAATAGTAATCATGAGAATTGTTTTTTATTAGAATAACACACTTAAAAAGGTGCATGATTCCCAACAACCCTAAACTCTTTAAAACAGATTGTATACAAATAAATATGCAAAACATATTTTATGTTAATTGAAAGATAATGGGACTATCGATAAACCCTTGATAAATCTGACAATTAAAGGACCCAGATTATATTGAGACTTTTATTCTTAATTTGAGGAAATACAGAATCCTCAAGCGATAACTGACTCTCGGACAATCAATGGTAACTGGCCAATTACGGCAACTATTTTCTCTCAAGGATAATCACTAGAGCGAGGATACATTGAAGGAGCCCAAGCACCCTGTCATTAACCCTCCCCCTGACCAATAAATCTCCCAAGTTATACCAGGTATTTCCACCTGAGCACGGGTACAATCATGTGTACCATAGGAAATCATGCTTCAACAGGGAAGGGGTACATAATGGCGAGATGTCTAGCGGCAGTTCAAGCGCACCCACCGGAACTGACTCACATTGTTCAATTGTTAATCACACGTTTTCCAATGTAAAAAATTACATTGTGATGATGATGATGATGGTGGTGGTGGTGTTGATGATGATGATGATGATGGTGGTGATGATGATGATGGTGGTGATGATGATGATGGTGATGATGATGATGATGATGATGATGATGATGATGACGATGATGGTGATGATGATGATGATGATGATAGTGACAATGATAAAGATGCTGATGCTGATGATAAAGATGCAAATGATGAAAATTAAAATAACTAATGATGATGATGAACATTATGATGATGATTATGATCATGATGATGACGATGATGATGATGAAGATGATTATGATGATGATGATGATGACGATGATCATGATATGATGATGATGAAGATGTGTTCACTTCAATGACAACAACAATAATGAAAAAAGTTCATGTTGTTTAAGAAACTGCAATCTTAAAATATTTTATCAAGAATTTCTATTAGCACTTCAATTTATTAATCCATTATTATATACTTTAAACCTTCTTGCATATAATTAAATCCAAGGTAATAAAATTTGGAATTTAAATTTTTTCTTCATTTTTCTACCATAGACCTAGAATGCTTAAAGGGACACAGCAATTTTTGAATTTTTGGCATCCCATTAGTTTTTCTATATAATTTGCATTTGTTCAATCATTAATATTAATTATAAGAATAGTATAAAGCAAACTGATTTTGCATATTACTAACTGTTGATATTGCAGCAATCATATATTCAAACCTATGTTCGAATAAGAATAAAATATACTCAAAATTTTATTTAATTATATACAAGCAGATTTAAAGTCAAAATGATACTGGATACATAAATCAATACTGCTTTATAAATATTAAAGTCATGACAAAAAAACTAACAGGACACAGCGAGTTCAACAAGAAAACAAGAACCTGGATGCTCCCCTAAATGAATCCTCAACTGACCGTATGGCCGTGTCACCCAGTAGTATTCAATATGCAGTCCCATAAGTACTTTTTGAGTTATGATCTGCACAAGAATTAAAAGTATAAAATTACAAAGGGCAATAACTGTAATTTAAATCAAGATAGAGTTATGGGTCTTGTACTTCCTCCACTTGCCCTCTATCATCGTGTGAAGTTTCATTACCTTTCATTACTCATTAGTTTTTGAGTCATGGTCCAGACAAAATATCCAAACGGACGAACTGACAGACATATGGACAGACAAAGCGGCAACTATATGCCCTCCTTTTGGGAGCATAACAAAGACTGACGCGTGTTCTGTTAAACCAGATTATATTTTTCCTTTTTTTGAATATGCTCCATTTTTATTTTAATTGTGTTTTTTAACACTTTAATTGCATATTTACCCAGACAGACATTTTATCTGCGTTGTATACTCTATTGTATTCTATGTTCAGATGGTAGTTTCCACTGAAACTAAAGTTTCACAACAATGCCAGAAATAGGACACTGGATTAATGCAATAATGATACATGGGAGGAATAAATTAACAGGTCTAAAATTTGTTGAAAATGTTTAATTTCCAGCTTCAAGTAACAGAAGCCTTAAAAGCATCAACTCAATTTAGCCTTTTGGAACGAAAAACAAAACTTCATTTAAATTGTAAATCATTTTTACGAGTAATTTAATCTGTTAAACAAATAATAACTAAAACCATTAAACCCCTATTTTCTGTCTGTTATTCCTTTTTAAGCAGCCCCTAAAATATTTATAAATTCATTTTACTGTAATTTATCCGAGATGGAAACATAATGTCTAAATAATGGACTGGACACCTTCTCAAATGTTAAAAATTCACAGGTGGAATTCTTATTTATACATTATGTAAGAAAAAACTTGGGTTCCCAAGCTTTTTGATTGTTATAAATATAAAATCCATCAGTCTAAAATTTCAACCTATACAGGACTAACTATATAACATGGTGGTGACAAAAATATTCCAACTTCATAAAAATGGCTTTTATTTCAGGGATAACATGTTCGTAACTGTTTAAAATGTCAAAATATACGATTTTACATAATTAATCTTGATACTGTGTCACCTCAATAGTTGTTGTGACCATAATTTCCATGAACTATTAACATTCAAAGAATTTTAGGGGGTGTTTTCCCCCCTTTTGGTATGCAGTATTCAGGGCAAATTTAGAGAGTATTCAGTACCCACGGCCCGGGTACCAGTTCCCGCAAATTACATTATTTAGTATTCAGTACGCATAAAAAATAGGTACATGCCTTCAAACTATGTTTTCTATGTAAAAAAAACTGTTGAAATCCACAAAAATTGTCATGATTCACCCCAAAACAGCAAAACAGTGAGATACAACCTTTAATACTGTTTTAAATGTCCTTTTATGTCTCATCTTCATAAAAATAGACGAATAAATACCAAATTGATAGATTTTAAAACCCACATTTTATTTCTATACTTCAACATAACCAGCTTGTTTCATAGCTGATAAATATGTCCCCTTAGGTGTATGTGCCAATTTTACCTCTAAATAAATGTGTATTATTTCACATTAATGTGTGTGTGTGTTCCCTAATGTTCCCTAAGGTATATTACACACCTTAAATGTGTATTGATATTGCATACTGGGTGGGGGCCACTTTCCGTCACTGTCACTTGCGTAAACTAATTTTTCAGAGAAATCTATGTATCCTACCAATTTTCTACTTTCTACTATGTTACCTCTACCTGGAAATTTGACACCAAATAAATTTGTTTTATATAAATTAAAACTGAGAAATCATTTTGTTTACAAGCCCAGTTTCTGTCATGTTTTTTCATTGAGTGATAGATTCAACTAGGTCATGATACAGTAAAATTTTATGAATTAAAAACATGTTTGCAAGTCTATTCAACAATTTCATTGTAACATTTTTCCATCATTCGCCTCGATCGCTGTAACAGTGCACTTGGTAAAATCAATGCAATATTTTCTACGACGTCAATTTACACTATAACAATGGGTAACTCTGGGTAAATCAAACAGATACAGGTATGAGTTGCCTCTCTTTGGTTAAAATATATTATCACTGTATGTTTTAACTACGTAGTTTGATAAAAATAAGACATCACAACAGCGTTATTTTTTTAATAATTTATTATGCGGCAGCGCGTGCATCCCAAAAGCCATATAAGGAAGTAAACACCATTTTCGGAATAATTCCTTTCGCTTTTGTACCGCTTATTTACTTTTTGGTTGTTTCTTCTGTTTCCAATCTTCAGTGCTAAACGCCTGTCAATAAGTAACATCGCTTGAGTAATTTGCATTGTAAACGACAGTTTTTATATGAGAATGACGGAAACTTGGCTTGGACAGAAACCGGCCCCTAACCAGTATACAATGGATAAAAAATATAACTTAATTATGAATACTTCTAAACAAAACTTTTACGTAACCTTTTATATTTAAATCTACATGTGTATTCACTGCCAGCCTGAAACAGCAAACACACAATGATGAATATTTGCAGATTTATGACATAAGCTGTGCATTGATCAATTTACATATTTATTAAGATTTTGTTTATGATGTATATTTCAACCATTTAATTTGTATGCGCTTTTGAAAGGGTTACTTACACAAAAGGAGGACATAGTCCTTAACTAGAACTATCACTGAAGGTGATGAATACCCCCTCTTTTTTGCTCTAGTCGATGATGGGCAAAATCAAGAATAATAAGTGTCTAAAATATCTGTTAAATGTAAAAGAAATTCTAATTAAAACAAAGGTCCATTCTGTAAAAAAAAAATGCGGAATCGTAAAACCATTAATGCAGAGACACATCATATCATCACGTGTGAACTGTATGTTAGGTGTAATAACAATCCATGAAAAGTGTTATAGTGAAAGCCACATAAAGTCCATTATTGAGTGAAAAACTCAAAGTCAAACAATTTAGGGCTGTGATTCTGTAATAAATTAGGCATCAACAATTTGTGATGTAGAAGGACATAAGGTAATCAGTTGTTACGTGTACATGAAGTTTGGGAACAATCAATTCGAAAATGTTTGAGAAAAAATGTGTTAACAGGTCATTATACAATATTAGAGTGGAAAATTCTAAGTCGAACAAAGGGCCATAATTCTGTATTAATTAGACAATCAATGATGGGAGATGTAGAGCGACATAAGGTCATCAGTTATTATGTATACATGATGTTTGGGAACAATCAATTTGAAAATATTTTGAGAAAAAATGTGTTAACATGTCATTATATAATATTAAGAGTGGAAAATTCCAAGTCGAACAAAGGGCCATAATTCTGTAATAAACTAGGCAATCAATGATGGGTGATGTACGGCAACATAAGGTCATCAGTTGTTACGTGTACATGAAGTTTGGGAACAATCAATTCGAAAATGTTTGAGAAAAAATGTGTTAACAGGTCATTATACAATATTAGAGTGGAAAATTCGAAGTCGAACAAATGGCCATAATTCTGTATTAATTAGACAATCAATGATGGGAGATGTACAGCGACATAAAGTCATCAGTTATTATGTATACATGATGTCTGGGAACAATCAATCTGAAAATGTTTGAGAAAAAATGTTAACATGTCATTATACAATATAAGAGTGGGAAATTCTAAGTCAAACGAAGGGCCATATACAATTCTGTAATAAATTAGGCAATCAATGATGTGTGATGTACAGGGACATAAGTTCATCAGTTGTTATGTGTATCTGAAGTTTTGGAAAAATCCATTCAATAGTGTTTGAGATATGCAAGTATTAAGAATGTGTTACGTGACGCGACGGGACAATAATGTGTGACGGGATGCGATGCGACGAGACAGGACGGGACGTTACGGACAACGTTATTCCTATATAGCCCCCACCTCACTTTGTGAAAGCGGGGGTATAATAATTCTGCCAGGAGATTAAAGCTGCTATGGCAATGTAGACCTTGTAATGAACATAGAAATGTAATAAATCAATTTTATCCGAGCATTATATCAATTTAATCAAACTCGTTTAATAAATTCAATATTAACAGGCACAAATGTGAGATTCTATTTATCACATAACTACAAAACAGCTTAATAAGCAAGATTTATTAGTGCAGCTGCCTTAATTTATATAACGTCGTCGTGTGATAACGTCGTATGTTTATATGATGACATCGTATGTTGATTCATTCTTCTCCATACGACGCCTAACAATGGAATTAACTACCTTGTCAATTTCCATAATCCAGTATTTGGACGGTTATGTAAATCAACGAGACATACTCCGAACTGAACGGAAAATATCGAACGATGATTCGGCCTTCATTTGCGTATTTATTTCACTGCATGGTGTAATATGATAAATAGCTTTATTACAAGACAGGCAATTTTTTGCAATGTCCGGCAGAAAATTCCCGTTAGTCAGTCCAAGTGTCCGGCCATTTTTAGATTGTGATTTATCACTTGTAATTTGAAACCGTATTTGTTGTGAAATTATAAAGTTCTCTTGATTAAAATCTATCAATTTGTAAGAGCGCATTTGATTGGTCGCTTATTTGATTCGAACCAATCACGTTACAGCTTTCATATTGACACCAAGAGGTCACGCAAATTTGTCACGTTGAACTGCAGAGGAAAGAACACTTGAATATTAACAGTTTAAACACTGATTTCGTTCTCATATTCAAGCAGCTAAATAACACCGTGAATGCGCACCTGTTTTTAGATGGTTAAATTTGCGGGACACGTTACGGTTTTCCGTGATTTGCAATCCTAAAACTTTTAGTGAATTGGTTGTAACACAATAAATAAACAAATAATTAAGAATGGCCTTGTCTGTGTTTCAATTGACCCTGCAAGCATTTTATTATGCTTACAAAATCATGGCTTTTCGCTTATCGGTCAGACAAAAATTGGTTTAAAAATTTGTCCGGTCAGACAACAAATTTCAATCTGTCTGATCGAATGTCCTGTGGACCTGAAAATGTTTTTGCGTAGACTGTTACACACCCACACGGCAAAATTATGTGATAAAGACATGAGCATCTCTGTGTACTTATATTGCCTTTCAATGCTGCCTAGTATGCTAGAGGGTAGCCTGACAGGGATAACCCTATGTACTCTGCCCCCTTTTATCATATTGTTCTGTATAATTCTGCCTAGGAACAGGGTGCCAGAGATAAAATCTTATCTCCGTAGTTACTTTCCTATCTCTTCAGGTGCACCTCTTTGATGACGTAAGCACCTTTTTTTGATGCCGTCAGGGTATATTTGTTGACGTAGGTATTTTTGAACGAAAAAAAAGGTAAATTAAATGATTTTAAACGATCAAAATGATAAATAGAATATCATGTTAGTGCCTGATCGGCACGAAAAAATGTTTCATTTTTTTCTCAGCCTCACCTGATAAACTGGATAGGATCATGCCCTAACATGATATTCTCTATTTAATAGGACGACACCTAAGGGTAAGAGTGACGTTTGGTTTTAACCTCCACCGGCCATTTCAAGGCAGTATCCCCACGGTGAACACTTTTAATTATGTGCGAGATGTACATTGGGGTTATGATAATTAAATTATGTTTTTTTTGAAGTCTTAGGTTGTAAAACTGTTATTTGAACATTCGCCTTATTAAGAATGTTATTTGAATTTTATAACATGTTATTTATTTTTAAAAGTTTTTCTTTATATTTGATAATGTATATCATAATATTATACTGTTCAGGATGACATCAAAGTTCCATAATTTAAAATAAGTATAGAATACAAAAAATATATAAAACAATTTCATGTGTTTAAGACTGATGTAATTTTCAACCTCAAATGCAATGTCAGACTGCAGTCAAGAATTAGAAATTAAAAGATTTAATTTCCATACCTATATATGGCAATCCGATGTCGTTTAATTAAAATTTCTGTGCAGTATACAGACTAACGATAATCTTTAAAATTCTGACTTACATGCCAAAAAATTAGCATTGATGCGACTGCTACTGCAGGAAAAGCAATGCCCTAGTTTCTTTTTTTTTGATTAAAAAAGGAGAGACAAAAACAAATGCTCCATCCTTCCTTCTCAAAATGGACATTAATTAAATAAGAAGAAGATGGATTACCTGTCAAATTTACTCCATTCATCTCCATATGTTATCTGTAATTATTTCTACAGCAAATTAACATTCAATTAAGCCATCAATTGAAACAAATCACCTTAATTAGAACTAACACTGATAATCATCCATTATCCCTCGCCTTGCCAAATTCTGCAGCAACGTTCCCAACAAACTCTTCTATCCAATGTTTCCATTAGGGACTAATTCCCGACTTTGGGGTTTTGAAGAAACATTGATGAATTTTCCTTGCTCAATAATATATTTTCTGAAGTTAAATTAATCTTTTATTTGCATGTGTAGTCCTCGTCGGGCCCATCAAAACTCACGAAAAACACATTATCACGCTGTCTTCAATGGTTTTTTCAAGATAATTCAATTTCAGTCTCCAAATCTGATTAGCATAAACAGCATTAATCTTACCCTACTCATTTAGAGATGTGTTAAGAAATTGCCACATAAAATTCCGCTTAATCACTAAATTTACTCCTCTGACAAAGATGGTGACAAAAACAACAACAGTAAGAGCAATTTCACTTTGTTCATTATTAATCATAAAATTTCAGTACTTCTCTTGACACAGAACACACCATGACCCAGCATTTGGCATTTTTCTGTTATGTTTCTTAATGCAGTTGCCAAGTCACGACATTTCAGTATGTCTAACACCACTAATTTACATTGCATGGCATTTCATATTAACAGGACATTTCAGTACTTATTAAATCTCATCACCAAATTTTAGTATGAATGTTTTGAACAGGCCGTTATACAGGACACTGCATTGCTGACAGTGCATAAATTTGGCTGTCATTGTATCAGACAAGACACTGATCAGCCACTGTACGGAAACTCAGACTCCTGTTTTTTCTTCCCACAAAACTTAATCAAGTTCAAATGCACGAAATAATTCATATTACTGGCATATGGTTATGCCACTAGAATTATAATGACACCTCTGGCCTGCCGCACTGGCAAACAACACATACTGGCAAGTAGCACACAATGGCAAACAACACCTACTGGCAAGTAGCACACACTGGCAAACAACACATACTGGCAAGTAACACACACTGGCAAACAACACATACTGGCAATCAGCACACACTGGCAAGTAGCACACACTGGCAAACAACACATACTGGCAAACAGCACATACTGGCAAGTAGCATACACTGGCAAGCAGCACATACCGGCGAGTGACACACACTGGCAAGTGGCATACACTGACAAGCAGCACACACTGGCAAGTGGCACACACTGGCAAGTGGCACAAGTAGCACATACTGGCAAGTGGCACATACTGGCAAGTGGCACACACTGGCAATCAGTACATACTGGCAAGTGGCACATACTGGCACGTGGCACATACTGGCAAGCAGTACATACTGGCAAGAGACACACTGGCAAGCAGTACATACTGGTAAATGGCACATACTGGCAAGCAGCAGTATACTGGCAGGTGACACATACTGGCAAGTGGCACACACTGGCAAGTGGCACACACTGGCAAGCAGCAGATACTGGCAAGTGACACATACTGGCAAGTGGCACACACTGGCAAGTGGCACATACTGGCAAGTGGCACACACTGGCAAATGGCACACACTGGCAAGCAGTACATACTGGCAAGCAGTACATACTGGCAAGCAGCACATACTGGCAAGTGGCATATACTGGCAAGTGGCACACACTGGCAAGCAGCACATACTGGCAAGTGGCACACACTGGCAAAAATCACATACTGGCAAGTATCACAAACTGTAAAACAGCTCAGACTGGCAAGTGGCACATACAGGCAAGCGGCACACACTGGCAAGTGGCACATACTGGCAAGCAGCACATGTAGAACATATTGGCAAGCAGCTCACTGGCAAATGACACAAACTGACAAACAGCACACACTGGCAAGCACCATACACTGACAAGCACCCCTTTACCGATTCATATGAATTGATTAATGTTGATTTAATGTTGTAAGCTACCTTTGCAGACACATGCATTCTGACATCCTTGTCTGTCATTGTTGAATTATCTTTTAGAATTTCAGAAATTTATTAGTAAACTGAACAATAGTACACTATAAAAGTGTCAGATTTAGAAATGTGACTGTTGAAACAATTTCCCATAATCTACTCATAATTTGATCATTTCAGATGGAGGAGATAAAACTCAGGAGTCTGTGATTCTTAAAGGAAGGGGGGATAAAGACCGTTAGTTTTCATGAATAAATAAACAAGGAATGTAAATATGGATTAATAAAACAGAATTTATAAAACAGATGTTGTAGGGATGTTTACATTGGGTGAAGATTATGTAACTGATTATATTGCCTGGGGTAGACAAAGTCATGCATAAATATACTTCTGTTTCTAAAGAAAACTAATTAGAAATGTTTGTTAACTTTACGAATTTTGTATAAGCAAAAACCTGTAGAGCAGTGGCTGCAGCAGTAGGGGTATTAGTAGTGGTGGTGGTGGTGGTGGTGGTGGTGGTGGTGATATGATGATGATGCTGTTTTGTGATGAGCTTTTCTGATACCAAGCTTCATGAAACTTAATGAACTCATGACAGAATATGCAATATTTGTCAAAAACCAATTGAGGCTTGAATTGAGTTGAATTTGCGTTTTGCAGAGCACCAATTCTAAAAGGTTATACGGTGCCCACAGGAATGAACATACCAGGTCCACCCTCCAGTTTCCATCGAGAAAAAAAGGAGTAATCGCTACAAATTGTTATTGTATAACTCTATGTAAACAAAGATGGCCACTGGTCATTTTAGAAAAAGTCCCAAATAAATATAACTTATAGTTTTCAAGAAGTGGTCGCTACAACTTGTTTTTTAAAAATCTATTTTTAGCTGTGATGAGCTTCCAGCTGACCTGAAATTTTGATAGGATCAATTAGGATCAATTAGAAATCAAGAGCAACATTCCTGTGAAGTTTCATAAAAATCCATCGAGTAGTTTCAGGAGTAATCGCTACAAGTTTTTACTATATAACTTTATGTAAACAAAGATGGCTGCTTGCAGCCATGTCTAACGTCGAATCAAAACGATTTACAAGAAGGACCAACATCATGTCATGCTGATCATGTTAGAAAAAGTCCCAAATTTGTTTTTGTTTTTAATCTATTTTTAGCCGTGGTGGCCATCTTGAATTTCCAGCCGATCTGAAATTGTGCTAGGATCAATTAGACATCAAGAGCAACATTCCTGTAAAGTTTCATGAACATCTGTCAGGTAGTTTCAGAGGAGTATAGTCGCTATAAGTATTTACTACATAACTCTATGTAAACAAAGATGGCCGCTGGCAGACATGTTTAATGCCGAAACAAAACGTTTTTGGACAAGGGCCAACATCATGTCATGCTGATCATTTTAGAAAAAGTCCCATATCAATATCACTTTTAGTTTTAAGAAGTAGTCGCTACAAACTTGTTTTTTAAAAATCTAATTTTTAGCTTTGGTGGCCATCTTGGATTTCACATCAACATGAATTTTTGCTAGGATCAACTAGACTTTACGGGGCAACATTTCTGTAAAGTTTCATGAAAATCCATAAAATAGTTTCTGAGCAGAAGTCGCTACAAAAAAAGTTTACAGACAGACAGACGGACGGACGACGGATACCGCTCCATGGCATAAGCTATCAGTTGAGCTAAAAATGACAGGACATGAATTCGGCGGTATTTTACTCTCCTCTGGATAAGCAGTGGCCATATTCTTGCACAGGAACCAAACAGTGCTACAAATCAGGCAACAAGCTGATAAAATTATTTATCATTTTCACATTTTTTCCTTAATTACAATCTCTTTATGCATGTTTCGAAGGAAGGAAAAAAACTAACGACAACAAATTATGCAAATTTAATAAAAAAGAAAGATGTTTTTTTATGACCATAACTACAGAAATGCAGATGTTTACTTTGTGCTATTTTTAGTTGATTTTGATTTATGAGTTTCACTTAATAATCCAAATACAGGACTCATTAATTCTAGTGCACCTTACGCGAAACTCATTCCTTCCTTCAAGAACTATTCATAAAAATGCTGAAACTGACATGAAACTATTTCCAAACTTGTTTCAAATTTTTTGTTCGGCATGAATGGTTTATTCATCATCCGATTGTGCCTTGTATTCACCATGATCATCGACGAGCCGTTTTAGCCGTCAATTTGTGAATCGCGAAAACAGTATGTTTGCCTGTCAGCGTGCCGGTATAGACATGAGAAAGGCATGAAATAAACATAAAACCAAGTAGCCCATTAGTCAGGAAAATCAACGCTGACAGATTAAGTGAGAGAAAAATAGTTTTATTTCTCCATAATTACTTTTCCTTCTGTCTTTTAGAGTGTTGCTGTGTAAATCAGCTGATCTTTATCCTTGTATAAAAACGACAATTATAATGCCAAGTGATTTTACAGAAACATGTTATTGGCCCAAATCAAAAATAATAGTTCACATCATTCATTTTGATATAAAACGGATCCCGTTCATTAAATAGAAACATTACAGGTGTTCCATGAAACAATTATTGTCATGCAATATATTTATCCCGAGGATGACCATGAGGACATCCCAGGCATCTGATTCTGCCATATTTATAGGTTATTAGATTTGTATTGGGATATATTCACGAGTTTTTTCGCGTATTAATATTGCGTGACTTTAGAAGCGAAAGAACGAGTGCATATATCCCAATATAAATATAATAACCGTTTTATTGCATATGCATTTTTAAATTTTCACAATAAAATATGTTGTTATATTTAATTTTCAGCAAAATCATTTATTTGAAACAAACATATTGTCATTACATCGTGAGAATTTTCACAATAAAATCGACATTGTTTACATTCCTTGGCATGAACAGAAAACTGCACCAATCATGAACGATTATACATTACACACCCAATATGACGTTACTACACGTCAATATGAGCAACTACACATCAATAAGAGCGGGAAATATTGAAGTTTCCTGTTACATTGAAAGTAAACGGAGCTTGTAAATGCGTATGCAATAAATGTAGTTACAAGGTCTACCCTATGTCTTCTCTATGGCACAAGTGAAATTTCAGTTTTTGTACCAGGAGACTGTGGCTCCTTATAGTCAATTGAATTGAGTGATGTTTAACGGCTCATCAACACAGTATAGGTTATTTAGAGCTGCCCCAGAGAGAGGGGAAGGATACATAGGAATCCGGGAACCGTGCCCTACTCTTATTATCAAAAAGATTCCTATGGTTCTTTAACGTGCTCGGAGGATAGACCAATACACGGGACCGCCCGGTTTACATCCCCATCCGACAGACGAGGTTAAGGGAAAATGTCTTGCCCAAGAGAACACACCGATGAAACTCAGTGGCACCACAGAGGATTGAACCTGGGGCCCCCGGTTACAAATCCGCCACGCTACCGACTGCGCCATGCCAGCCCCATCCTTATAGTCAAGATGATCACCAAAGACAGTATAAGTACAACAGGACACCTCAATAAAGTCATCTTCCAGATAATGAAGATTGGAAGCATGTACATTTACACATTTCTAAACCATAATGTGTGGACTTGTTGGATCAAACTTGGCATTTAATTGTTTAAAACGTCCAAACTGTCATGTGTATTGAATTTTGAAAAAAAATGGATAAAATTACACTCTTTAATATTTATTATTTTTGTAGGATAATCCTGCAAATATTACATCGACATAGAAAGGAAATAAGAAATCCATGTAAAGTTTAAAAATTTGTCAATATCAGTAAATATTAACGGCCATGCTTTACTGTAGGAATTATGCAACTTGAAGGACATTGTAATGAAAACTTAAGACAAGTGAAGCTGCTGGTGGAATATAGCCATACAGATGCTTTGTTTTAAAGGATCCCCTAAACTAATTAGTTTCTGATAACGTTTTTCTTTTACCATTTTATAAATAACAAGAGGTCAATGACCTTGAAGCTCTACTGATTGATTTTGTTTTCAGGAAGAAGTCGCTACAAACTTGTTTTTTGAAAATCTATTTTTAGCAGTGGCGGCCATCTTGAATTTCTGGCCGATCTGAAATTTTGCTAGGATCAATTAGACATCAAGAGCAACATTCCTGTGAAGTTTCATGAAAATCCGTCAAGTAGTTTCAGACGAGTAGTCGCTACAAGTTTTCAATATATAACTCTATGTAAACAAAGATGGCCACTGGCAGCCATGTTTAACGTCGAATCAAAATAATGTTCGACTCGGATAACCATCATGTCATGCTGATCATTTTAGAAAAAGTCCCATATCAATATCTCTTATAGTTTTCAAGAAGTAGTCGCTACAAACTTATTTTTTAAAAATCTATTTTTAGCCGTGGTGGCCATCTTGAATTTCCGGCCGACCTGAAATTTTGCTAGGATCAATTAGACATCAAGAGCAACATTCCTGTGAAGTTTCATGAAAATCCGTCAAGTAGTTTCAGAGGAGTAGTCGCTACAAGTTTTCATTATATAACTCTATGTAAACAAAGATGGCCGCTGGCAGCCATGTTTAACGTCGAATCAAAACGATTTTCGACAAGGACCAACATCATGTCATCCTGATCATTTTAGAAAAAGTCCCATATCAATATCTCTTATAGTTTTCAAGAAGTAGTCGCTACAAACTTATTTTTTAAAAATCTATTTTTAGCCGTGGCGGCCATCTTGAATTTCCGGCCGACCTGAAATTTTGCTAGGATCAATTAGATATCAAGAGCAACATTCCTGTGAAGTTTCATGAAAATCCGTCAAGTAGTTTCAGAGGAGTAGTCGCTACAAGTTTTCATTATATAACTCTATGTAAACAAAGATGGCCGCTGGCAGCCATGTTTAACGTCGAATCATAACGATTTTCGACAAGGACCAACATCATGTCATGCTGATCATTTTAGAAAAAGTCCCATAGCAATATCCCTTAGAGTTTTCAAGAAGTAGTCGCTACAAACTTGTTTTTTAAAAACCTATTTTTAGATTTGGCGGCCATCTTGGATTTCACATCTACATGAATTTTTGCTAGGATCAACTAGACTTCATGGGCAACATTTCTGTAAAGTTTCATGAAAATCCATTCAGTAGTTTCAGAGGAGTAGTCGAAACAAAAAAAAAGTTAACGGACGGACGGACAGACGGACGGACGGACGACGGACACCGCACCACGGCATAAGCTCTGCTGATCTCTGATCAGTAGAGCTAAAAACAGTCGTTTATGTAAATGCATTGTTTGACCTTCCTAGATGGACATCACCCATTTTCTCACTTTAAATATCTATGTTTGCATGCGCATCTGACCCATTAGTTCACTTCCCAAAACAACTGTTTCACCCTGTCTTTTTAAGCTTTTTGTCTTCTTTTTTTTTTTCAGAAACAAGGGTATTGAAACTTTAATGACAATGCTGCCTCTCTATCATGCAAGATAGCCACAAGAAAACCTTGCCAATGATTTCTGGCACCAACATTGGAAACAAATATTTTTTCTACAAAGTCTACAGACCAGAAAATGGGAATGCTCTTTGTGCTCTCATCTAGATTAAAACGACAAGCAAGAATTCCATCCTTTCTTTTGTACCATGGTTCAAACACTGCACTAACTTTGTTGTAAATTCTTGCAGGATTTTTTAAAAAGCACCAATAAAAAACACTACAATAAACCTAACATCGATACAAGCACTCATCATAATACTGCCATTGGCGCTGTGAACAATAGTCTGGCAGTAATGAAGCTTAAACATCGTCTCCCACACCTCATTGAGATTAATTACTTTGAGCCACTTCCATAGAGAGAGGACATGGAGGACACAAGGTTTGAGGGACACATTCCCAACTGACAGAGCAGAGCAGTGGGTTTGAGGGACACATTCTCAACTGACAGAGCAGAGCAGTGGGTTTGAGGGACACATTCCCAACTGACAGAGCAGAGCAGGTTTAAGTGACACATTCCAAAGTGACAGAGCAGTGGGTTTGAGGGACACATTCAGAGAAGTGGGTTTGAGGGACACATTCCCAACTGACAGACAGAGCAGTGGTTTTGAGGGAAACATTCGCAACTGACAGACAGAGCAGTGGGTTTGAGTGACACAATCCCAACTGACAGACAAAGCAGTGGGTTTGAGGGATACATTCCCAACTGACAGACAGAGCAGTGGGTTTGAGGGATACATTCCCGACTGACAAACAGAGCAATGGGTTTGAGGGACACCTTCCAAACTGACAGACAGAGCAGTGGGATTGAGTGACACACTCCCAACAGACAGAGCAGGGGTTTGAGTGACACACTCTCAACTGACAGAGCAGTGGGTTTGAGGGAATACTCCCAACTGACAGAGCAGTGGGTTTGAGTGAACATTCCTAAAATGACAGACAGAGCAGTAAGTTTGAGTGACACATTTCCAATTGACAGAGCAGTGGGTTTGAGTGACACACTCCCAATGGACAGACAGAGCAGTGGGTTTGAGTTACACATTCTCAACTGACAGAGCAGTGGGTTTGTGAGACACATTCCCAACTGACAGAGCAGTGGGTTTGAGTGACACATTCCCGACTGACAGACAGAGAAGTGGGCTTGAGTGAACCATTCCCAACTGACAGACAGAGAAGTTGGTGTGAGACACATTCTCCTGACAGACAGAGCAGTGAATTTGAAGGACACATTCCCAAAGAATAAACAGAAAAAAACACTTTATATTCAAAAACACATTTTTGATAGCATTTTATTTTATCACATGATATGGCTTCTGGGAGTGTAATACATCATGACTTATTTATCGTAATGTAACACTAGTGTATCGTCATACACTAGTGTATTATAGATACAAATGAGACCAGAATCACTGTTTGTGTACAGTAAATCATTTAGTCCCAATCGTTTGCATGGTATATCGTATGTTTCAGACACCTTAAATATTTATCATTATTTGAAATCTTACCTTATAAAATGCATGTTAATAACGTTAAATTTGGTTTGTAGCACTAACACATTATGTCCCCATAACGACTAGCTGATGTCATGTAAACAACAAAATGCCGTCATGATTTCTCTTAAAAATAAGATAAATTGAAAACAATAAAGCGAATCCATTACCTCGTAGGTGTGTTATGTGGTAAGGCCAAATAAAATTATATGTGTGGTTCCTATAACATGCTAAAAAAAATAGGGTAGGTAGGTAGGGAAAATATTTTATTTTACATTTTGCCTTTTTTTTGCACTATACTTTTATACCCAATAAATAAACTTAACTGCATATTTGTTGATATCATCAGATACAGCTGATAGAAAAAATAATTAAAAAACAAAAAGAAGAAAAAAACATAAAATGCAAAATGTATTTTTTTGAGGGGTCATAAAATGTTTAGGGTCGGCCCCTTAAAACAGGGTCGGTCGGGAAATCTTTTTTTTTTTGCACTATACTTTTATACCCAATAAATAAACTTAACTGCATATTTGTTGATATCATCAGATAGAAAAAATAATTAAAAACAAAAAGAAGAGAAAACATAAAAAAAAAATTGAGGGGTCATAAAATGTTTAGGGTCGGCCCCTTAAAACAGGGTCGGTCGGGAAATCGGAACCACATCTATTATTTTATTTGGCCTCAATAGAGACTTACATTCATGACTGTGTAATATTGACTTTAATAAACTTGTTGGATAAAATATAACATACCCGGCAGAGCCTCGTATCCTATCATTTTATCCAACTTGTTTATTAAAATCAATAATACACAGTCACGAATTTAAGATCCTCTGGAGAATCACTGCATTGTGTTCAATAGGGTTTGATATACTAAAGCATCTTAAAGTTATACAGCAGCCGCTTTTTCCTTTTTCCTATTGGTCAAGGAAAAATAACTCTAGAACTAATTACTAAATGGCAAAGAATTCAAACTTGCCTGATTTTTGTAATAACACTACTCAATGGAAGATTTGAGCATGATATATTGAAACTAAATCCTTTTGAAGTTAATGAGCAGAAACCTAACATCTTACTTTGTTCCCCTACCTGTCCTCCTCGCCTAATGACACTGAAAATCAAAATGGACCAATTTGGATTTGGTAAGTTATTGTTTCTATGACAGGACGGACATACAGACTGAATCCATTACACCGTATACATAACTTTTCTGTGGGGTTAATAAATAATAAAGTGAAGACTTCATGTTATATTGAAAACAGCAACAGCAGCAACCATGAATTGAATGTTGCTTAACGGCTCATCAACACAGTATAGGTTATTTAGAGCCGCCCCAGAGAGAGAGGAAGGATACATAGGAATCCGGGAACCTGCCCTACTCTTATTATCGAATAGATTTCTATGGTTCTTTAACGTGCTCGGAGGATAGACCGATACACGGAACCGCCCGGTTTACGTCCCCATCCGATGGAAAGTGTTTTGCCCAAGAACACACAGACGGAACTCAGTGGCACCACGGAGGATTGAACCCGAGGCCTCCGGTTACAAATTCCCCGCGCTACCGACTGTGTCATGCCAGCCCTCCAACCATGAAGAGAGACGAAACTCCAGTGAGTTATTTTGATTGCAGGCTAAACAAAGACCTGCAACTTTAACTACTAGAAAGTGGAACACAAGCGTGTGTGTCGGCTTTGCCATCTATAATAAGCTCTTAATAAAAATGCTCCTTTGGGAGTGAATAGTTGCAGCATTCTTCAGTCTTACATGATTGCTTCACCATGCTCCTGTTGTACAATCTGTTATCACCTGACACACAGTTTCCTTGCAAAATGAAGAGAAAAATGAAGAAAACAGACTGGCACTCTCAGTCATGATGAAAACATTGATGAAAACATTCTGTGCAGATTGTTTGTTATTATGGCTCAGTACTGGGGACTTAATTTGATTTACCCATGAGGTACTTGTGCATCTCTGAAATGACAAACACTTTATGCAGTCAACAACATTATATGTACCAGTTTTTCAAATGTTCCCCAGTTACCACTGATAAGCCAAGAGCATCTAAAGGATGCTTAAGCCAGGCATCCATTTGTACGTGATCTGTATCTGTGTCCGTATCCGCCAAAAATCACACTTTTTGCGATTCATCGCGGACACGGACACGGAACTTATCAATGGATGCTTCCCAACATTTGCTCTATATAACCGAAATTTTACCGACATGGATATGGACACAGATACGGACACGGATCATGGACCACGACTCACATACAAATGGATGCCCAACTTTATTTTGGGATAATGTTCGGGGCAAAATTTGCAAACTTCACAACTACCATCAGAAGCATCATCATCTTCTTCAGCAGCAGCATATTCATCATCTTTATCAGCAGCATCATCATGGCAACTCCAATATCATCATCAGCATGGCAACTCCAATATCATCAGCAGCAGCTTCATGGCAACTCCAATATCATCATCAGCAGCACCACCATGGCAACTCCAATATCATCAGCAGCATCATGGCAACTCCAATATCATCAGCAGCATCAGCAGCAGCATCATGGCAACTCCAATATCATCATCAGCAGCATCATGTCAACTCCAATATCATCACCAGCAGCAGCATCATGGCAACTCCAATATCATCATCAGCAGCACCACCATGGCAACTCCAATATCATCAGCAGCATCATGGCAACTCCAATATCATCATCAGCATCAGCAGCATCATGTCAACTCCAATATCATCATCAGCTTCAGCATCATGGCAACTCCAATATCATCATCAGCATCATGGCAACCCCAATATCATCATCAGCATCATGGCAACTCCAATATCATCAGCATCATGGCAACTCCAATATCATCATCAGCATTAGCAGCAGCATCATTGCAACTCCAATATCATCATCAGCAGCAGCATCATGGCAACTCCAATATCATCATCAGCATCATGGCAACTCCAATATCATCAGCATCATGGCAACTCCAATATCATCATCAGCAGCAACATCATGGCAACTCCAATATCATCATCAGCATCACCAACATGGCAACTCCAATATCATCATCAGAATCAGCAACATGGCAACTCCAATATCACCATCAGCATCATGGCAACTCCAATACCATCATCAGCATCAGCATCATGGCAACTCCAATATCATCATCAGCAACATGGCAACTCAAATATCATCATCAGCAACATGGCAACTCCAATATCATCATCAGCATCAGCATCATGGCAACTCCAATATCATCATCAGCATCATGGCAACTCCAATATCATCATCATAAGCAGCAGCAACTTTATGGCAACTCCAATATCATCATCAGCATCAGCAGCAGCATCATTTCAACTCCAATATCATCACCAGCATCAGCAGCAACATCATGGCAACTCCAATATCATCATCAGCATCAGCA
Organism: Cyrtodaria siliqua; assembly: GCA_037043455.1. Classification (NCBI taxonomy): domain Eukaryota; kingdom Metazoa; phylum Mollusca; class Bivalvia; order Adapedonta; family Hiatellidae; genus Cyrtodaria; species Cyrtodaria siliqua. Next base: position 238,138 of record JAWPHD010002034.1, on the reverse strand, counting down.
GCATCATCAAACCAGTCATGCATGTCATGTTTAATATTTAGGTCTGAATCACTACAATTTTGTTTTTAAGGATAATTTTAGCAACACCTCATGGACTTTGAAGGAAGATCAATTTTTATTTAAAGTCAACCAGAATCACCTGCAATATTCCAATGAAGTTTCAAGAACATTTAGTAAAGGTTTAAGAGAAATGTTTCCTGAATATGTCTATGTAAACAAATTGAACTGAATGTTGCTCAATGACTCATCAACATAATATAGGTTATTTACAGCTGCCCCAGAGAGAGGGTAAGGATACACAGGAATCCAGGTCCCTGCCCACAGAGAGAGGGTCAGGATACACAGGAATCCAGGTCCCTGCCCACAGAGAGAGGGTAAGGATACACAGGAATCCAGGTCCCTGCCCACAGAGAGAGGGTAAGGATACACAGGAATCCAGGTCCCTGCCCACACAGGAATCCAGGTCCCTGCCCACCTCCTACTAATAAGTAGATTCCTGTGATTCTTTAACATACTAGGACGATAGATCCGATACACGGGACAGCCCGCTTTACTCAATGTCCGACAAATGTGGCTAAGGGCAAGTGTCCAATGCTCTAAAACACAATGATGAAACTCAGTGGCGCCTTGACGCTTGAACCCGGTTCCTCACAATTACATGCCCACCTAGCTAATTGCCAGCCCTTCATATCGGTCCTGAATGAATACCTCTAAATAAGGTTCGAGATGAGCCATTTCCACAATTATTCTGTTTAACCTATTGTTAGCCATGGTGGCCATCTTGGATTTTAAAGAAAATAAATTTTGTTAGACAATGGCACCGAGTTCAAGTCTGCCTGTTTTTTTTTTTTTTTGAAATTCTGCCAAGTAGTTTTGGATCTCATTAAAAGCTAAAGGAAGAAGGGATGAACGGACGGACAGAAAAAAGACGCTGTACCATCATATAAGCTTTATCTGCTGATTAACTACCAACAGATTAGTAAACCTATCCAAATAGAGTAGAGAAATACCCCTTAAATAATCTGAATTGTGTCGGGAGCTATTCCTTTGAAAAACCTGTTTAATATTGAATGAACCATACATTAAAAAGTCAACGTTCTGTATGTAACCATTGTTAAGTACACACAAATTCTTTCAATTTTCAAACAAACCATTTATGCAGAATTTACATAAATAAATAAATCTTATAATCCTATTAAACAAGATCCTAAAATACAACTTTTTATAAACTACCCCACATGAAGCTGAAAAAGTGAGGCGTAATTCATAGAGTTATGAACAAACATCCAAACGGCTACCTTGTTTGCTTACTAGTGGACCTATGTCAATCTTCAAATGGAAATGAAGAACGATTGAGTACAAACAACATGACATTTTCTAATTTCTTCCCAGATAAAAACTTGGCAAATATTTGTAGCAAACAGCCTCTTCACAACCTTTACGAATTATACAAACCATGGCTTGGGCTAATGTCCCCATAATCCCACTTGATAGAAAACTGTCATGCTCGCTCTGGGTCCTGCCATGGAGTTAGGTCTTCTGGAGTTTTTGATGCGTAATGATTAAACAAAAGCTGTTGCTACCTACCGTTCATCCCAAACAGGGTAATGATTTGATTTACATCTCTTTTCAAATAATATAAGCATGCAATTTGTTTTCTCTGCAAACGATGATATAGAATGCATACACAATTGGTGGATGTTTTACCAAATTTCATAAAAGATAATAAGGTTGGGGTCATGCTTGCGAAAACCTACAATTTTAAAAACATGGCAAAAACCGAGTCCACTTTAAAGAAAGATTACTAATTTTTAGGTTTTCCTGTAGACTGAACAAGCAGACAACACCAGAGTCTGCAAAACACATATTAGTCTCCGTGGCCGAGGGGTTACCGACGCTGCGTTGTAAAACCTTCTCACCTCTCACAAATGCGGGTTTGAATCCCACTGGGAGCTCGACTTGTGAGGAAGGGTTGATTCTTATGGATGGCGTTGAATACTGGTTCTACCCAGGAACAGTGGATGGTCTGCCTCCACCATAAAAAAATTGACCATCATTACATGTTGAAAATGACGTAAAAAAACATACAAAGCATAACTTCTACATTAATGTCTGCTTTCCTTTTACGTTTTATAAATGTTTCCCTCAATCATTAAACTGTCAATGCTCTTAAACAAAACAGTGTAATATTGGGAAATACAGAGCTGCTAGATTTATTTTTTAATTATGTTTTAAGTCCCTATAGTATTCCGCCATCAATAGGCAAATTTTACAAAAGATGTATACAGTTTCTAAACCTAATGACATTTATAAAGGGCTTTAACGACCCAGACTTAACTCCAAAACTGGAGCGTGGAATTAAGAGTTACCAACTCATAATTCATTTTGCGCATATACAATAGCTGGCACCTTAAGAACCCATGAATACCCTATATTTTTAATTGGCACATATACATCATTATATAACCTGAACACCTGGATAGAGAATTTTGATAAATGGCTTTGTATTGTAATTTCGCCATTATTTGGCGGGTTAGTTTCTTTAATGAAGTTTTTCTTTCTTATTGTTTACCAACGCCCCCACCCCACCACCCACCACCCCAAAGACAGTGCCCTGATTATAGTGTTTATTCCCTGTTAACAATATGACACTAAAGCAAAACAATGGTACCATCAGGCACAACCCGACAGGCATAATGCAGTTCAAAGAAACACTTCTCACCTACATATCTTGTTGAACTTGAAGACAAAAAATCAATTATTTATCAAATCGTTTCATTTTATAAATAAAAAATAAATATTTTTGTCTGTAACCTACAGCACTGTGTATAATATCAAAAACAAATATTTCCTCAGAGAATACATTACCAACTGTCAACACTCGATTTCCTTATAAAGAGCCCACTCGCCAGTTCTAACAATAGCTCGGAAAGCACTTTAAACGTTCGAACGTTTTATTGCGGGTAGATTTGTTGAAACAAAACTGACAAAGATCTTAGGTAAAGCGACATGTCATGTGTTCAAAATGCTGGTATTCACTGGGTTTTGTTTGATTTCTACTGCCGATTTAATGGTAAATATTTGCACAGATTGTAAAGGAAGGAACTTCTGCGGAAAACCACCTCCATTAAGTACAGGTGACGACTTCATTTGTAGAAATGTCACACACAGCGTGTCGTGTGTAGGGAGCACTAATGGTGGATGAACAATGGCGCAGACGGAGTCTGGGGAATATATACAGAAAGTAGTTCCTGAAAATGTCGACACTTGTGGTGGAAATCCAGGCTGGTGACACAAGTTGACAACATTTATAAGAAAGCCCATAAGAACTATTTTTTATGTTTGAAATAATGAAACAATGTTAAACACAAAGCCTATACAAGTATTTAAGGTTAGAATTCAATATTTTGGTCTTTCTACAGCAAATGAAAAAGTTAGGCTTGTTTAAAGTGCGTTAACCCCACCTCGCTAACTTTAAATAAACTAGCTAATGTTTTTCATACACTATAGAAAGATTGAAATATTGATTCCTTATATTTACATTATGTTTGTTCTATCTATTTTTCAGACTTCATACTGTTAATACGCAGTATTTGTTCCGATAATAGTGTTTTATAGCTTTAATACTACTGCTGGAACAGCAAAATTACCAACAACATTGCACGCTTTTTTATAGCAAATTACGTCAGTTAGCATGAGAACGGCAGGACGAATAGCAAATTACGGCAGTTAGACTGAGAACGGCAGGACGAATAGCAAATTACGGCAGTTAGACTGAGAACGGCAGGACGACGTTAAGCCATACAAACAAAACAAGGACCTAAAAAAAAGAAAAGGTTTGTTTCCTGTTACCCGACCGACTGTGATTTTTACCTTCCGACCCTATTTCTTTTTATAACGGTAGTTGTTATTTTTTTAGCAGTAAAAAAAACGCAACGATGACGACGCAAATGAATTATTATACCAGTCCCGTCGCTTAGTAATAACCGTTTCCATTTTCGATTTTCAACTCATACGTCTTTTTGGCATTGAAAGTTGTCAATTTGAAGTTCGCTTTTCTCATCAGAATCAAGCATACAAAGTCAATTTTTTTTTTATCTCAAGATAAATGTTTTAATTTACTTGTTGCGAAGAAATAAATTCAAAATCGATTGAATATTGTGTTATATATGCGTTTTACCTGCGACCCACATTCGCAGATTACACAAAATGTCAGCCATTTGCATTCAATATTATCATCATGTTGTTTTTTTTCAGAGCATATTTCGCCTAGCCATAAGCTTAATTCTTACAAATATTATGTTTGTTCGAACTTTCGAATGTTAAATACTATTTTGAAACTAAGACAGATGATGGACCTTCTATGATTCGGAAGATTTCAATGGATAAAAATATACTATTTTTGGAAGGGGTTTCCCCGGAATACATATCACGTGATACCTCTATTTTTAACCTTCCAATCAAAATTGAGCGCACTTGCGAGAACCAGATCGACCTATTGCGAATATCGCGTGTTGTTTACATAAGCTACCGTAGATCGCAATGCACTCGACAGCTACACCAAGGGGTAGGAATCCTTAATATTTTATGACGACAGAGTACCTGTATCTGCAGCTCTCTATGTGTACCAAAGGAAAACAACACAAACGATAGACTTGTTTTATGCAACAGTCAACTTAAAGTCTTTAATTCTGGCAGTGCTGTTATATATAATATATATATCTGCCCCTATATCTGCCCCTATATCTGCCCCTATATATATTAGTTTAAAAAATATGGCCGAAGGAGAGCTATCTCTTCAAAATATTCAGGAAATAAAAATGCAACAAACAACCACCAATCTCAACGTTCATTTTTTATCAACCAAGCCATGATTTTTATCAAACCAGATATGGACACATGTTTTTCCAATAAAATGGTTAAACCTGCCAGCAGACAATTAAACTTCTATTTCCCACAAAATGCAAGTCACATGACCTTACGACTTGCAACAATTTACTGCCCTGATCTCCATCTCTGATAAAGTGGACACCATTAATTCACAATAGTTCAGTAATTATTCCTATATCCTAAGCTCTCATTTATCTTCAAGATAAAATCATTTTGGACATTTTATTCCATACAGGGAGTTGTCAACTAGGAATTATGGGTATTAGCATCAATGTGGCCATTATCAATGAGCGAGTGAGCACTACCGGGTGCAGGCTTTATGATGCACACATCGCTGGGTGCAGGCTTTATGATGCACACATCGCTGGGTGCAGGCTTCATGATGCACACATCGCTAGATGCAGGCTTCATGATGCACACTTAACTGGATGCAGCTTTCATGATGCACACATTGCTGGGTACATGGTTCATCATTCACACTTAACTGGGTGCAGGCTTCATGATGCACACATCGCTGGGTGCAGGCTTCATGATGCACACATTGCTGGGTGCAGGCTTCATGATGCACACATTGCTGGATGCAGGCTTCATGATGCACACATTGCTGGGTGCAGGCTTCATGATGCACACATTGCTGGATGCAGGCTTCATGATGCACACATTGCTGGATTCAGGCTTCATGATGCACACATTGCTGGATGCAGGCTTCATGATGCACACATTGCTGGATTCAGGCTTCATGATGCACACATTGCTGGATGCAGGCTTCATGATGCACACATCACTGGATTCAGGCTTCATGATGCAAACAGTGCTGGATGCAGGCTTCATGATGCACACATCACTGGATTCAGGCTTCATGATGCACACATTGCTGGGTGCAGGCTTCATGATGCACACATCACTGGATTCAGGCTTCATGATGCACACATCGCTGGGTGCAGGCTTCATGATGCACACATCACTGGATTCAGGCTTCATGATGCACACATCACTGGATTCAGGCTTCATGATGCACACATCGCTGGATGCAGGCTTCATGATGCACACATCACTGGATTCAGGCTTCATGATGCACACAGTGCTGGATGCAGGCTTCATGATGCACACATCACTGGATTCAGGCTTCATGATGCACACATCACTGGATTCAGGCTTCATGATGCACACAGTGCTGGATGCAGGCTTCATGATGCACACATCACTGGATTCAGGCTTCATGATGCACACATCGCTGGGTGCAGGCTTCATGATGCACACATCACTGGATTCAGGCTTCATGATGCACACATCGCTGGATGCAGGCTTCATGATGCACACATCACTGGATTCAGGCTTCATGATGCACACATTGCTGGGTGCAGGCTTCATGATGCACACATTGCTGGGTGCAGGCTTCATGATGCACACATCACTGGATTCAGGCTTCATGATGCACACATCGCTGGATGCAGGCTTCATGATGCACACATCACTGGATTCAGGCTTCATGATGCACACAGTGCTGGATGCAGGCTTCATGATGCACACATCACTGGATTCAGGCTTCATGATGCACACATCACTGGATTCAGGCTTCATGATGCACACAGTGCTGGATTCAGGCTTCATGATGCACACATTGCTGGGTGCAGGCTTCATGATGCACACAGTGCTGGATGCAGGCTTCATGATGCACACATTGCTGGATTCAGGCTTCATGATGCACACATTGCTGGGTGCAGGCTTCATGATGCACACAGTGCTGGATGCAGGCTTCATGATGCACACATTGCTGGATTCAGGCTTCATGATGCACACATTGCTGGATTCAGGCTTCATGATGCACACAGTGCTGGATTCAGGCTTCATGATGCACACATTGCTGGGTGCAGGCTTCATGATGCACACATCACTGGATTCAGGCTTCATGATGCACACAGTGCTGGATTCAGGCTTCATGATGCACACATCGCTGGGTGCAGGCTTCATGATGCACACATTGCTGGGTGCAGGCTTCATGATGCACACATTGCTGGGTGCAGGCTTCATGATGCACACATCACTGGATTCAGGCTTCATGATGCACACAGTGCTGGATGCAGGCTTCATGATGCACACATCACTGGATTCAGGCTTCATGATGCACACAGTGCTGGATTCAGGCTTCATGATGCACACATTGCCGGGTGCAGGCTTCATGATGCACACATCGCTGGGTGCAGGCTTCATGATGCACACATCACTGGATTCAGGCTTCATGATGCACACATTGCTGGGTGCAGGCTTCATGATGCACACATTGCTGGGTGCAGGCTTCATGATGCACACATCACTGGATTCAGGCTTCATGATGCACACAGTGCTTGATGCAGGCTTCATGATGCACACATCACTGGATTCAGGCTTCATGATGCACACAGTGCTGGATTCAGGCTTCATGATGCACACATTGCTGGGTGCAGGCTTCATGATGCACACATCACTGGATTCAGGCTTCATGATGCACACAGTGCTGGATTCAGGCTTCATGATGCACACATTGCTGGGTGCAGGCTTCATGATGCACACATCACTGGATTCAGGCTTCATGATGCACACAGTGCTGGATTCAGGCTTCATGATGCACACATCGCTGGGTGCAGGCTTCATGATGCACACATCACTGGATTCAGGCTTCATGATGCACACATCGCTGGATGCAGGCTTCATGATGCACACATCACTGGATTCAGGCTTCATGATGCACACATCGCTGGGTGCAGGCTTCATGATGCACACATCACTGGATTCAGGCTTCATGATGCACACATCGCTGGATGCAGGCTTCATGATGCACACATCACTGGATTCAGGCTTCATGATGCACACATCGCTGGGTGCAGGCTTCATGATGCACACATTGCTGGGTGCAGGCTTCATGATGCACACATCACTGGATTCAGGCTTCATGATGCACACAGTGCTGGATGCAGGCTTCATGATGCACACACTGATGGGTGCAGGCTTCATGATGCACACATCGCTGGATGCACACATCGCCGTATCGCTGAATGCACTCACTACGTCCATTAGCTTTTCTACATAATTTAATTGCGTATTTGTGAATCATTTATAATTATTATTTGACAAAGTTCAAAGAATATATTCTATATTTTGATTTCATTGCACTAATAATATATTTAAACTGATGACAGAATATCGAAGAAAAATTGAAAACTCCCAAACTGTATTGCTTTTTACAAATTTATATTCCAGAAGGTTTAATGTAACAAGAAGTCAATGACCTTGAAGCTCTACTGATAGGTTTTTGATAGCTAGATCAGCATTCCTGTGAAGTTTCATGAAAATCCGTCCAATAGTTTCAGAGGAGTAGTTGCTACAAGTTTTCATTATATAACTCCATGTAAACAAAGATGGCCACTGGCGGCCATGTTTAATGTCAAATCAAATTAATTTTTGACAAGGATCAACATCATGTAATGCTGATCATTTTAGAAAAAGTCCCATATCATTATCACTTATAGTTTTCAAGAAGTAGTCGCTACAAACTTGTATTTTGAAAATCTATTTTTAGCCATGGCGACCATCTTGAATTTCCGGCCGACCTGAAATTTTGCTAGGATCAATAAGACATAAAGAGCAACATTCCTGTAAAGTTTCATGAAAATCCGCCAAGTAGTTTCAGAGGAGTAGTCGCTACAAGTTTTTACTATATAACTCTATGTAAACAAAGATGGCCACTGGCAGCCATGTTTAACGTCGAATCAAAACAAGGACCAACACCATGTCATGCTGATCATTTTAGAAAAAGTCCCATATCAATATCACTTATAGTTTTCAAGAAGTAGTCGCTACAAACTTGTATTTTAAAAATCTATTTTTAACTTTGGCGGCCATCTGGGATTTCACATCAACATGAATTTTTGCTAGGATCAACTAGATTTCATGGGCAACATTTCTGTTAAGTTCCATGAATATCCATCCAGTAGTTTCAGAGGAGTAGTCGCTACAAATAAAAGTTTACGGACAGACGGACGATGGATCTCTGATCAGTCGAGCTAAAAATGATACTGGTTTAATACATTGAGGCCTTAATGATTGAATGTTGTTTTACATGATTTTTAGCACATGTTAGGCCATATATGATGGTCGATTTTCCTGTGGTAGAGGCAGACTACCCCCCCCCCCCCCCCCCCCCCCCCACACACACACTTCCCAACCACCCACACACACACACTGTAAGGCATATGCCATTATTGTGTCCCTTTAACATATTCTGAGTTTCCTATTGTTTGTTAAAGCATACTGAACATTTTCACAGAAACAATATGCAGAAGTCAATTTTTTTTAGATGACATTACATAAAGATAAACAATTCAAATGAATGCATGTTAATGCATAAATGCTTTGAGAGAACTACAAACCCTTTTACATAATGTTGCTATTAAGCCTATCTATACATAATCATAATGTTGCTATTATGCCTATCTATACATAATCATCAATGAATTATTATTTCCTAAAGGTAAAATATTAATTTTTTTCTGAAATTATGGTTGATTTTACTAATAAAGCGATTAATGTGTTGATTAATTGGTCATGGCTGATCTCTATGACAACAAAGGGTACCTGCCCCTCAAACTTCGGGTGTGCCAACTGCAGTATGCTACGCATGTGTATGGACTTATGCAGCACAACTCCGCGCAGGTATAATTTACCTGCAGCTTCTATCAATTGCCATCTAAATGAGTTAGAAAGGAAATTTTACACTAATTCCTGGAGATAACAATTTTATACCCATCATAACTACTTTAAATGACATAGATAGTATCAACTTTCAAAAACCAGAGTTTTAAATTGGTACATGCATCAACAGGTTTATTGTTGCTTTAGACTGTTAAAGTACCATGCACGCTTATAGAAACATTACTTTTTAATTGCTGCTCGATCTGATGCATTTTTCTTTAAAAGCATTTAAAAAGAAAGACATCGACCATAAAAATGTACTGTAACATTTTTTTATTTTTTTTTGAAGGATTATTGATTTATATTAATTTGCATTAACATATAGTATGGGCAGGAGGCCTAAATTATTTAATACACTTGTGTGTTGTTTTGTGACTTTAAAGATGCAAATAATGCCATGATGCCATCTAAAACAATTTTGTATTATGAAATCTAAATACAAAATCATAGAATTATCATAGCACCACAAACATTAACCAGCAAATCTAACAGTTATATGATAACAGTAAATTGTTTAGGCCAACGGTACAGAGTTATCCAATTTCCATTTACACTTCTAGGCAATCTTTCTTTTTCCTAAGAAAAATTCCAGTATTAAATGTTTTTCTGTTGTTTTTTTCAATTTAAATAAAAACAAACAGTTCTAATCATGTATATTGCTTCTATGTCATTCAAGCAAAAAAACAAAAGTGAAACACTCTTCCTATCCTTTGTAATAATAAAATATTTTATTGTTCTACTTTGAGAGCTTTAAGAAAATTAACTTCTAGTTTATCGTATTAATACACCTGTAAATGAAATCTATCACTCCCACACAGCAGGAACTATTTTCACATTTTTGCAAAAAATCTCTGACAATTTCCCAAACACAAATCACAGATGTTTGAGAAAGCTCAGCAATTCGCAAGCTGTCTGGAACGTGAATTACCTCCGCTTAAGCTCGTACAAGTTTATCTAAGTTTTGTGCCTGATTAGGCACGAGGGCCGCAACAACAATAAACACCTCGACACAGGTTTTTTATAATTGCCTCTCACTACGACATGATGGAGAAAACACGGCCATCAAACAATAGATGGAAACTTGTCAAAATTGCAAAGTGAACGTGAAGACAGACACAAAGCTGTGTGATAAAAGGCCTGTGCAATAAGTGCATACACTTTAATTAGTGACCTACAACGAGGTATTCCCCAAGACAATGAAGTGATGAAGTGCTGGGAACCAAAATACACTCTGAGAGAAGTAGAATGCTGCATGCATGTAGAGCCCTACGGTGAAGTAATCCGGAATGGTCTATACTTTGATTTGACCAACACCAATGTCAATCTCATGAGATATTCATTCCTCACATACTTAGTATTTATTAATTTAATTAATATCACTAACAATGGGGATGCATGTTATAGCGAACATAAGCTATATTTTGTCCAAATTAGGTCACAGTGACTTGAAATGCATATAAGGAACATACTGGAGGAGTTTGGTGAAAATCCTGCAAAAAAGGAGAAAGGTATAGCAGAGACCGAATGTGACCTATATTTTGTCCAAAGTAGGTCACAGCGACCCAAAATGGTGCACATATTGTTAGATGCATATAAGAAACATTCTGGTGGAGTTTGGTGAAAATCCTGCAAGTAATATTAAAAGAAGATATAAATAAATGAAAGTCAGATGTACAAACTAATGAACGAACAAACGGATGGACACACATACACTTGATCGACATTGTGACCGCAATGTCAAAATCCGTAAACGGGCTCGACAAAAAAATAGAGTAATATCATACGAATCGCTGGGAACCAAAATAAATGTAAGCCAATATGGATCAGCAACAAGCTGTAGCAAGCAGATGTGTCCAAAGATGCGAAGAACAATTGTTACTCACTCCAACCCGAACAGATTTGAGACTAAGACCTGCTTTGACTTACAAAAAATACTTGTTCTACTGACTGAAACCTGTTCAAATCTGCAATACTCCTTTTTTCTGTCCAGACTGGAGAACTGCCTCTACCTTATAAGATATGAATTCAGTGTATGTTTTTGGTTTTAGTGGAATGGTGGAGGGTCCCATCAAAGCGGGGAAATTTGCGTTGTAAACTTAAAATTGTGGAAAAATAGTCTTTCATTTAATACTAAATTTACATCAAGAACATGTTTGATGGACATGTCATGGGTGGTCAACTAAGAAACAACATTTTAAAGTAATATGTTTTTTTTCTTATTTATTTAAATCCCAAAAAAGGGGAAAATAATATACTTTTTGGGAATGGAGCCGAATTTCGCGCATATTTTGGGTAAAAAAAACACTGGAATAAATGTATTTTTCTTTTTTTACTAAATGTACATGATTCTACAGTACAGACCAGCTGAACTACTTCTTACAGATTATAAATAAATAAAATTGAATACTTTCCATGCCGATATGCAGAACCACTTTATTTTCACTAACTGCGACATTTTAAGGCATAATTAATTGAGTTGCTTGAAATATATGAGAAATCTTTCATTTAACGTGCAATCTCATTAAAATCAGATCTTTATCACGCATTCGTACTCTCCGCTTCTAGGATCTAAAATCTCAGCATTTGACGTCACATCATGTTAGAACTTTTACCCAATATTCATGAGCAGATAAACCAAACCTTAACCAATAGAATGGCGTGCTTTATATCAACTTCTACTTTCGTTTCTATTTTCTACAAAAGGTCAATGCAAGAATAAAAGTGAAGAGGAGAAATCCAATATGTGAAACAATTCACGCAGATATAGTTTGTTTCTAAGCAAAACATGCATGCAAAAATAATAAAAAACAAATAAATCCTATTTGTGGATTATTCGGAATACTTGATTTTTATTGTATAATGTGTTTCAACAGTATTATGATCAAGATGTTGAGAATGGTAGCTTTCAATATCGAACTATTCTGAAAGCAGAAATCTGAAAGATCGATCTGACGCGACAGCGACCTCTACCGTGGAGCTGTAAGACCTCTATAGCGGAGAGTATTGCAGCGTATATAGGCGGTCTGATTTTAATAAGACTGTTCTGCAAGATCTTCTATCGATAAATTCAACTGTACAACAAAATGTTAACCATCACCAATCCTCCATACTGTTTCTTATTTGAAACAGCAAATGCATGAAATCATATCTCTGCAAAATGTTGATGATGATTTGGTTCCAACGAAGATGAACAATTTAAAAGCATCTGTCCAAACTACTTCTAGACTAGAAAGAAGCGCCCCTCTCCCGATCCCCCAACCTTTATTAAAAGAAAAAACAACACAGACCAGTTCTTAAAATTCAATAAATTTTTCGAACTTTAGTACCCAAAAAAATTCAAAATCAAATCAAATTTTCGAACTTTTGTATAACCTTAACGGGGTAAAAAAAGCGCCCCCTTGGCATTATGCGAAGTGCCCAGGCGTAGAGCTACTATCAGGGAAAATACTATAGATCAAGCATAAGGTGACACTTGTATCAAAATTATACATGTGGAAATTCCATGAAAACCAGAGTTTTATTCAGTGATCATGACATGAACATGATTGATGTTCATACTGTTGGGACAGTGAAAATCATAGGCTATGAAATAATGACATTACATTTTTAGAAAGTTGACCTTTTCAATCGAGTTTGACCTTGAAATGAAGGTTAAAGTGTGACAATGAACTGAAGATGAAGGTCATGGAAACATTGGTATTACTGCATAGCTCACAATCATATGTAACAACTGTGCAAATATCAAATCAGTCCGTTTAAAGTTTTCCGGCCATGTTTTGTTTCATGAACATGTTTATGTTTATTCAAAGCGAAATCAATTCACAAAAATAGATATTTACAATTCCCACACACATCGCAATAAAAGCGAGAATAAGATTTTATATGTATTAATCAATTATCTGGCAATAGTTGTGCAGCTATACAATTCAGATTTACCTCATTTCCCCGTGCAGTCACGCAGTGGTAAAAGTAGTATCTACGTCATGCAAATAATACTTATTTTTATATACAACTGAGTAGCAGTTTTAAATAAATGTGTCTCTCCAGGACTATCAATAAATGTTCATATGATGTTTAAGAGTTGTTAATTGATAATACTACAAAAAGGGTGGCCATTCACCTTTAACAGTATTGAAGTTATGATGTACTGGAGAAACTTACACAATTTTCTTAACCAAAAGTTGAAGCTCACCCGCCAGCCCATTCTGCCTATAACACATGACAATCGAATAACTGTATTTTTCTGTTTTAAAATCCATTTCACAATATAAGGTGTAAATATAATAATTATTCTAACAGTAAAGATATATTCAAGGATTCTAAGGAAATATGTGTAATGTTAATCTGTAGCAAAAAAACAGTCTTCATTGGAATGATGGAAATTCTACAGAACTCCATGTTTCACATTCAACACCTGTTTGTTGCTTCTGCTATCGAAAAAAATGTCGGAGGAAATGATAATCTATATACATTTAGCAACAGTAATATATCGCCAACTTTCAAAATTTAATGATAAATGTGATTTTAAAATAGAGCAGTAAAAGAAATATTCCAAACAGATTACGATAAAACTCTGAAGGTTTTAATCTCACATTACCGGAGCCAAAACTTCAAACACTTTCAAAGTTACGACTGCGGTTTATTGCGAAGATAAATACACAATTCTGGATAAAGTTTCAAATATTAAAAAGCATAATTGAAATAAATTTGATTTGAAAATGTACCCAGAATAGCCTTTTAACATGGTAAAAGAGGAATATGTGCCACTTTACACAGAATCCAATCTTGAAAGGATTTGGTAGTAATAATATATATAATTTATGGGACAGGCTTTGAAATGAAGTGTAACAAAACTGAAGGGAAGGAAATAAAATATTTAAGTGTTGTCATTCATGGAAGAAAAATGTGAAATTAATTTACAAGAGCAATATTGCCCAGATGTGTGAAATAATGTTTTAACAGGAGACACTGCAATCGTGTAGTATATGTTGAGGGTTAAAATAAGGCAATTTAGGTAAAACTACTGATTGACCATTAATGTTCAATTTTAGAAATACAGCATTATTCCAAAATTGTTCAAAAATTAAATGAGCATTTTTTTTCACAAAATGACGCAATAAGGAATTTCCCCCTTGTTCTGTCAAACAAAACATGTTCTTCCCGAAGACACAACCACCATTTAAAGCAAAATTTATGACTGAATATTTAATCAACAAAAACTCGCCAAAACAAGCTTTTCCAAATTAAGCATTTTCATAAACAATAAAAATAACATTGAAAACAGATTAAGACCATAAAGCACCAGGTACAATACACTGGAACACTTTTCAGATTTTAAAGTGTTTTGGGATATTCGTCAAACATTTACCACTGAAGTTACCTACCCCTGGTTCTTCGTTGTCATCTTCGGGCGATACAGAACGTTTGCCACAGGGTCTCACTCCTTCGTTCATGATTCCTGGTGGGCCTCCCACTATACAGCTCTCTAGTAAGGTCATAGGGTCATCTAGCACATACTGTCACTGAAATATACAAGGTCATAGGGTTATCTATCACATACTGTCACTCAAATATACAAGACTATAGGGTCATCTAGCACATACTGCCACTGAAATATACAAGACCACAGTTTCATCTAGAACATACTGCCACTGAAATATACAAGACCATAGGGTCATCTAGCACATACTGTCACTGAAATATACAAGGTCATAGGGTTATCCATCACATACTGTCACTGAAATATACAAGACTATAGGGTCATCTAGCACATACTGTCACTGAAATATACAAGACCACAGTTTCATCTAGCACATACTGCCACTGAAATATACAAGACCATAGGGTCATCTAGCACATACTTCATTGAAATAATAAAGACAATAGGGTCATCTAGCACATACTGTCATTGAAATATACAAGGTCATAGGGTCATCTAGCACTAACTGTCACTGAAATATACAAGGTCATAGTGTCATCTAGCACAAACTGTCACTGAAATATACAAGGTCATAGGGTCATCTAGCACATACCGTCACTGAAATATACAAGGTCATAGGGTCATCTAGCACATACTGTCATTGAACTATCCAAGGTCACAGGGTCATTTTGCACTAACTGTCTTTGAAATATACAAGGTTATAGGTTAATCTAGCACATACTGTCACTAAAATATACAAGACCATAGGGTCATCTAGCACATACTTCATGGAAATATACAATGTCATAGTGTCATCTAGCACATACTATCACTGAAATATACAAGACCATAGGGTCATCTAGCACATACTGTCATTGAAATATACAAGGTCATAGGGTCATCTAGCACATACTGTCACTGAAATATACAAGACCATAGTGTCATCTATCACATACTGTCATTGAAATATACAAGACCATAGGGTCATCTAACGCATACTATCACTGAAATATACAAGACCACAGTGTCAACTAGCACATACTGCCACTGAAATATACAAGACCATAGTGTCATCTATCACATACTGTCACTGAAATATACAAGACCATACTGCCACTGAAATATACAATACCATAGGGTCATCTAGCACATACTGTCACTGAAATATACAAGGTCATAGTCATCTAGCACTAACTGTCACCGAAATATAAAAGACCATAGGGTCATCTAGCACATACTGTCACTGAAATATACAAGGCTATAGGTTCATCTAGCACTAACTGTCACTGAAATATACAAGACCATAGGGTCATATGGCACATACTTTCACTGATATATACAAGGTTATAGGTTCATCTAGCACATACTGTCACTAAAATATACACGACAATAGGGTCATCTAGCGCATACT
Source organism: Cyrtodaria siliqua (assembly GCA_037043455.1). Lineage (NCBI taxonomy): Eukaryota > Metazoa > Mollusca > Bivalvia > Adapedonta > Hiatellidae > Cyrtodaria > Cyrtodaria siliqua. The sequence continues at coordinate 221,690 of JAWPHD010002034.1, read as the reverse complement.
ATTTCTTAAATATGTAAGGTTATAGGTTCATCTAGCACATATTGTCACTGAAATATACAAGACCATAGGGTCATCTAGCAGATACTGCCACTGAAATATAAAAGAAAATAGGGTCATCTAGCACATACTGTCACTGAAATATACAGGTTTGTAGGTTCATCTAGCACACACTGTCACTGAAATATACAAGGTTAACGGTTCATCTAGCACATACTGTCACTGAAATATACAAGGTTGTGGGGTCATCTAGTACTAACTGTCACAGCAATACACAATACCACAGAAATATACAAGACCACAGTGTCATCTAGCATACATTGTCACTGAACTATATAAGGTTATAGGGTCATCTAGCACATACTGTCACTAAAATATACAAGATCATAGGGTCATTTAACACATACAGTCACTGAAATATACAAGGTCTTATGGTTATCTAGCACTTAGTGTTGTTCCGATTAATCGATTTGATCGATCATCAATCAGTTATGCCTTTGATCTGATTAATCGATTACAATTTTTCATGATCAAATTTACTCGGCTTTGAAAATTATGGCTTATTTCATTCTCATTTCATAGGGTCATCTAGCACATACTGTCACTGAAATATATAAAGTTATAGATTCATTTATCACATAGTGTCACTGAAATATACAAGACTATAAGGTCATCTAGTACATACTGTTACTGAAATATACAAGGTTATAGGTTCCTCTAGCACATACTGTCACTGAAATCTAAAAGACCATAGGGTCATCTAGCACTCCTTCTAGTTGCGAGAATCACAATTCTTATGGTAGAGAGGTACATACTACCATAACAGCCACGGTTTTCACGTATAGACTACATAGAGACGCATAACCCTGAGCTGTTGAGAACACTAGTCTTGGGCAAGACGCTCTAAAGCGAACATTGCTATGATGACAGGTTGGTTCAATACGAAGGACATACCTGGATACGATCATCCGTTAAAAAACCCTCGACACGTTTTGAATGCGGACGAATCTGGGTTCCCGCTGTCAGTAAAGTTTTAGCCTGAGACCAACACCCGTCTCGTTGGATTAAGTGTGGTGATTACTGTACTAGGGGATACCGTAGTGTGCCAACATAGACCAGAGTTTTGATTGTTTTAGATGAAGAAGAGAGGAGAATTGAATTCACTTGTCCAGTGTGTGAGTAAATTGTCACACGTACAATGCCATTTCAGTAAATGATGAGTAGATCTTGTTTGAATGTTATGAAGGTTTATACATTTCAATACACGAGACTATAGATTGAAAGATTTAACAAATGACCATTAATTACGCTTTATCATTTTGTCGTCTATATATTGACGAAGATGAACTAGATCTATGTTATCATTCAGGCACGTAGCTGGGTCCAAATCTGAGTTATGCACCTCCGCTAGAGGGGTTCAATTATTTTCTGCCAGACGATCAAAGGTGAGTTTTGGCGTATATTTCATAGCAATTTTAAGCTTATTTTGACTGCTATTTTAATACACATTGAAATCAGAAGACTAAATTAAATCAGGTAAGCAAATGAAACTTTAATACAACACATCTCCATTAGAACAAAATCTGCATATAAGTATTAACGTTACTTCACACATATCTAAACTCGAAAGAGCAAAGCCAGTTTACGCTCTTTTCTTCTGGCAAACACATCTATGACTAGGTCAGTGTTAATCTCTCTATTACGATGTCTATTCATCAACTCAAGCCCAGACAATCTAACCGTAGTCATAGTTGACCGTAAGTACGTTTTTAACCGCCTCATTGCTCTCGGGTGTTGCGGTTGAAATTGGCATTGCAAGCAGAATGTGGAGGCAGGTCGTCACATTGGGATACAGTTCCCTATTTGTACTCGACAAGATGTCGCCAATTGTGTCGTGGACTGTGTCATTTCCGTTGCATCTGTTTCTCCAACGGCCAATCTGACGTTGAAACTCTTCAATCTTTTCTGCGGGCAAGTCATGTTCAAATGTTTTGTAGAGTGACCGAATCAAGTTGTGTCCTATTTGGCTTGGTATTACAAATTGTGCGTTGAATCTGTCGCCATCTTCAATAAGGCGTTCAGAAAGCTTGGTTACGAAACGGTCCACAAACGGCAGATACATATTCCATTTCCAGTAGTCGGAGTTGGTGTCTGCGGGCACATTCGGGTGATGCTGCTGACGGCGATTGTTATACGCCCTTGGGCCAGATGGTTCAACATCGACTAACTGCGCCATTTCGACCAAAAAATTCCTCTTGGCCGAGACCCGACGTGTTACGGTTTGGGCTTCCTTCACAGTTTCCACGAGATCACAAGTTTTATTTTGAAGCACCAACCCGGACAGAATGTGCTCGATGGCTACAAGGCTAACGATGAATCCGAACTGTACGATGGCCGTTCTACAAGTACCGGCTTTGCTATCACCATAGTCAATGTTAAGTTCGTCCAAAGCCTGAACTACAGTAGCATAGGCACATTTAAAGGTGTTGAGTGCATCAGCTGCGGCCGTCCATCTCGTCTCGCACAGAGACTGCAGCTTAGTGCATCAGCTGTGGCCGTCCATCTCGTCTCACACAGACTTGCAGCTTAGTGCATCAGCTGTTGCCGTCCAGCTCGTCTCACACAGAGACTGCAGCTTAGTGCATCAGCTGTGGCCGTCCATCTCGTCTCACACAGAGACTTGCAGCTTAGTGCATCAGCTGTTGCCGTCCATCTCGTCTCACACAGAGACTTGCAGCTTAGTGCATCAGCTGTTGCCGTCCAGCTCGTCTCGCACAGAGACTTGCAGCTTAGTGCATCAGCTGTGGCCGTCCATCTCGTCTCACACAGAGACTTGCAGCTTAGTGCATCAGCTGTTGCCGTCCATCTCGTCTCACACAGAGACTTGCAGCTTAGTGCATCAGCTGTTGCCGTCCAGCTCGTCTCACACAGAGACTGCAGCTTAGTGCATCAGCTGTGGCCGTCCATCTCGTCTCACACAGAGACTTGCAGCTTAGTGCATCAGCTGTTGCCGTCCATCTCGTCTCACACAGAGACTTGCAGCTTAGTGCATCAGCTGTTGCCGTCCAGCGCGTCTCGCACAGAGACTTGCAGCTTAGTGCATCAGCTGTGGCCGTCCATCTCGTCTCACACAGAGACTTGCAGCTTAGTGCATCAGCTGTTGCCGTCCATCTCGTCTCACACAGAGACTTGCAGCTTAGTGCATCAGCTGTTGCCGTCCAGCTCGTCTCGCACAGAGACTTGCAGCTTAGTGCATCAGCTGTGGCCGTCCATCTCGTCTCACACAGAGACTGCAGCTTAGTGCATCAGCTGTGGCCGTCCATCTCGTCTCACACAGAGACTTGCAGCTTAGTGCATCAGCTGTTGCTGTCCAGCTCGTCTCGCACAGAGACTTGCAGCTTAGTGCATCAGCTGTTGCCGTCCAGCTCGTCTCGCACAGAGACTTGCAGCTTAGTGCATCAGCTGTGGCCGTCCATCTCGTCTCGCACAGAGACTTCAGCTTAGTGCATCAGCTGTGGCCGTCCATCTCGTCTCGCACAGAGACTTCAGCTTAGTCCTCTTCTCTATCTGAGTTTTACTTGCTGGGTCGGAGTTGAATCTTTGTACCTCAGAAGACGTTTCCCAGAGTGGTTGAACAGAAAAGCTACTTCCTGAACTGTGTTCATCATGTTCCGTGCTAATGGTTCTTCTGAAGCATGTATGATGGCGAGATTTAAACAGTGGGCTTTGCAATGTATACTGCATCTGGAAGGATTTGTCTTATTCCGACCTGAACGCCCCGAAACTTTTCAGGCATGTTCACCGCATCATCGTAACCATGGCCTCTCATTTTAACAATGTCCACCCCTGCGACTCTTACGTTTTCCAAAAAGGCATCAGAAAGTGCTTCTCCAGTTGTTGCTTTACACTCGGAAAAAAAGATGAAATCCTCTCGAACAGAGATGCTTGAGTAATCAAAGTAACACAGACAGAGTGCCATTTTTTCCATGGTGGAAGCGTCTGTTGCTTCATCGCCACAAATCGCAATAATCTCGTTCTGTATTTTAATCGTATTTTTTGTGTCTTAGGATCGCCGTTCTCCAAATGATCTTTCAGTACAAGTTTGTACTTTGCCTGGTAGCCAAATTTTGCTTCCCACAGAGAACAATGGCATCAACAATGCCTTCCAAAATGTGTCGAAAAGGTGAAATTCTCGGAAGCTTCAAGTGAGTTCATAATATTATGTATGTTGCTTTTCACGTGCGCAGAGATGATCTTCCTGAGATTGCTTTGGTCGGTTGCAGCAAAGGAGATCGCTTCTCCAAACTTGAACCAAAGAGATGGAACGGAGCACTTTTTTGATTTTTATTTCTTCGGACGTTGAAAAACAATTGTATGCACGTGCGTAGGTGCGTAAGCCCAGTTACGCGCCTGATCATTTTTAACTTAATTTAATTTATAACATGTTATGGTGTTTGAAGCATTTTTTTATATAAAACTCATATAGGGTGTCGATAATTAGATGACTGTGTCGATATTAGGCAAAATGTGTCGATAAAGCGAACATTGATTGGTCAATTATACTGGTAAGGAAGAGATACTATGATTAATCAACCAATGGATATCAGTGTTACATATTACTGGTAAAATGTCTATGAAATCTACAAACATGTTCAATGTATGAATATTTTGAGCTTAAGGTGTCGATAATTGGACAGTTTGCTCTAGGTTGGTAGGGAAAATATTTTTATTTTCTAAAAATAAATTTGTTTATATATATTTTTTTTCCCCCTCTCAAAACTTTTAAAACATAATAAACTGTTTGTTTGTTTGTTTGTTTATATGGTGGTTTATGTTATTTTTAATACATGTAAGGTTATATATGACTGTCGATTTTTTGTGGTGTAGGCAGACCACCCACTTTTCCTAGGTAGAACCAGTACTGTACACCTCCCGCCATCCATAAGAATCGACGCAAAACAACAATTAAATCATTAATTTAATGCAGACAACTAATTATGCAAATTAACAAAATCACGAAAATAAGTTTAACACACTAGGCCAGTAAATGTCTATCTGAATTGTGCTTTATTATTATGCAGGCAAGACATACTTTATTTATTAAGCCAGAAAATGAGTTTGTAAAAAGTGTTTACCAGTCAAAGGGAGGTACCTCTTACAAGACTTAACCAACAAGAACTACCAAGTTGTTCTGGCATCTTCAGCTGCCAACAATGCAAGGGAAGTAACTGCTAATCACCAAGAAACTTTACCTTGTAAGGATTGCACCCCTTTTCTTGAACTCTTGGTCAAAGATGTTTTACACTAACATGCTCAGTAGATTAAGATTGTTGCATAGGAGTCCAATTCGATGTCATTTTTAGAAATTGAACGGTTGTTATTTAGACCCATTAATACATTAGTCTGGTTATTTAGAGTCACTCCCATGGAAGGGGAAGAATTCAACTAAATCTTGGATGATTCTCTCTACTGTCAATTGAGATTTCCACAGGTTTCTTATACATGGGACTGCTCACTTAACGTCCCAATCTAATGAACAAAGCAGTGCAAATTTGGTGACTTACTCAGTTTACGTACCAATCTAATGAACAACGTAGTGCAAGTTTGGTGACACTCAGTTTACATCCCATTGAAACAAAGTAGTGCAAGTTTGGTGACACTCAGTTTACATCCCATTGAAACAAAGTAGTGCAAGTTTGGTGACACTCAGTTTACATCCCATTGAGGTTACATTGCACCATTGCGTTTGTGCTTCCGTGGTGTATAGTCAAATAGTGCCTAATAAAAAATGTTTCCCTGCCTTACTAGTGATACAAAATGCATACTTTTGATTGATTTTTGTTGTTATTACCTATAATTCAGCCAAATGATGTATTGTGAACATTGATTAGTGTTTGTTTGAGATATTTAATTATAATTGACATAGTAAAGCGAAAGTAGAAATGGGGTAATCTATCTGTGACGTGTCAAAATAGAACGTGACGTCATTCAACAGATTGGCTTGTTCTTACATGATACATGACCCCCTGTTTTTATTGCATTTTTATATTGGCGGACGCTCGATCGTTTGATTGATATGTGTTTTAAAATTTTCTACGGAGAAAAATGCGCATTTTTTATCTCTTGATATACATTCGTCCTATATAAACAAAGAAGAAAAATCAATGGTGCAATGTAACCTTGAAACAAAGTAGTCCAAGTTTGGTGACACTCAGTTTACAGCCCATTGAAACAAAGTAGTGCAAGTTTGGTGACACTCAGTTTATATCCCATTGAAACAAAGAAGTGCAAGTTTGGTGACACTCAGTTTACATCCCACTGAAACAAAGTAGTCCAAGTTTGGTGACACTCAGTTTACATCCCATTGAAACAAAGTAGTCCAAGTTTGGTGACACTCAGTTTACATCCCATTGAAACAAAGTAGTGCACATTAATTGACTTACTAAGTTTACAGCCCAAAAGTAGTGCAAGTTTGGTAAGTTATTCAGTTTACGTCTTACTGAAACAAAGTAGTGCACATTAATTGACTTACTAAGTTTACAGCCCAAAAGTAGTGCAAGTTTGGTAACTTACTCAGTTTACGTCTCATTGAAACAAAGTAGTGCACATTAATTGACTTACTAAGTTTACAGCCCAAAAGTAGTGCAAGTTTGGTAACTTACTCAGTTTACGTCTCATTGAAACAAAGTAGTGCACATTAATTGACTTACTAAGTTTACAGCCCAAAAGTAGTGCAAGTTTGGTAACTTACTCAGTTTACGTCTCATTGAAACAAAGTAGTGCACATTAATTGACTTACTAAGTTTACAGCCCAAAAGTAGTGCAAGTTTGGTAACTTACTCAGTTTATGTCCCTTTGAAACAAAGTAGTGCATATAATTGAATTACTCAGTTTACAGCCCATTCTAATGAACAAAGTAGTGCAAGTTTGTGACTTGCTCAGTTTATGTCCCAAACTAATGAAAAAAGAATAAAGTGTGGTGACTTGCTCAGTTTATGTCCCAGTAGTGGAAGTTAAGTTACAAGCTCAAGGTCACAAGTAAACTGTTCAGAGCCCAAATCAAAGAAGTTAACCACTTATCCACCATGCCTCACCCTTTTAAATGTTTTGTATGCAACATAACTAATGCAAAACTGAGCAACAAAAGCATGATAATGCTCATGTCTACACTGTTGCTGGCATCTGATAATGCTCATGACTACACTGTTGCTGTTGCTGGCATCTGATAATGCTCATGACTACACTGTTGCTGGCATCTGATAATGTTCATGTCTACACTGTTGCTGGCATCTGATAATGTTCATGTCTACACTGTTACTGCTGCTGGCATCTTATAATGATCATGTCTACACTGTTACTGCTGCTGGCATCTTATAATGCTGATGTCTACACTGTTACTGCTGCTGGCATCTTATAATGCTGATGTCTACACTGTTACTGGGATCTGATCATGCTCATGACTACACTGTTGCTGGCATCTGATAATGTTCATGTCTACACTGTTACTGCTGCTGGCATCTTATAATGCTCATGTCTATACCATTACTGTTGCTGGCATCTGATAATGTTCATGTATACACTGTTACTGTTGCTGGCATCTGATCATGCCCATGTCCACACTGTTACTGCTGCTGGCATCTGATCATGATCATGTCTACACTGTTCATGTTGCGGACATCTTATAATACTCATGTCTACCTTGTTACTGTTGCTGGCATCTTATCATGCGCATTTCTACACTGTTACTGTTGCTGGCATCTGATAATACTCATGTCTACCTTGTTACTGTTGCTGGCATCTTATCATGCTCATTTCTACACTGTTCCTGTTGCTGGCATCTGATAAAACTCATGTCTACACTGTAACTGGCATCTGAACATGTTCATGTCTACACTGTTACTGGCATCTGATAATACTTGTGTCTACATTGTTCCTGTTGCTGGCATCTGATCATGCTCATGTATACACTGTTACTTTGCTGGCATCTGATAATACTCATGTCTACACTGTTACTGGCATCTGATAATAATCATGTCTACATTGTTCCTGTTGCTGGCATCTGATCATGCCCATGTCTACACTGTTACTGCTGCTGGCATCTGATCATGATCATGTCTACACTGTTACTGTTGCTGACATCTGATAATGTTTATGTCTACACTGTTACTAGCATCTGATAATACTTGTGTCTACATTGTTCCTGTTGCTGGCATCTGATCATGCTCATGTCTACACTGTTACTTTGCTGGCATCTGATAATACTCATGTCTACACTGTTACTGGCATCTGATAATAATCATGTCTACATTGTTCCTGTTGCTGGCATCTGATCATGCCCATGTCTACACTGTTACTGCTGCTGGCATCTGATCATGATCATGTCTACACTGTTACTGTTGCTGACATCTGATAATGTTAATGTCTACACTGTTCCTGTTGCTGGCATCTGATAATACTCATGTCTACACTGTTACTATTGCTGGCATCTGATCATGATCATGTCTACACTGTTACTGTTGCTGACATCTGATAATGTTGATGTCTACACTGTTCCTGTTGCTGGCATCTGATAATACGCATGTCTACATTGTTACTGTTGCTGGCATCTTATCATGCTCATGTCTACACTGTTCCTGTTGCTGGCATCTGATCATGTTTATGTCTACACTGTTACTGTTGCTGGCATCTGATCATGTTTATGTCTACACTGTTACTGTTGCTGGCATCTGATCATGTTTATGTCTACACTGTTACTGTTGCTGGCATCTGATCATGTTTATGTCTACACTGTTACTGTTGCTGGCATCTGATCATGTTTATGTCTACACTGTTACTGTTGCTGGCATCTTATGCTCATGTCTACACTGTTACTGTTGCTGGCATCTGATCATGTTTATGTCTACACTGTTACTGTTACTGGCATCTGATCATGTTTATGTCTACACTGTTACTGTTGCTGGCATCTGATCATGTTTATGTCTACACTGTTACTGTTGCTGGCATCTGATCATGTTTATGTCTACACTGTTACAGTTGCTGGCATCTGATCATGTTTATGTCTACACTGTTACTGTTGCTGGCATCTGATCATGTTTATGTCTACACTGTTACTGTTGCTGGCATCTTATTATGCTCATGTCTACACTGTTACTGTTGCTGGCATCTGATCATGTTTATGTCTACACTGTTACTGTTGCTGGCATCTGATCATGTTTATGTCTACACTGTTAATGTTGCTGGCATCTGATAATACTCATGTCTACACTGTTCCTGTTGCTGGCATCTGATCATGTTTATATCTACACTGTTACTGTTGCTGGCATCTGATCATGTTTATGTCTACACTGTTCCTGTTGCTGGCATCTGATCATGTTTATGTCTACACTGTTACTGTTGCTGGCATCTGATAATACTCATGTCTACACTGTTACTGTTGCTGGCATCTGATCATGTTTATGTCTACACTGTTACTGTTGCTGGCATCTGATAATACTCATGTCTACACTGTTGCTGGCATCTGATCATGTTTATGTCTACACTGTTACTGTTGCTGGCATCTGATAATACTCATGTCTACACTGTTCCTGTTGCTGGCATCTGATCATGTTTATGTCTACACTGTTACTGTTGCTGGCATCTGATCATGTTTATGTCTACACTGTTACTGTTGCTGGCATCTTATCATGCTCATGTCTACACTGTTACTGTTGCTGGCATCTGATCATGTTTATGTCTACACTGTTACTGTTGCTGGCATCTGATCATGTTTATGTCTACACTGTTACTGTTGCTGGCATCTGATAATACTCATGTCTACACTGTTCCTGTTGCTGGCATCTGATCATGTTTATGTCTACACTGTTACTGTTGCTGGCATCTGATCATGTTTATGTCTACACTGTTACTGTTGCTGGCATCTGATCATGTTTATGTCTACACTGTTACTGTTGCTGGCATCTTATCATGCTCATGTCTACACTGTTACTGTTGCTGGCATCTGATCATGTTTATGTCTACACTGTTACTGTTGCTGGCATCTGATCATGTTTATGTCTACACTGTTACTGTTGCTGGCATCTGATAATACTCATGTCTACACTGTTCCTGTTGCTGGCATCTGATCATGTTTATGTCTACACTGTTACTGTTGCTGGCATCTGATCATGTTTATGTCTACACTGTTACTGTTGCTGGCATCTGATCATGTTTATGTCTACACTGTTACTGTTGCTGGCATCTTATCATGCTCATGTCTACACTGTTACTGTTGCTGGCATCTGATCATGCTCATGTATACACTGTTACTTTGCTGGCATCTGATAATACTCATGTCTACACTGTTACTGGCATCTGATAATAATCATGTCTACATTGTTCCTGTTGCTGGCATCTGATCATGCCCATGTCTACACTGTTACTGCTGCTGGCATCTGATCATGATCATGTCTACACTGTTACTGGCATCTGATAATACTCATGTCTACACTGTTCCTGTTGCTGGCATCTGATCATGCCCATGTCTACACTATTCCTGTTGCTGGCATCTGATCATGCACATGTCTACACTGTTCCTGTTGCTGGCATCTGATCATGCCCATGTCTACACTGTTACTGGCATCTGATAATACTCATGTCTACACTGTTTCAGGTTGAATTTTAGTTGAAAAGTTGATACTCTCGAGAATTTTTTTAGACTAGCCCGACGGGCAACCCCCGACGGACAACCATTTTTAATGTCCGTAATTGAAAATAGAAGGCCGGATTGGCCACCAATCTTTAGGAAAGTGGTGGTACTTCCGAAAATTGAGTGGACCTTGGGCCAGCGGACCTGCATTTGTGTCGATCCCTGTGTTACTGTTACTGGCACAATAATGCTCCTGTTTACACTGTTACTGGCATCTGATAATGCTCATGTCTACACTGTTGCTGGCATCTGATAATGCTCATGTCTACACTGTTGCTGGCATCCAATAATGCTCATGTCTACACTGTTACTGTTGCTGGAATTTGATAATGCTCATGTTTACACCATTACTGCTGCTGGCATCTGATAATACTCATGTCTACACTGTTACAGTTGCTGGCATAAAACCATTGTTAAAGACACACTTAGCTATACAAGATCATTATCTCACTGTAAACTGAGTAACAAGTGTAATTTACTTTACGTTTATATTTATTAGACCGCCTACAGGGAATGAAATAGAAATATTTGTCTAATAATATGGCATCTGTGGGGGAGGAATTACTGGTCTCTGTTTATCACGATTTCTGTATATCATTGCATTAGTGATGGAATTATTTCAAGATTAAATTATTTTCTTGGAAAGAAAACACTTGAAGATTGCATATACTCAATGACGTGACTTTTGAAGGTGACTTATACTTTGATATCAAAGCTTCCTAATTTTTTAGGTCCATAAAACTTGAAAAAGAATGGATCAGTTCATAGATTCGCAAAATCATTTACCTGTTGTCACGTCCCATCTTACCACACGCTGAGTTACCCATTCCCCTATCGGGATGTGTGTGTGTATTTGGGGCCACGTTCCCAGTGGCAGGTGTTTCGAATCCTTGATAGTGTGACATAATAACAACAAGGGGGTTGAATTGAGCACAAAATACCACTTATGCATAAAAAAATCTGAATTACTGAATGACAAGCCAAACAAGGAAATTAGTAGTACTATGACCCCTGCATGTTACCTCGACCTTGAAGCAAGGATGGTGGGGGTTGATCGCAACACCCCATCTCCTTGACTATCTGCACATATTAATTATTGTTTTGTTATTTACCTCTGTATCATTTCTGTGCCTGAATCTGATTAAGTGGATGCAGGGGGCATGAGTAGAGATGCTCTAAAGATAATTTCTCTAAATATATCTTACCTTACAAGATGTAATGGGTGTGTGGGGAACCACACCCAGTCCCTGGGGGTCATTGTTATAGTGAAGTTGAATGTTAAAAACACTGTTGGTTTTCACTCTCACTTCTGTATTGCTCTCCTGAAAGAACAAATATTTCTTAGATGTTAAGAAAGAAGGGTCAATGCGGTGAGTGCATGATATGACTGGTCTGTGGTCAATTATTAAAACAAATATCTATAATTTAATGCTAAATGTATGTAAGGCCAGGGTTTTTTTATTAATTGATTTACGGATTTTTTTCCTAAAAGTTGAGGGTAGGAGGAGGGAAAAAAATAAAAATAAAATTAAGATGGTGACCAAAAAATGCCATTTTAATATGTTACTGTAGTATTTCATACCTCGACGAAACACATAAAATAACATTCAATTCTTAAATTTTTAACCAACGTTATTTCACAGTTTGAATTAGCACTTTCATACATCCAAAAATCATTGTTTTTGCTTCTTTGTTTTTTTAGCATTCCGTGTGGATGATTTTAAGGCTCTGTTGAAGCAGGAGAGGCAGATAGGTCTCACAATACTGAAAGTTTCTCTCAGTTGCCTGACTTCATATTTTGAAAAAAAATCTTTTGTTTTTTTTGGTTTCGGCAAAACTTGCAGTCGGCGGGTCCGTAAATCTAAAAATCAAAAAACTCTGGCCTAATGCAGTCTAGATTAAATATGGATTTTCAGCCTGCCATATGTTTTTTTATTGCCCTTCATATGGATGTTTGGCCCGTTTCACGCGCTGGTCTAATATGACCGCATATACAATGCCTGTATTACACGAAAAACAGGCCATTTTTGTTACAATACATAGTAACACATGTAATAAATACAGGTATATATATCAAAGGCACTACAACAGTTTGATATGCGTAACAAGTTTCATGAAGACGCCTGAAACAGCTTTAGAGGCAAAAAGTGAGACAGCCAAAGGACGGACTTACAGAGGGATGCAGAGATGGACCTCAACAGTTATCAAATTTTTCTCTCAAAAAACACAATGATAATGCTATATACTTCCTTATTGATGTAAAATGATACCTTTCTATTATAAATAACTTTTATTGCATTACAGGTTTTCAGCAGCAAAATGTTTATGTGTTAGGGTGTAATAATACTCCTGTTTGTGTACAAATACGCCCCATTCACACATCGGATTAGGGTATACTGCGACAGCACCATCAGAGGGAGATAATATGAAGGATCAGAGCAAATCCGGAGCAGAGGTCTGTAGCTCTGAAGTACTAGGCTTTATCTACTGAGCTACCCAGTCAGATTGAAAATATATATACAAAATCACATCTGACTCATATCATGTATGACTAAATATACATTGGGTACTGCTTAGTTTGTGTGTGTACATGTGGGTTTGCCTGAGTGTGTGCTTGTATGTATTTTATGCTTGTAAATATTATGTGTGTGTGCCGATGGGCTTGCGCTAATGCATGTCTATGCTCGGCGCTTGCATATGATTGTGTGAGCTGGCATGTATGTGATGCCTGATGGTGCATGTGGGCTTGCATGTACGTATAACAGGTGGTAAAAAAATCGTGCCTCAACCGGGACTCAAACCCAGGGTCTCTGGTTTATCGTATCACTGCTGTACCAACTGAGCTATCATATGGTCAGCAATCGATTATTCAACATTTAACTGTACCCGGTTATATACACTAACATGATTATTCAACATTTACCTGTACCATGTTAAATACACTATCACGATTATTCAACATTTATCTGTACTCGGTTACATACACTACCACAATTATTCAACATTTAACTGTACCCGGTTATATACACTAACACGATTATTCAACATTTACATGTACCATGTTAAATACACTATCACGATTATTCAACACACAATTATTCAACATTTATCTGTACCCTGTTACAAACACTACCACAATTATTCAACATTTATCTGTACCCTGTTACATACACTACCACAATTATTCAACATTTATCTGTACCCTGTTACATACACTACCACAATTATTCAACATTTATCTGTACCCCGTTACTTACACTACCACAATTATTCAACATTTATCTGTACCCTGTTACATACACTACCACAATTATTCAACATTTATCTGTACCCTGTTACATACACTACCACAATTATTCAACATTTATCTGTACCCGGTTACATACACTACCACGATTATTCAACATTTATCTGTACCCGGTTACATACACTATCACGATTATTCAACATTTATCTGTACCCTGTTACATACACTACCACAATTATCCAACATTTATCTGTACCCGGTTACATATACTACCACGATTATTCAACATTTATCTGTACCCATGTTACATACACTACCACATTTATTCAACATTTATCTGTACCCTGTTACATACACTACCACAATTATTTAACATTTATCTGTATCCTGTTACTAATACTACCACAATTATTCAACATTTATCTGTACCCTGTTACATACACTACCACAATTATTCAACATTTATCTGTACCCGGTTACATACACTACCACAATTATTCAACATTTATCTGTACCCGGTTACATACACTACCACGATTATTCAACATTTATCTGTACACCGTTACATACACTACCACATTTATTCAACATTTATCTGTACCCTGTTACATACACTACCACAATTATTCAACATTTATCTGTACCCTGTTACATACACTACCACGATTATTCAACATTTACCTGTACCCAGTTACATACACTACCATGATTATCCAACATTTACTTGTACCCTGTTACATGCACTACCACGATTATCCAACAGTTACCTGTACCCTGTTACATACACTACCACAATTATTCAACATTTATCTGTACCCTGTTACATACACTACCACGATTATCCAACATTTACCTGTACCCTGTTACATACACTAACACGAGAATGATAATTCGTCCCTGTTTTCCTAATTATGGAGAACCACTGCTGGTGTTTCTCTGGATGCTTCCAGGTGAGCCCCCAAACAACTAATTATACAGGAGAACCACTCCTGGCGTTTCTCTGAATGCTTCCAGGTGAGCCCCCAAACAACTAATTATACAGGAGAACCACTGCTGGCGTTTCTCTGGATGCTTCCAGGTGAGCTCCCAAACAACTAATTATACAGGAGAACCACTGCGGCGTTTCTCTGGATGCTTCCAGGTGAGCCCCCAAACAACTAATTATACAGGAGAACCACTGCTGTTGTTTCTCTGGATGCTTCCAGGTGAGCCCACAAACAACTAATTATACAGGAGAACCACTGCTGGTGTTTCTCTGGATGCTTCCAGGTGAGCCCCCAAACAACTAATTATACAGTAGAACCACTGCTGGCATTTTTGGAATGCTTCCAGGTGAGCCCCCAAACAACTAATTATACAGGAGAACCACTGCTGGCATTTCTCTGGATGCTTCCAGGTGAGCCCCCAAACAACTAATTATACAGGAGAACCACTGCTGGTGTTTCTCTGGATGCTTCCAGGTGAGCCCACAAACAACTAATTATACAGGAGAACCACTGCTGGTGTTTCTCTGGATGCTTCCAGGTGAGCCCCCAAACAACTAATTATACAGTAGAACCACTGCTGGCATTTCTCTGGATGCTTCCAGGTGAGCCCCCAAACAACTAATTATACAGGAGAACCACTGCTGGCGTTTCTCTGGATGCTTCCAGGTGAGCCCCCAAACAACTAATTATACAGGAGAACCACTGCTGGTGTTTCTCTGGATGCTTCCATGTGAACCCCAAACAACTAATTATACAGGAGAACCACTGCTGGTGTTTCTCCGGATGTTTCCAGGTGAGCCCCCAAACAACTAATTATACAGGAGAACCACTGCTGGTGTTTCTCTGGATGCTTCCAGATGAGCCCCCAGGGCAAGAAAGTTTGTTTCCGTGTTACTCGTCCTACGAAATATTTGAATGTACAAATTGATAAATAGTTAAAGAATTATCTGAAGTTTAACTCGTCCTGCATCAATAAGCACTCGACATAGCGAGCGGACGTGTGGAATTTTCGTGCCCTGGCCCCCAAATAATAACAGGTGGTGAAAAAATCATGACTCAACCGGGATTTGAACCCAGAGTATCTGGTTTACAGTACCAGCGCTCTCGAGGACATACGGTTAGGAATCGATTATTCACCATTTACCTGTACCTGTGTGCATGTGTTGGCATGTTTGGGCTTGCATGTTTGCCTGTGTACATGTGTGGGTTTGTGTGCTTGCATTTGTGTGGGTGCATAATACTAATTGTTGTACTGTCCCTCCACCCACTGTGGACACAATAGTGTGAACAAATGCAAATAAAACATATTTTAACATAAAGTTATATGGAAAAGGGAAGGAACCCAATATGTAACAATCTTTACACTATAAAATATGGCATTGAAATAACTCAAAGGCAGTCATCCAGGTTTTCTCCGACCTTTCAAACATTTAATGTCTGAAAAAAAGTTTTAAAATGCATTAAACATGGTGAAGAGAAACACATATAATACAGGTTAATGCATTTTGACACAAAACAACCCTATATAATTTGTTTTATGATTTTTAACCATTTTAAACTTAACACTGAAATAATATATGCATACAGTTTGATTTTTGAAACTCAAATTATGACCCTGAGCTTTGAGGTAGAAACCTGATTTAAGTAGAAGGCACACCATCTTGTCTGCAAACTATTTTAGCTTTGACTGTAAACAGCTAGGAACAGCTAGGATATACATTTCTATCAGAAATACATGTAATTGTACCAGATTCACTAATTAAAAGGTGCTGATCTGTACATCCAGGACAAGATGACCTGGGCTCGCATTCATAAAATAACTTAAGCAGAAAATATAACTTGTAGAAAATATAACTTAAGTCAACATTTAAGATTTTACATATTTTCAAATACCCTTATTAACCTCTCAGCGACTACAGAGCATCCATATTAAGATAATTGTTTAGCTGTTGGTTTTATTAGTCCATGGCATTATTAACAAGAGCTGTCAAAGAACAGCTTAGCTCGACTATTCGAATTTTCAGAGAATAATAAATTATATAGTCAGTATATACAATCAGAAAACAAGGCTAAAACAATGTGGTGGTAGGGTTGCTGGGTGGGCGGGTACAGAAACTTGGGCCAAAATAAAAAAGAGTATTTAACCCATATAATGATCGTCAGTGTGACCTTGACCTTTATATTTTAGTATGTTCATGTTGATGTTGTCATGATGACTATACATCGAAAGCTTGATGAAGAAATATCAAGAAATGAGAAAGAGGGCCTGTATCGCTCTACTGGCAATATGGAGTCTGTGGTGGGGAACACAACATTGACATGCGCAACTAGGCTTGGTACTGATCATTCCTGCCAAGTTTCACTGAAATCCAGCCAGGGGTTCAGGAAAACTAGTCCGGATAAAGTTTGTGTATAAGGTGCCACAACGCTGTCAAAATTCATTTAACCGGAACATGGCGATGATTTGCACAACTAGGCTTGGTACTGATCATCCCTGCAAAGTTTCGTTGAAATCCAGCCAGGGGTTTAGGAGAACTAGTTCAGACAAAGTTTGTGTACTAAAACCTTTAAAGTGCCATAACTCCGCCAAAAATCATTCAACCGTAACAATGGCGATGATATGCACAAATAGGCCTGGTACTGATCATCCGTAAAAACTTTCGCTGAAATCCGGCCATGAGTTCAGAATAGACAAATCTTGACAAAGTTCATATATTAAAACCTTTAAAGGGCCATAACTCCACCATATATTATTCAACTGGAACAGGGCGAAGGTATGCACATCTAGGCTAGATACTGATCAGCCTTGCCAAGTTTCGCTGAAATCCGGCCAGGGGTTCAGGAGAACTTAAGTCCAGACAAAGTTTGTGTATTAAAACCTATAAAGGGCCATAACTCCGCCAAAAATCTTCAGCCGGAACACGGTGATGACATGTACAACTAGGCTTGGTACTGATCATCCCTGCAAAGTTTGGCCAGGGGTTCAGGAGAACAAGTCCAGACAAAGTTTGTGTACTAAAACCTTTAAAGGGCCATAACTCTGCCAAAATCATTCAACCGAACACGGTGACGATATGCACAGCTGGGCTTGATACTGATCATCCCTGTAAACTTTCGTTAAAATCCGGCCAAATGAAGTCCCTATCGTCTTAACGAGGCAAAATACAGCATTTTTAACTAAATCAAGGGCCATAACTCTGGTATTACTAATCCAATTTGGCTGGTTTTTGAACTTGTCCGAGTTTTCATTAATATTAGCAACCTGGTAAAATTTGGCAAAGATCGGATGAAAAATGAAAGCCCTATCATCTTAACGAGGCAAAATACAGCATTATTAACTAAATCAAGGGCGATAACTAGAATAACTAGTCTGATCTTGCTGGTTTTCCAAACTGTCCGAGCTTTCGTTGATTATTAACAATCTGTGCAAGTTTGGTAAAGATCAAACTATAAATAAAGAAGCTGGAGTGGTCACAAGGCAGAAAATCACATTTTTCAGCATAACAAGGGCCACAACTCTGGTGTTACTGATCCGATCTGGCTGGCTTCGAACTTGTCCGAGCATTAATGGACATTAACAATTTGTGCAAGTTTGGTAAAGATCAAATAATAAATGAAGTTGCTAGAGTGGTCACAAGGAAGAAAATGGCATTTTCCAGTAAAACAAGGGCCGTAACTCTAGTGTTACTGATCCGATCGGGCTGGTTTACTAACTTGTCCGAGCATTCATTGATATTAAAAATCTGTGCAAGTTTGGTTACGATTGCTCAAGAAATGTGGCCTCTATCGTGTAAACAAGATGAACAAGAAATCGGTGGATTCACGTCTCGCCTAATGGGGGCTGGACATAAAAATATAAAGGTCAATGATGCTTAAATGGAAGTTTATAAACATTTTAGTAACTAACAAGAGGTCAATGACCTTGAAGCTCTACTGATTGATTTTGTTTTCAGGAAGAAGTCGCTACAAACTTGTTTTTTGAAAATCTATTTTTAGCAGGGGCGGCCATCTTGAATTTCCGGCCGACCTGAAATTTTGCTAGGATCAATTAGACATCAAGAGCAACATTCCTGTGAAGTTTCATGAATATCCGTCAAGTAGTATAGAGGAGTAGTCGCTACAAGTTTTCATTATATAACTCTATGTAAACAAAGATGGCCGCTGACAGCCATGTTTAACATTGAATCAAAATAATGTTCGACTCGGATAACCATCATGTCATGCTGATAATTTTAGAAAAAGTCCCATATCAATATCACTTATAGTTTTCAAGAAGTAGTCGCTACAAACTTATTTTTTTTAAATCTATTTTTAGCTGTGGCGGCCATCTTGAATTTCTGGCCGATCTGAAATTTTGCTAGGATCAATTAGACATCAAGAGCAACATTCCTGTGAAGTTTCATGAAAATCCGTTAAGTAGTTTCAGACGAGTAGTCGCTACAAGTTTTCAATATATAACTCTATGTAAACAAAGATGGCCACTGGCAGCCATGTTTAACGTCGAATCAAAATAATGTTCGACTCGGATAACCATCATGTCATGCTGATCATTTTAGAAAAAGTCCCATAACAATATCTCTTATAGTTTTCAAGAAGTAGTCGCTACAAACTTATTTTTTAAAAATCTATTTTTAGCCGTGGCGGCCATCTTGAATTTCCGACCGACCTGAAATTTTGCTAGGATCAATTAGACATCAAGAGCAACATTCCTGTGAAGTTTCATGAAAATCCGTCAAGTAGTTTCAGAGGAGTAGTCGCTACAAGTTTTAATTATATAACTCTATGTAAACAAAGATGGCCGCTGGCAGCCATGTTTAACGTCGAATCAAAGCTGGCCAGCCATGTTTAACGTCGAATCAAAACGATTTTCGACAAGAACCAACATCATGTCATCCTGATCATTTTAGAAAAAGTCCCATATCAATATCTCTTATAGTTTTCAAGAAGTAGTCGCTACAAACTTATTTTTTAACAAGAGGTCAATGACCTTGAAGCTCTACTGATTGATTTTGATTTTAGGAAGTAGTCGCTACAGACTTGTTTTTTGAAAATCTATTTTTAACCGTGGCGGCCATCTTGAATTTCCGGCCGACCTGAAATTTTGCTCAGATCAATAAGACATTAAGAGCAACATTCCTGTGAAGTTTCATGAAAATCCGTCAGGTAGTTTCAAAGGAGTAGTCGCTACAAGTTTTCATTATATAACTCTATGTAAACAAAGCAGCCATGTTAAAGGTCAAATCAAAACGATTTTCGACAAGGACCAACATCATGTCATACTGATCATTTTAGAAAAAGTCCCATATCAATATCTCTTATTGTTTTGAAGAAGTAGTCGCTACAAACTTATTTATTTTAAATCTATTTTTAGCTGTGGTGGCCATCTTGAATTTCCGGCCGACCTGAAATTTTTCTAGGATCAACTAGACATCAAGAGCAACATTCCTGTGAAGTTTCATGAACATCCGTCAAGTAGTTTCAGAGGAGTAGTCGCTACAAGTTTTTACTATATAACTCTATGTAACCAAAGATGGCCACTGGCAGCCATGTTTAACGTCGAATCAAAATAATTTTCCACAAGGATCTACATCATGTCATGCTGATCATTTTAGAAAAAGTCCCATATCAATATCACTTATAGTTTTCAAGAAGTAGTCGCTACAAACTTAATTTTTAACAAGAGGTCAATGACCTTGAAGCTCTACTGATTGATTTTGATTTCAGGAAGTAGTCGCTACAGACTTGTTTTTTGAAAATCTATTTTTAACCGTGGCGGCCATCTTGAATTTCCGGCCGACCTGAAATTTTGCTAGGATCAATTAGACATTAAGACCAACATTCCTGTGAAGTTTCATGAAAATCCGTCAAGTAATTTCAGAGAAGTAGTCGCTACAAGTTTTCATTATATAACTCTATGTAAACAAAGATGGCCGCTGGCAGCCATGTTTAACGTCAAATCAAAACGATTTTCGACAAGGACCAACATCATGTCATACTGATCATTTTAGAAAAAGTCCCATATCAATATCTCTTCTTGTTTTCAAGAAGTAGTCGCTACAAACTTATTTATTTTAAATCTATTTTTAGCTGTGGTGGCCATCTTGAATTTCGGGCCGACCTGAAATTTTTCTAGGATCAACTAGACATCAAGAGCAACATTCCTGTGAAGTTTCATGAACAACCGTCAAGTAGTTTCAGAGGAGAAGTCGCTACAATTTTTTACTATATAACTCTATGTAACCAAAGATGGCCACTGGCAGCCATGTTTAACGTCAAATCAAAATAATTTTCCACAAGGATCTACATCATGTCATGCTGATCATTTTAGAAAAAGTCCCATATCAATATCACTTATAGTTTTTAAGAAGTAGTCGCTACAAACTTATTTTTTAAAAATCTATTTTTAGCTGTGACGGCCATCTTGAATTTCCGGCCGACCTGAAATTTTTCTAGGATCAATTAGACATCAAGAGCAACATTCCTGTAACGTTTCATGACAATCCGCAAAGTAGTTTCAGAGGAGTAGTCGCTACAAGTTTTTACTATAAAACTCTATGTAAACAAAGATGGCCGCTGGCAGCCATGTTTAACGTTGAATCAAAACGATTTTTGACTAGGATCAACATCATGTCATGCTGATCATTTTAGAAAAAGTCCCATATCAATATCACTTATAGTTTTCATGAAGTAGTCGCTACAATCTTGAATTTAAAAAATCTATTTTTAGCTTTGGCGGCCATCTTGGATTTCACATCAACATGAATTTTTGCTAGGATCAACTAGACTTCATGGGCAACATTTCTGTAAAGTTTTATGAATATCCATCCAGTAGTTTCAGAGGAGTAGTCGCTACAAATAAAAGTTAACGGACGGACAGACGGACGGACAGACAGACGGACGACGGACGCCGCACCACGGCATAAGCTCTGCTGATCTCTGATCAGTAGAGCTAAAAATCTATTTTTAGCTGTGACGGCCATCTTGAATTTCCGGCCGACCTGAAATTTTGATAGGATCAATTAGACATCAAGAGCAACATTCCTGTAAAGTTTCATGACAATCCGCCAAGTAGTTTCAGAGGAGTAGTCGCTACAAGTTTTTACTATATAACTCTATGTAAACAAAGATGGCCGCTGGCAGCCATGTTTAACGTTGAATCAAAACGATTTTTGACTAGGATCAACATCATGTTATGCTGATCATTTTAGAAAAAGTCCCATATCAATATCACTTATAGTTTTCAAGAAGTAGTCGCTACAAACTTATTTTTTAAAAATCTATTTTTAGCTGTGACGGCCATCTTGAATTTCCGGCCGACCTGAAATTTTTCTAGGATCAATTAGACATCAAGAGCAACATTCCTGTAAAGTTTCATGACAATCCGCCAAGTAGTTTCAGAGAAGAAGTCGCTACAAGTTTTTACTATATAACTCTATGTAAACAAAGATGGCCGCTGGCAGCCATGTTTAACGTTGAATCAAAACGATTTTTGACTAGGATCAACATCATGTCATGCTGATCATTTTAGAAAAAGTCCCATATCAATATCACTTATAGTTTTCAAGAAGAAGTCGCTACAAACTTGTATTTTAAAACTCTATTTTTAGCTTTGGCGGCCATCTTGGATTTCACATCAACATGAATTTTTGCTAGGATCAACTAGACTTTATGGGCAACATTTCTGTAAAGTTTCATGAATATCCATCCAGTAGTTTCAGCTGTGAAGTCGCTACAAATAAAAGTTTACGGACAGACAGACGGACAGACGGACGGACGGACGACGGACACCGCACCACGGCATAAGCTCTGCTGATCTCTGATCAGTAGAGCTAAAAATCTATTTTTAGCCGTGGCGGCCATCTTGAATTTCCGGCCGACCTGAAATTTTGCTAGGATCAATTAGACATCAAGAGCAACATTCCTGTGAAGTTTCATGAAAATCCGTCAAGTAGTTTCAGAGGAGTAGTCGCTACAAGTTTTCATTATATGACTCTATGTAAACAAAGATGGCCGCTGGCAGCCATGTTTAACGTCGATTCAAAACGATTTTCGACAAGGACCAACATCATGTCATGCTGATCATTTTAGAAAAAGTCCCATATCAATATCTCTTATAGTTTTCAAGAAGTAGTCGCTACAAACTTATTTTTTAAAAATCTATTTTTAGCCGTGGCGGCCATCTTGAATTTCCGGCCGACCTGAAATTTTGCTAGGATCAATTAGACATCAAGAGCAACATTCCTGTGAAGTTTCATGAAAATCCGTCAAGTAGTTTCAGAGGAGTAGTCGCTACAAGTTTTCATTATATAACTCTATTTAAACAAAGATGGCCGCTGGCAGCCATGTTTAACGTCGAATCAAAACGATTTTCGACAAGGACCAACATCATGTCACGCTGATCATTTTAGAAAAAGTCCCATAGCAATATCCCTTAGAGTTTTCAAGAAGTAGTGGCTACAAACTTGTTTTTTAAAAACCTATTTTTAGATTTGGCGGCCATCTTGGATTTCACATCTACATGAATTTTTGCTAGGATCAACTAGACTCCATGGGCAACATTTCTGTAAAGTTTCATGAAAATCTATTCAGTAGTTTCAGAGGAGTAGTCGCTACAAAAAAAAAGTTAACGGACAGACGGACGGACGGACGACGGACGCCGCACCACGGCATAAGCTCTGCTGATCTCTGATCAGTAGAGCTAAAAAACAAGAGGTCAATGACCTTGAACTACTGATTGATTTTGATTTCAGGAAGTAGTCGCTACAGACTTGTTTTTTGAAAAATTGTTTTTAGCCGTGGCGGCCATCTTGAATTTCCGGCCGACCTGAAATTTTGCTAGGATCAATTAGACATCAAGAGCAACATTCCTGTGAAGTTTCATGAAAATCCGTCAAGTAGTTTCAGAGGAGTAGTCGTTACAAGTTTTCATTATATAACTCTATGTAAACAAAGATGGCCACTGGCAGCCATGTTTAACATCGAATCAAAATAATGTTTGACTCTGATAACCATCATGTCATGCTGATCATTTTACAAAAAGTCCCATATCAATATCACTTATAGTTTTCAAGATGTAGTCGCTACAAACTTCTTTTTTAAAAATCTATTTTTAACTATGGCAGCCATCTTGAATTTCTGGCCGATCTAAAATTTTGCTAGGATCAATTAGACATTAAGAGCAACATTCCTGTAAAGTGTCATGAAAATCCGCCAAGTAGTTTCAAAGGAGTAGTCGCTACAAGTTTTTACTATATAACTCTATGTAAACAAAGATGGCCGCTGGCAGCAATGTTTAACGTTGAATCAAAACAATTTTTGACAAGGACCAACATCATGTCATGCTGATCATTTTAGAAAAAGTCCCATATCAATATCACTTATAGTTTTCAAGAAGAAGTCGCTACAAACTTGTATTTTGAAAAATTATTTTTAGTCGTGGCGGCCATCTTGAAATTCCGGCCGACCTGAAATTTTGCTAGGATCAATTAGACATCAAAAGCAACATTCCTGTGAAGTTTCATGAAAATCCGTCAAGTAGTTTCAGAGAAGTAGTCGCTACAAGTTTTCACTATATAATTCTATGTAAACAAAGATGGCCGCTGGCAGCCATGTTTAACGTTGAATCAAAACGATTTTTGACAAGGACCAACATCATGTCATCCTGATCATTTTAGAAAAAGTCCCATATCAATATCACTTATAGTTTTCAAGAAGTTGTCGCTACAATCTTGTTTTTTAACAAGAGGTCAATGGACTTGAAGCTCTACTGATTGATTTTGATTTCGGGAAGTAGTCGCTACAGACTTGTTTTTTGAAAAATTATTTTTAGCCGTGGCGGCCATCTTGAATTTCCAGCTGACCTGAAATTTTGCAAGGATCAATTAGACATTAAGAGCAACATTCCTGTGAAGTTTCATGAAAATCCGTCAAGTAGTTTCAGAGGAGTAGTCGTTACAAGTTTTCATTATATAACTCTATGTAAACAAAGATGGCCACTGGCAGCCATGTTTAACGTCGAATCAAAATAATGTTTGAATCTGATAACCATCATGTCATGCTGATCATTTTACGAAAAGTCCCATATCAATATCACTTATAGTTTTCAAGATGTAGTCGCTACAAACTTCTTTTTTAAAAAACTATTTTTAGCTGTGGCGGCCATCTTGAATTTCTGGCCGATCTGAAATTTTGCTAGGATCAATTAGACATTAAGAGCAACACTCCTGTAAAGTGTCATGAAAATCCGCCAAGTAGTTTCAAAGGAGTAGTCGCTACAAGTTTTTACTATATAACTCTATGTAAACAAAGATGGTCGCTAGCAGCAATGTTTAACGTCGAATCAAAACAATTTTTGACAAGGACCAACATCATGTCATGCTGATCATTTTAGAAAAAGTCCCATATCAATATCACTTACAGTTTTCAAGAAGATATCGCTACAAACTTGTATTTTGAAAAATTATTTTTAGTCGTGGCGGCCATCTTGAATTTCCGGCTGACCTAAAATTTTGCTAGGATCAATTAGACATCAGAAGCAACATTCCTGTGAAGTTTCATGAAAATCCGTCAAGTAGTTTCAGAGGAGTAGTCGCTACAAGTTTTCATTACATAATTCTATGTAAACAAAGATGGCCGCTGGCAGCCATGTTTAACATTGAATCAAACCGATTTTTGACAAGGACCAACATCATGTCATGCTGATCATTTAAGAAAAAGTCCCATATCAATATCACTTATAGTTTTCAAGAAGTAGTCGCTACAAACTTGTTTTTTAAAAACCTATTTTTAGATTTGGCGGCCATCTTGGATTTCACATCAACATGAATTTTTGCTAGGATCAACTAGACTTCATGGGCAACATTTCTGTAAAGTTTCATCAAAATCCATTCAGTAGTTTCAGAGGAGTTATCGCTACAAAAAAATGTTTACGGACAGACAGACGGACAGACGGACGGACGGACAGACGGACAGACAGACGGACGACGGACGCCGCACCATGGCATAAGCTCTGCTGATCTCTGATCAGTAGAGCTAAAAACCTATTTTTAGATTTGGCGGCCATCTTGGATTTCACATCAACATGAATTTTTGCTAGGATCAACTAGACTTCATGGGCAACATTTCTGTAAAGTTTCATGAAAATCCATTCAGTAGTTTCAGAGGAGTTGTCGCTACAAAAAAAAGTTTACGGACAGACAGACGGACACACAGACGGACGCCGCACCACGGCATAAGCTCTGCTGATCTCTGATCAGTAGAGCTAAAAATGAAATGAAAACAAGAGGCCCAAGAGGGCCTGTGGACGCTCTACTTGCTAATATGGCTCTTATAACATCAATGAAGCGAGTGACTATCGTCTTAAAGAGGCAGAATATAGCATTTTTAACTAAATCAAGAGCCATAACTCCACCGTTACTGGTCCGATCTAGCTGATTTTCGAACTTGGCCAGTAGAGATAATAATTATTTTTTTTAAAAAAAAAAAACTTTACCGAGCTGTTATTGACATTAACAATCTGGTAAAGTTTGGTAAAGATCGAATGAAAAAAAATATGGCGTCTAGAGTGTACACAAGGTTTTTCAAGTATTTGACCTAATGACCTAGTTTTTGACTCCATGGGACCCATTTTCGAACTTGACCAAAATATAATTAAGACAACATTTCGACAAAGTTTCATCAAGATCGTGTCAGAAATATGGCCTCTAGAGTGTACACAAGGTTTTTCAAATATTTGACCTAGTGACCTAGTTTTTGACCCTGTGTGACCCATTTTCGAACTTTAGCAAGCTATAACTTAGACAAATATTTTGACAAAATTGCATCAAGATCAGGTCAAAAATATGGCTCCTGGAGTGTACACACGGTTTTTCCAAAGTTTGACCTAGTGACCTAGTTTTTCACACCATGTGACCCATTTTTGAACTTGACCAAGATATAATTAAGACAAACATTTTGACAAAGTTCCATCAAGATTGGGTCAAAAATACGGCTTCTAGAGTGTACACAAGGTTTTTCAAGTATTTGACCTAGTGACCTAGTTTTTAACCCCATGTGACCCATTTTCAAACTTGAACAAGATATAATTAAGACAAACATTCTGACAAAGTTGCATCAAGCTCGGGTCAAAAATATTGCCTCTAAAGTGTATACAAGGTTTTTCCAATATTTGACCTAGTGACCTAGTTTTTAACTTCATGTGACCCATTTCCGAACTTGATCAAGATATAATTAAGATAAACAATTTGACAAAGTTTCATCCAGATTGGGTAACAAATATGACCTCTAGAGTGTACCCAAGATTTTTCAAGTATTTGACCTAGTGACCTAGTTTTTGATGCCACATGACCCATTTTTGAACTTGACCGAGATTTCATTGAGACAAACATTCTGACAA
Source organism: Cyrtodaria siliqua (assembly GCA_037043455.1). Lineage (NCBI taxonomy): Eukaryota > Metazoa > Mollusca > Bivalvia > Adapedonta > Hiatellidae > Cyrtodaria > Cyrtodaria siliqua. The sequence continues at coordinate 194,382 of JAWPHD010002034.1, read as the reverse complement.
AGTTTCATGATGATTGCATCAGAAATGTGGCCTCTAGAGTGTACACAAGAAAAGTTAACGGACGACGGACGGACGGACGACGGACAACACACCATCCCATAAGCTCTGCTGGCCCTTGGCCAGTAGAGCTAAAATACAAAAGCAAAACAATTTAATAAAAAAAACAAGAGGTCAATGACCTTGAAGCTCTACTGATTGATTTTGATTACAGGAAGTAGTCGCTACAAACTTGTTTTTTGAAAATTTATTTTTTATCTTGAATTTCCGGCTGACCTGAAATTTTGCTAGGATCAATTAGATATCAAGAGCAACATTCCTGTGAAGTTTCATGAAAATCCGTCAAGTAGTTTCAGAGGAGTAGTCGCTACAAGTTTTCATTATATAACTCTATGTAAACAAAGATGGCCACTGACAGCCATGATTAACATCGAATCAAAACGATTTTTGACAAGGACCATCATCATGTCATGCTGATCAATTTAGAAAAAGTCCCATATCAATATCACTTATAGTTTTCAAGAAGAAGTCGCTACAAACTTGTATTTTGAAAATCTATTTTTAGCCATGGTGGCCATCTTGAATTTCCGGCCGACCTGAAATTTTGCTAGGATCAATTAGACATCGAGAGCAACATTCCTGTAGTTACAGAGGAACATTCGCTACAAGTTTTTACTAGATAACTCTATATAAACAAAGATGGCCGCTGACAGCCATGTTTAACATCGAATCAAAAAGATTTTCGACAAGGACCAACATCATGTCATGCTGATCATTTTAGAAGAAGTCCCATATCAATATCACTTATAGTTTCCAAGAAGTAGTCGCTACAAACTTGTTTTATGAAAATCTATTTTTAGATGTGGCGGCCATCTTGAATTTCTGCCTATCCTAAAAAAAATCTAGGATCGACTAGACATCAAGTGCAACATTCCTGTGAAGGTTCATGAACATCCGTCAAGTAGTTTCAGAGGAGTAGTCGCTACAAGTGTTTATTATATAACTCTATGTAAACAAAGATGGCCACTGGCAGCCATGTTTAACGTCGAATCAAAATAATGTTCGACTAGGATCAACATCATGTCATGCTGATCATTTTAGAAAAAGTCCCATATCAATATCACTTATAGTTTTCAAGGAGTAGTCGCTACAAACTTATTTTTTAAAAGTCTATTTTTAGCTGTGGTGGCCAATTGAATTTCTGGCCAACCTGAAATTTTGCTAGGATCAATTAGACATCAAGAGCAACATTCCTGTAAAGTTTCATGAAAATCTGCCACGTAGTTTCAGAAGAGTAGTCGCTACAAGTTTTTACTATATAACTCTATGTAAACAAAGATGGCCACTGGCGGCCATGTTTAACGTCGAATCAAAACGATTTTTGACAAAGACCAACACCATGTCATGCTGATCATTTTAGAATAAGTCCCATATCAATATCACTTACTAGTTTTCAAGAAGTAGTAGCTACAAACTTGTATTTTAAAAATCTATTTTTAGCTTTGGTGGCCATCTTGGATTTCACATCAACATGAATTTTTGCTAGGATCAACTAGACTTCATGGGCAACATTTCTGTAAAGTTTCATGAATATCCATCCAGTAGTTTCAGAGAAGTAGTCGCTACAAATAAAAGTTTACAGACAGACAGGCGGACAGACGGACGGACGGACGGACGCCGCACCATTGCATAAGCTCTGCTGATCTCTGATCAGTCGAGCTAAAAATTCAAAAAAAAAGTTTTTGTTTTTTTTCAAACATAACATAAAAAACCCAATTTAAAAAATTTAAAAAAAAAAGAAATATAAAATTAATAGAAGAACAAACAAGAGGTCAATGACCTTGAAGCTCTACTGATTGATTTTGATTTCAGGAAGTAGTCGCTACAGACTTGTTTTTTGAAAATCTATTCTTAACCGTTGCGGCCATCTTGAATTTCCGGCCGACCTGAAATTTTGCTAAGATCAATAAGACATTAAGAGCAACATTCCTGTGAAGTTTCATGAAAATCCGTCGCGTAGTTTCAAAGAAGTAGTCGCTACAAGTTTTCATTATATAACTCTATGTAAACAAAGCAGCCATGTTTAAGGTCAAATCAAAACGATTTTCGACAAGGACCAACATCATGTCATACTGATCATTTTAGAAAAAGTCCCATATCAATATCTCTTATTGTTTTGAAGAAGTAGTCGCTACAAACTTATTTATTTTAAATCTATTTTTAGCTGTGGCGGCCATCTTGAATTTCCGGCCGACCTGAAATTTTTCTAGGATCAACTAGACATCAAGAGCAACATTCCTGTGAAGTTTCATGAACATCCGTCAAGTAGTTTCAGAGGAGTAGTCGCTACAAGTTTTTACTATATAACTCTATGTAACCAAAGATGGCCACTGGCAGCCATGTTTAACGTCGAATCAAAATAATTTTCCACAAGGATCTACATCATGTCATGCTGATCATTTTAGAAAAAGTCCCATATCAATATCACTTATAGTTTTCAAGAAGTAGTCGCTACAAACTTATTTTTTAAAAATCTATTTTTAGCTGTGACGGCCATCTTGAATTTCCGGCCGACCTGAAATTTTGATAGGATCAATTAAACATCAAGAGCAACATTCCTGTAAAGTTTCATGACAATCCGCCAAGTAGTTTCAGAGGAGTAGTCGCTACAAGTTTTTACTATATAACTCTATGTAAACAAAGATGGCCGCTGGCAGCCATGTTTAACGTTGAATCAAAACGATTTTTGACTAGGATCAACATCATGTAATGCTGATCATTTTAGAAAAAGTCCCATATCAATATCACTTATAGTTTTCAAGAAGTAGTCGCTACAAACTTATTTTTTAAAAATCTATTTTTAGCTGTGACGGCCATCTTGAATTTCCGGCCGACCTGAAATTTTTCTAGGATCAATCAGACATCAAGAGCAACATTCCTGTAAAGTTTCATGACAATCCGCCAAGTAGTTTCAGAGAAGTAGTCGCTACAAGTTTTTACTATATAACTCTATGTAAACAAAGATGGCCGCTGGCAGCCATGTTTAACGTTGAATCAAAACGATTTTTGACTAGGATCAACATCATGTCATGCTGATCATTTTAGAAAAAGTCCCATGTCAATATCACTTATAGTTTTCAAGAAAAATTCGCTACAAACTTGTATTTTAAAACTCTATTTTTAGCTTTGGCGGCCATCTTGGATTTCACATCAACATGAATTTTTGCTAGGATCAACTAGACTTTATGGGCAACATTTCTGTAAAGTTTCATGAATATCCATCCAGTAGTTTCAGCTGTGAAGTCGCTACAAGTTTTTACTATATAACTCTATGTAAACAAAGATGGCCGCTGGCAGCCATGTTTAAGGTTGAATCAAAACGATTTTTGACTAGGATCAACATCATGTCATGCTGATCATTTTAGAAAAAGTCCCATATCAATATCACTTATAGTTTTCAAGAAGAAGTCGCTACAAACTTGTATTTTAAAACTCTATTTTTAGCTTTGGCGGCCATCTTGGATTTCACATCAACATGAATTTTTGCTAGGATCAACTAGACTTTATGGGCAACATTTCTGTAAAGTTTCATGAATATCCATCCAGTAGTTTCAGCTGTGAAGTCGCTACAAGTTTTTACTATATAACTCTATGTAAACAAAGATGGCCGCTGGCAGCCATGTTTAACGTTGAATCAAAACGATTTTTGACTAGGATCAACATCATGTCATGCTGATCATTTTAGAAAAAGTCCCATATCAATATCACTTATAGTTTTCAAGAAGAAGTCGCTACAAACTTGTATTTTAAAACTCTATTTTTAGCTTTGGCGGCCATCTTGGATTTCACATCAACATGAATTTTTGCTAGGATCAACTAGACTTTATGGGCAACATTTCTGTAAAGTTTCATGAATATCCATCCAGTAGTTTCAGCTGTGAAGTCGCTACAAATAAAAGTTTACGGACAGACAGACAGACGGACAGACGGACAGACGGACGACGGACTCCGCACCACGGCATAAGCTCTGCTGATCTCTGATCAGTAGAGCTAAAAAGTCAAAAAATGTGGTAAAGTTTGGTAAAGATCAGATGAAAAATGAAGGCCCTATTGCCTTAACAAAGCAAAATATAGCATAATTAATGAAATCAAGGTCCGTAACTCCGTTGTTACTGGTCCGATTTGGCTTGTTTTTGAACTTGTCCGAAGCTTTTATTGACATTAACAATCTGGTAAAACTTGGTAAAGATTGGATGAAAAATGAAGGCCCTATCATCTTAAAGGGACACTGTCCGTAAGTAAGCAGATATTGAGCATAACCAAATAACTGGCTGACTTTTATTCAGTGAAATGTATACATGAAAACATGAGGATAGACCCTAAGAAGTATGTAGGAATACATTCGTGAGTTTGAAAAAAAAAAGTTTTAATTATTATATGTAAATAAAGTGGGACCCACAATATTTACCTTTTCTGCGATCACGTGACTTCCATTAGCGCATTAGGTTTTCACCACAGTATGTATTGCGAAATATGTATAGCCCGCTTAGCTCAGTTGGGAGCGTTGTCGACCACTTTACGCTCACGCACGCTATTGTTACGGCGCGTCTAATTTTAGTTTGGGCTGCGAGTTCAAACGCACAAAGCGGATTTACTTTTTTTTGTACCGCGATTGAATTCCGTTAAACAATCTTGCTTTTAATTAGTAAATATTCAATAATGTTTAGTGTGTAATGTTTGCGAACATAATTATTGTGTGTTTTATAAGCTAAAAGTTACGGACAGTGTCCCTTTAACGAGGCAAAATATAGCATTTTTAACTAAATCAAGGGCCATAACTCCGCTGTTACTGTTCCGATCTGGCTGATTTTTAATCTTGTCCGAGGTTTCATTGACATTAACAATCTGTTAAAGTTTGGCAAAGATCAGATGAAAAATGAAGGCCCTATCGTCTTAACGAGGCAAAATATAGCATTTTTAACTAAATCAAGTGCTATAACTCCACTGTTACTAGTCCAATTTGGCTGGTTTTCGAACTTGTCTGAGCTTTCATTGACATTAACAATCTGGTAAAGTTTGGTAAAGATCAGATGAAAAATGAAGGCCATATCGTCTTAACGAGGCAAAATATAGCATTTTTAACTAAATCAAGGGCCATAACTCCGCTGTTACTGTTCCGATCTGGCTGATTTTTAATCTTGTCCGAGGTTTCATTGACATTAACAATCTGTTAAAGTTTGGCAAAGATCAGATGAAAAATGAAGGCCCTATCGTCTTAACGAGGCAAAATATAGCATTTTTAACTAAATCAAGTGCTATAACTCCACTGTTACTAGTCCAATTTGGCTGGTTTTCGAACTTGTCTGAGCTTTCATTGACATTAACAATCTGGTAAAGTTTGGTAAAGATCAGATGAAAAATGAAGGCCATATCGTCTTAACGAGGCAAAATATAGCATTTTTAACTAAATCAAGGGCCATAACTCCGCTGTTCAATATGGTAAAGTTTGGCAAAGATCAGATGAAAAATGAAGGCCCTATCGTCCTAACAAGGCAAAATATAGCATTTTTAACTAAATCAAGGGCCATAAATCCGTTATTACTGGTCCGATTTGGCTGGTTTTCGTACTTGTCCGAGCTTTCATTTGTATTAACAACCTGTTAAAGTTTGGTTAAGATTGGATAAAAATTGAAGGCCCTATCGTCTTAACGAGAAAAAGAGTTAACGGACGACGGACGACTCGTCATCCCATAAGCTCTGCTGGTCTTCGACCAGTAGAGCTAAAAACCAATATTAAATCTCAATATGCATGGTGACCTATAAATTTAATTGCATATATTGTCTAAATATATGTTCAAATAAGTGCCTAGGAAGTTTGAACAAATTCTGTTATTAGGAACATAACAAAAAAGGAAAATATACCATTTCTATATAATTTCATACAAAACTTGGCCTTTTAGCATAGGGGTAGGGTTTCAATTATTTTTTCTAAACAAGCATGAGGACCTATCATTTTTATTGCACATTTTGTTTTTATATATGTTAAACTATGTGCTTAGAAAGTTTAAAGAAATTCTATTATTGGGAACATACAAAAAAGAAAGGAAATTGTATCATTATGGGCTTATTTGTGCATAAATTGTGGTAATGGTCCCAACAGATTTTGTAAAAAAATATAGGTTTTACATAAAGATGAGCTTTAAATGTTATTTTAATTAAATGTTCTTTACTTTAATACAATTTTAGCAGAATTGTGACCATGAATAAATTATTAGACTTCAAAAATGTCTTATTTAGCTATTTCATGGACTTGTTCAACTTTTTGGACAGATTGACATGACGGTGGCATTACAAATTATTTTTTAAAATTTGAACCATCATGGTGATCTACCATTAATTTTGCCTTTTCTGTCTATATATATAACAGACTTACTGTACAAAAAGTTTAAAGAAAATCTGTTATGCAGAAAAAACTATAGAAAATGTCTTTAATGCTTGATAAAAAAATCAAGATTGCCATGTGTCCCTTTAAACTTGATGTTTCTTTCAGTGTATAATTATAATTAACGTTATTTTTTGATTGATAATACTACAAAAAGGGTGGCCATTCATCTTTAAAGCAAATTGTTTGACATAATACTTATTATTACTTATATTCCACCAGTCCTGCTTCTACCCAGGAAAACATCAAGAGTGCTTAAAATAATTTCAGAGAGCTTTTGTTACAATCGATGTAAATAAATAACATTAATAATTAAAACACAATTATGGTAGTCAATATATAAAAACAAAGAAATAATTAAAAACTCCCAATTGTATTAACTTTGAATTAATAATATACAAGCAGTTTGAAAATAATACTTGTCAGATTAATAAATCAAGGTGCTATTAAAATATATACTTCAAGATTGCCCCTGCGTCCCTTTTTCATATTCATGATTCAGAAAAAATGTTTCTCACCTCATGCTTAAATCATGTGACACTATTCCGTCTTGTTGCAATTTTCCAACAAAAAACACAATGCTTTTTAAACATAACATGCCCAACTGGTAAAAAATCAATTCTGATGCAGAAAAATTGAGAAACAATGTATGATATAAATACTACTGGAATGGCAGACACCCAGCTATTTGATACTCATTAAAATCCTGTTCACTGAAGATTCACAGGTGTTGCATGATGGTATTGTGTGTCTTTTTAAATGCAAGAAGTATTATCAATACCTGCTTCTTTAAAATAACTCTTATTAAAGGGGTTGATGCACTATTTTCAAACACAATTTATTTAAAAGGGCTCTAAAAAAAATTGAAAAAATATGAAGGAATTACCAAAATGCCATACAAAATAAAGGAGATAATGATAATGATAATGATGAGATAATTATGACCTATTGAAAATTTGCAAAGAACATAAATTTATGGAGGTGGCCATCTTGGAACGATGATGTCATCGCACCTTTTTACCATATATGGCATATTGACAAAATACATTCTAAAGCAAAGAAAATCACAACAAACTGATTAAAACAAGAGGCCCAAGAGGGCCTGTGGACGCTCTACTGGCTAAACATAAAGTTTATGTATAATATCATTCAACCGGAACATGGCGATGACATTCGCAACTAGGCTTGGTACTGATCATCCCTGCCAAGTTTTGTTGAAATCCAGCCAGACGTTCAGGAGAACTAGTCTGTATGAAGTTAGTGTATTAAAACCTTTAAGGAGTCATAACTCTGCCAAAATTCATTCAACCAGAACACGGCAATGAGAGGTGCAACTAGGCTTGGTACTGATCATCCCCACCAAGATTCGCTGAAATCCGGCAAGGAGTTCAGAAGAGACTAATCTGGACAGTTTGTCTGTTAAAACCTTTAAAGGGCCATAACTCTGCCAAAAATAATTCAACCGGAATATGGCGATGATATGCACAACTAGGCTTGATACTGATCATCCTTGTCAAGTTCAGCTGAAATCCAGCCAGGGGTTCAGGAGAATTCGCCCGGAAAATGTTTTGCATCAAAAACCTTTAAAGGGCCATAACTCTGCCAAAAATCAGTAAACTGGAACGCGACGATGATATGCACAACTAGGCTGGGTGCTGATCATCCCATAAAGTTTCGTTGAAATCTGACGAGGGGTTCAGGAGAACTAGTCCAGACAAAGTTTGTGTATTAAAACCTTTAAAGAGCCATAACGCTGCCAAAAATCATTCAACCGGAACACGGTGATGATTTCCACAACTAGACCTGGAACTGATCATCCCTAAAAAGTTTCGTTTAAATCTGGACAGGGGTTCAGGACAGACTAATCTGGACAAAGTTTGTCTGTCAAAACCTTTAAAGAGCCATAACTTTGCCAAAAATAATTCAACCGGATTATGGCGATGATATGCACAACTAGGCTTGATACTGATCATCCTTGTCAAGTTCAGCTGAAATCCAGCCAGGGGTTCAGGAGAATTCGCCCGGAAAATGTTTTGCATTAAAAACCTTTAAAGGGCCATAACTCTGCCAAAAATCGGTAAACTGGAACGCGACGATGATATGCACAACTAGGCTGGGTGCTGATCATCCCGTAAAGTTTCGTTGAAATCTGGCGAGGGGTTCAGATGAACTAGTCCAGACAAAGTTTGTGTATTAAAACCTTTAAAGAGCCATAACTCTGCCAAAAATCATTCAACCGGAACACGGTGATGATTTCCACAACTAGACCTGGAACTGATCATCCCTAAAAAGTTTCGTTTAAATCTGGACAGGGGTTCAGGAGAACTAGTCTGGACAAAGTATGTGTATTAAAACCTTTAAAGGGACATAACTCCACCAAAATCATTCAACTGGAACACGGTGATGATATGTACAACTAGGCTTCGTACTGATCATCCCTGAAAAGTTTTACTGAAATCCGTCCAAATGAAGGCCCTTTCGTCTTACTGAGGCCAAAATATAGCATTTTTCAGAAAATCAAGGGCCACAACTCCTGTGTAAATGGTCCAATCTGGCTGTTTTTCAAATTTGTCGGAGCTTTCATTGCTATTAACAATATGATAAAGTTTGGTAAAGATTGGATGAAAAATGAAGACCCTATCGTTTTAACGAGGCAAAATATAGCATTTTTAACTAAATCAAGGGACATTACTCCGCTGTTACTTTTCCGATCTGGCCGGTTTTCGAACTTTTCCGAGCTTTCATTGACATTAACAATTTGGTAAAATTTGGGAAAGATCGGATGAAGAATGAAGGCCCTATCGTCTTAACGAGGCAAAATATAGCATTTTTAACTAAATCAAGGGCCATAACTCCGCTGTTACTGGTCCGATCTGGCTGGTTTACGATCTTGTCCGAGCTTTCATTGATATTAACAATCTGGTATAGTTTGGTAAAGATCGGATGAAAAATGAAGGCCCTATCATGTTAACAAGGCAAAATATAGCGCTTTTAACTAAATCAAGGGCCATAACTCTGCTGTTACTGGTCAAATCTGTCTGGTTTTCGAACTTGTCCGAGCTTCCATTGATATTACCAATCTGGTAAAGTTTTGTAAAGATCAGATGAAAAATGAATGCCCTATCATCTTAACGAGACAAAATATACCAATATAGCATTTTTAACTAAATCAAGGGCCATAACTCCGCTGTTACTAGTCCGATCTGGCTGGTTTTCGAACTTGTCCAAGCTTTCATTGATATTAACAACCTGTTAAAGTTTGGTAAAGATCGGATGAAAAATGAAGGCCCTATTGTCTTAACGAGGCAAAATATAGCAATATAGCATTTTTAACTAAATCAAGGGCCATAACTCCGCTGTTATTGGTCCGATCTGGCTGGTTTTCGAACTTATCCGAGCTTTTATTGATATTAACAACCTGTTAAAGTTTGGTAAAGATCGGATGAGAAATGAAGGCCCTATCGTCTTAACGAGACAAAAGTTAACGACGGACGACGGACGGACGACTTCAACCAGTAGAGCTAATAATTATACAGATATAAACGGTATAAATTTATGCTTATTTTTCATTTGCAGCAATTTTCTTTGCTTTAAAAGACGTTTTGTCAATATACATTGTTTGAAAAAAGTGCAACAACCCCTTTAAACTACATAACAGTCAAAGAATGGTAAGGATATTAATACTCGCAGGCAATACCGATTGCACATTGTCTACCTGTTTAGAAAATCAAATTTCTGTTAATACCGTATATCCCCGCATAAATGCTCCCTCTACCTAATAAACATCCAACCTCAGCCTCGCCAAAGAGGGTGTGGGGATGGGGGGTAAAAAAACATATGAAATCTAGTTTAGAGAAAATACACTTGCCAGTAAACTTACTTTAAAGAAATATACCTCCGCGTAAGCATTTTAAAGGTATAATATGTAAAAACAGTGTAAAGGGGGCGTTTAAAAGGGGGTATACGGTAGCTAGTAAACCTTAAGTCCTCATGCAAGAAGATGCATCAAACAGGACTATAAACAGACCAGACATTACGTGGTCCCACCTTAACGCAATTGAGCGATGGAAAAGCTTATATTAGCAGGATTTTATAACGGAAATGTTGACAATAAAACATGTTTATAAACATATTATAATGACAAAATGTGATAACCAGTTTAAAATTAACTATTAAACATTTTGATTTTACAACACGCAAACTTTTTAAACCGAAATTAAGGTTTTATTTCATACCCCAGCCAACCTCGTTTTCGCTTCTTGGAGAAGGGGTTGGATAGGGTATGAAAGTTAATACTCGGACCACGTTATGAAACCACCTCAACTATGATATGCCTTGTTTTAACAACAACAAAATTACTCCTCTAGTGAATACTGGATGAAAGCAAGTCACCTGCATAATCTGGACATCTTCCAAACATCATTTCTAATATTTCACTCTGAAAATTATTTCCAATTCTAGACATCGTGATATATGTTTGTTCAATTTATGAATGAATGGTCCTCTATGCTGTATCAACTAGAAGTAATGGGGCAGATTCAGGCGGGTGCACTATTGGCATAGTATTACGTCCACCTAAAATCTGAGAAGTTATAAAAATTCATGTGAAAAGGGGTTTCTTTTTTTTTTTATTTAAGTGTTGTTGTTTTTTAAAAACTGTGTCTGTTAAAATCTGGAAAAAAAATTGTGGGGTTGACAACTGATATTTAAAAGATGTGCCCCACTCCCTTATCTCAAATTCTATATATGGCCCTGATTAACTTGCAATATATAAAACTGAAATTCCTTCTCAGTTTCACTCTATCATTGTTTACATTTAGAGAAACAGAGCGCATAAAAATTTAATACGATCATAGTCCACTGAAAATTAGGTAAAGGTAACCGTTATACCACACCAGATGCAATTTAAAATAATTCAATGCAAAAACATGTCAACATGCCATTACCTTCTTCAAAGCAATACTAGCACACTTCTTAATGACTGCAGATAAGCTGGTATATGAGTATTTACACATACCTTTCTTTACAAATACCCTCTATTTTTTTAACAAAAAATCCAGCGGATTCACATATCTCGCCTAACGGATAAATGATGCTTAAATGAAAGTTTGTAAACATTTTAATAACTAAAAACAATGGAGTTTACAGTTTGCGGAGATGACATTTAAGTGCATTTGTTAAAAAACAAAATGCCATTCTATAAACAAATATAAAAATAATCAGCTCCAAAAAGTAGGTCAAGGTCATAGATGAAATCCATGCATCCAAAAAGATGCACTATTCAAGACACAACTATGTCAAAATAGAATGTTTTGTCTTCCAAAGATTGTGCTATAAACTAGGTTTAAAGCATCTAGTGCATAATTATAGTTCATGAGAAGGTGATGTAAATGTAACAATTAAAGTTATCTGCCCTTTGCTTGGATGATGAAAGGCATATCCACATTTGCTTTTTGACACATTGTGATGTACTAACCAAGAAACAACTATAAGCGAAGTTTGAAAGGTCTAATGCATAAAGTTTGTGAAAAAGTGATCTAAAGGCAAATGTTGAAGGTAAAAATGATTAAGCTATCTGCCCCTTGCTTGGAGGGTCAAGGTCACATCCACATTTGCTTTGTCATGTTGCAATGTACCGCTCAAGATACAACTATAAGCAAAGTTTGAAAGGTCTTAGTGCATACAGTTTGTGAAAAAGTGTATTCAAAAGTTGAAGGTAAAAAGTATAAGGTTATCTGCCCTTTGCTTGGAGGGTAAAGGTCACATCCACAATTGCTTTGTCACGTTGTGATGTACCACCCAAGATACAACTATAAGCAAAGTTTGAAAGGTGTAGTGCATACAGTTTTCGAGAAATTGACCTCAAAGCAAAAGTTAAAGAAAAATTATTAAGTTATTTGCCCTTTCTTGGAGGATCAAGGTTACTTCCACATTTGATTTGTCACATTGCAATCTACCACCCAATATACAACTATAAGCAAGTTTGAAAGGTCTAGTGCATACAGTTTTTGAAAAAGTGACCTAAACGCAAAAGTTGAACGTAAAAATTATTAAGTTATCTGTCCTTTGCTTGGAGGGTCAAAGTCACTTCCACCTTTGCTTTGTCACGATGCGAAAGTACCACCCAAGATACAACTATAAGCAAAGTATACAGTTTTCAAGAAAAGGACTTGAACGCAAAACTTGAATGTTGACGCCTTTGCCGCCCCACCGCCGTCCGCCGGAAAAGGAACACCTGTCTCTTTTTTTCTACGAAAATGTGAGACAAAAACGTAAGTAGCATTACTCATTACTATTACAAATACTCTAAACTTTTGAAAATCATGAATATTATAGTTGTATGTATTGTCCAGTGGAACAGTTTTATTACGTGATGACATTTTTTCTAAGCACTGTCTAATATTAAGAACAAAGGTCATGCATGTTTCTTTTGTTTTTAATTAACTTCTATTTAATTTGATTGGTTGTTTCTTTTAAATTGTATTAATTCACATATCTATTTTGGAAGAATGAACTATTTAAAAATGTTTACTCTTAACGCCTTCCTTGTTATTCATTCACTTGCATCAGATGAGTAATACTCGTTGCAGTCAAACAGTATATACAGCTCTGTTTCTATATCTCACATGCAAGTCTGCACCAATAAAATAAAACAGAAAGAAGTTTGCCCTATATGGGATGGTCATTTGTCATGTCCCATGTCTGTAATGTATGAAGTTTAACTACATTTATAACAGTCTATCAGCTCCATGATCAACTTCGTAGTGTTGCCACACTGGAATATCATGCCAAAGACCTAATAACAATACCCCACCCAATCACATTATACTGGCACTAGGACGTACCATATATAACGATACCCACCCCAATCACATTATACTGGCACTGGGACAACCATATATAATGAAACCCCACCCAATCACATTATACTGGCACTGGACGACCATATATAATGATACCCCACCCAATCACATTATACTGGCACTGGACAACCATATATAATGATACCCCACCCAATCACATTATACTGGCACTGGGACGACCATATATAATGATACCCCACCCAATCACATTATACTGGCACTGGGACGACCATATATAATGATACCCCACCAAATCACATTATACTGGCACTGGGACGACCATATATAATGATACCCCACCCAATCACATTATACTGGCACTGGGACGACCATATATAATGATACCCCACCCAATCACATTATACTGGCACTGGGACGACCATATATAATGATACCCCACCCAATCACATTATACTGGCACTGGGACGACCATATGTAACGATACCCCACCCAATCACATTATACTGGCACTGGGACGACCATATGTAACGATACCCCACCCAATCACATTATATTGGCACTGGGACGACCATATATAATGATACCCCACCCAATCACATTATACTGGCACTGGGACGACCATATATAATGATACCCCACCAAATCACATTATACTGGCACTGGGACGACCATATATAATGATACCCCACCCAATCACATTATACTGGCACTGGGACGACCATATATAATGATACCCCACCAAATCACATTATACTGGCACTGGGACGACCATATATAATGATACCCAACCAAATCACATTATACTGGTACTGGGACGACCATATATAACGATACCCCACCGAATTACATACTACTGGCACTAGGGACAACCATATATAACGACACCCCACCCAATCACATTATACTGGCACTGGGACGACCATATATAACGATACCCCACCGAATTACATACTACTGGCACTAGGGACAACCATATATAACGATGACCCACCCAATCACATTATACTGGCACTGGGACGACCATATATAATGATACCCCACCAAATCACATTATACTGGCACTGGGACAACCATATATAATGATACCCCACCCAATCACATTATACTGGCACTGGGACGACCATATATAATGATACCCCACCAAATCACATTATACTGGCACTGGGACGACCATATATAATGATACCCCACCCAATCACATTATACTGGCACTGGGACGACCATATATAATGATACCCAACCAAATCACATTATACTGGCACTAGGGACAACCATATATAACGATACCCCACCCAATCACATTATACTGGCACTGGGACGACCATATGTAACGATACCCCACCCAATCACATTATATTGGCACTGGGACGACCATATATAATGATACCCCACCCAATCACATTATACTGGCACTGGGACGACCATATATAATGATACCCCACCAAATCACATTATACTGGCACTGGGACGACCATATATAATGATACCCCACCCAATCACATTATACTGGCACTGGGACGACCATATATAATGATACCCCACCAAATCACATTATACTGGCACTGGGACGACCATATATAATGATACCCAACCAAATCACATTATACTGGCACTGGGACGACCATATATAACGATACCCCACCGAATTACATACTACTGGCACTAGGGACAACCATATATAACGACACCCCACCCAATCACATTATACTGGCACTGGGACGACCATATATAACGATACCCCACCGAATTACATACTACTGGCACTAGGGACAACCATATATAACGATGACCCACCCAATCACATTATACTGGCACTGGGACGACCATATATAACAACACCCCACCCAATCACATTATACTGGCACTGGGACGACCATATGTAACGATACCCCACCCAATCACATTATATTGGCACTGGGACGACCATATATAACGACACCCCACCCAATCACATTATACTGGCACTGGGACGACCATATATAACGACACCCCACCCAATCACATTATACTGGCACTGGGACGACCATATGTAACGATACCCCACCCAATCACATTATATTGGCACTGGGACGACCATATATAACGACACCCCACCCAATCACATAATACTGGCACTGGGACAACCATATATAATGATACCCCACCCAATCACATTATACTGGCACTGGGACAACCATATATAACGATACCCCACCCAATCACATTATACTGGCACTGGGACTACCATATATAATGATACCCCGCCCAATCACATTATACTGGCACTGGGATGACCTTATATAACGATACCCCGCCCAATCACATTATACTGGCACTGGGACGACCATATATAATGATACACCACCCAATCACATTATACTGGCACTGGGACGACCATATATAACAATACCCCACCCAATCACATTATACTGGCACTGGGAAGACCATATATAACGATACCCCACCCTATCACATTATACTGGCACTAGGGACGACCATATATAATGATACCCCATCCAATCACATTATACTGGCACTGGGACGACCATATATAACGATACCCCACCCAATCACATTATACTGGCATAGAACAATCCTTTATAAAATGAACCTCAAGCAAGTGGTATAACAGGGCCAGGGACTACACTCACTAACTACCTCAAGCAAGTGGTATAACAGGGCCAGGGACTACACTCACTAACTACCTCAAGCAAGTGGTATAACAGGGCCAGGGACTACACCCACTAACTACCTCAAGCAAGTGGTATAACAGGGCCAGGGACTACACTCACTAACTACCTCAAGCAAGTGGTATAACAGGGCCAGGGACTACACCCACTAACTACCTCAAGCAAGTGGTATAACAGGGCCAGGGACTACACTCACTAACTACCTCAAGCAAGTGGTATAACAGGGCCAGGGACTACACCCCCTAACTACCTCAAGCAAGTGGTATAACAGGGCCAGGGACTACACCCACTAACTACCTCAAGCAAGTGGTATAACAGGGCCATGGACTACACTCACTAACTACCTCAAGCAAGTGGTATAACAGGGCCAGGAACTACACCCACTAACTACCTCAAGCAAGTGGTATAACAGGGCCAGGGACTACACCCACTAACTACCTCAAGCAAGTGGTGGTATAACAGGGCCAGGGACTACGCCCACTAACTACCGCATGCAAGGTGGATGCTCTACCACAAAGTCACGCTGCGTTGGTCTGTCCCAATCTGAGAACCAGTAGTTCCATTGGTAACCTTAGTGTATGCACTGATGGACAGGCATGCCTTTTAACTTTCAAGAAGAACTTTAATAAATTATTAGTGAATATGAATTGGTAAAAATATGAACACACAACATCCTTTATATAGAACATCTGTGTCAGGTGGGAGAATGACAACATCCTTTATATAGAACATCTGTGTCAGGTGGGAGAATGACCACATCCTTTATACAGAACATCTGGTCAGGTGGGAGAATGACAACACTACCTTTATATAGAACATCTGTGTCAGGTGGGAGAATGACAACATTCTTTATATAGAACATCTGTGTCAGGTAATATAGAACATCTGTGTCAGGTGAGAGAATGACAACATCCTTTATATAGAACATCTATGTCAGGTGGGAGAATGACAACATCCTTTATATAGAACATCTGTGTCAGGTGGGAGAATGACAACACTATCTTTATATAGAACATATGTGTCAGGTGAGAGAATGACAACACTACCTTTATATAGAACATCTGTGTCTGGTGGGAGAATGACAACACTATCTTTATATAGAACATCTGTCAGGTGGGAGAGTGACAACATTCTTTATACAGAACATCTGGTCAGGTGGGAGAATGAAAACACTATCTTTATAAAGAACATCTGTGTCAGGTGGGAGAATGACAACACTACCTTTATATAGAACATCTGTGTCAGGTGGGAGAATGACAACATCCTTTATACAGAACATCTGGTCAGGTGGGAGAATGACAACACTATCTTTATATAGAACATCTGTGTCAGGTGGGAGAATGACAACACTACCTTTATACAGAACATCTGTGTCAGGTGGGAGAATGACAACACTATCTTTATATAGAACATCTGTGTCGGGTGAGAGAATGACAACAGTAACTTTATATAGAACATTTGTGTCAGGTGGGAGAATGACAACACTACCTTTATATAGAACATCTGTGTCAGGTGGGAGAATGACAACACTACCTTTATATAGAACATATGTGTCAGGTGGGAGAGTGACAACATCCTTTATATAGAACATCTGTATCAGGTGGGAGAATGACAACAGTAACTTTATATAGAACATCTGTGTCAGGTGGGAGAGTGACAACAGTACCTTTATATAGAACATCTGTGTCAGGTGGGAGAGTGACAACATCCTTTATATAGAACATCTGTGTCAGGTGGGAGAGTGACAACATCCTTTATATAGAACATCTGTGTCAGGTGGGAGAGTGACAACATCCTTTATATAGAACATCTGTGTCAGGTGGGAGAGTGACAACATCCTTTATATAGAACATCTGTGTCAGGTGGGAGAGTGACAACATCCTTTATATAGAACATCTGTGTCGGGTGGGAGAGTGACAACATCCTTTATATAGAACATCTGTGTCAGGTGGGAGAGTGACAACATCCTTTATATAGAACATCTGTGTCAGGTGGGAGAATGACAACACTATCTTTATATAGAACATCTGTGTCGGGTGAGAGAATGACAACACTACCTTTATATAGAACATCTGTGTCAGGTGGGAGAATGACAACAGTACCTTTATATAGAACATCTGTGCCAGGTGGGAGAGTGACAACATCCTTTATATAGAACATCTGTGTCAGGTGGGAGAGTGACAACATCCTTTATATAGAACATCTGTGTCGGGTGAGAGAATGACAACACTACCTTTATATAGAACATCTGTGTCAGGTGGGAGAATGACAACAGTAACTTTATATAGAACATCTGTGTCAGGTGGGAGAATGACAAAAGTAACTTTATATTAAGAACATCTGTGTTAGGTGGGAGAATGACAACACTACCTTTATATAGAACATCTGTGTCAGGTGGGAGAGTGACAACATCCTTTATATAGTACTTCTGTGTCGGGTGAGAGAATGACAACAGTAACTTTATATAGAACATCTGTACGGGCAAAAATTTGCAAGTGCATCAAAATACCTTACGTGTTTAATTTAGAATACCATGTCTGCCTTTCTTTTGAAACATTTCTTTCATACCAATGGTGTTTTAATATTTTTAAGTTTTCCTGATATGTCTTTGTATTTGTATGACACATTATGGAATCTAGCGTGTTTGCTAATGATGAATCATCTTGTGATTTTTACTTACTTGTTACATATTTGTACTTACACACACAACCGTGGAAATCGCAAGTAACCTTTTCGTTTTGACAGTTAAAAAAAATGCTACTGGCCAAATTGTCGCTAAATTTGAGCCCTGATAGTTTCACACTAAGCCTCCAACTTGTGACCTGGATGTTGTTTAACAGCTCGTCAAGACATTGAATGTTATTCAAGCCGCGCCAGTTACAGGGAGGGTAAGGATACATAGGAATCTGGAAACCTGCCCTAGACCGATTAATAGATTCCTATGTATTCCTATGGTTTTTTAACGTCCATTGGGGATGGACTCCGATACAAGGGACAGCTCGGTTTACTACAAGAGACCGCCCGTTGTTGTTTAACAGCTCGTCAAGACATTGTATGTTATTTACAGCCGCCCCAGTTACAGGGAGGGTAAGGATACAATCTACAAGGGACTGCCTGGTTTACTACAAGGGACCGCCCGGTTTACTACAAGGGACCGCCCGGTTTACCTCTGCCCTAAGAACACAATTACAAACTTCAGTGGCACAAGTAAGGTTTAAACCTGGATCCTCCATGTGTCAAGTCCACCATGCTATCCACTGGGCCACGCCCCTTTTGTTATTTATAGCATCATGACATGAGGATGTTATTGTAGGATTATTTTGTAGCCAACTTTAATTGGCAGTTCCTCGGATGACACAATGTTTTAATAGATACCATGTTCACTCCAAACTAAGGCTTTGTAAGGGGTTTCACAGATACCTTGACAGGGGTTAGCATGCATGTATATACCTATAGTGAATGAATTTTTAGAAGTTTTCGTGATCAGAAACAGTTTTCAATTTTATTTTGTATTCTACTGATTTCACTTAAATTTTAGCTGTAAGCTAGTCAAACTTTAAACATAAATTCTGTAATTTTGTACTTTAGTCCACATGCTCCCCTACTAAGTAAGGTCTAATTTTGGGGTTGGGGTGGGAAAGGAATTTAAAAATTACGTAAGTTGAAATAGTCCAAATATTTTCTGTTCATTAAATATAATCTAATAATCAAGCAAAAAAGGAGTATACAGTATCTCAGAATTGTTTACAGTTCAGCAACACTAAACTTCCCTGTAATAAAATTTGAGTATTTTTTCCTTAACCTTACCAAGAAAAAATAAATCTGCATCCGCCACATGATCTATTCAATGGATCTTACTTATCAAATAAAACAAATCCAACATACATATTTTTAATTCAGAAATTCAGAAAACCCCAGCCCATTTATACCCCAAAGCCTGAAAATGCAAATAAACCAGTATCCAAGACAATCAGAAAGCACATGGCAGCCATCTTGAAATATCAGGCAGTAACCAGCATGGAGGAAAGGTTTCAAAATTCACAACACTCGGGTGTACAGTTACATGTGTACTTTACCTGCACTGCAGGACCTTGGAATACCTCCCAGGCAAATTATCCAGAAAAAATGTCTGTCCTACAAGACAATATCAGGCACTGAAAGGAAAGGTGAAGATGTAATTAATAGCTTTAACATGATGTGTCAAACAGCATCTTAAGGGATACAGTTACATCAAGGGAAGGTAAAATTCTATACCCAAGAGGTTTACCATACTTACTCTATCACAAGAGGTACAGTTAAGTCTGATGCGCTTATCAGGCAACTTGTAATGTGCATGTACAAAGCAAATCAGAACAGAAAAGTTTCCTTAGCCAGGAACTTGAGGTTAAGCATATGGAGGAAAAAAAAGTGTTTTTTTTTGTTTTGTTTTCATGTAAATTTTATGTAAAATAAAATAAAATAAAAATATAATAACATTTATTTTTTATTTTTTTGTGCAGGATTTTAGTTTTTTACATGAAACATACATAAAGTGTTAAACTCTTTTTTTCTTCTCTTCACCCCCCACTCCCACAATATACATAACCTCCTAGTCCCGTGTCCTAGCTCTCTTCAATTTAATCAATATTTAATAATTTATCACATAACTTTTAATAGAGAGTCATACTGAATTTATCATATTACACAAGCTAAA
Source organism: Cyrtodaria siliqua (assembly GCA_037043455.1). Classification (NCBI taxonomy): domain Eukaryota; kingdom Metazoa; phylum Mollusca; class Bivalvia; order Adapedonta; family Hiatellidae; genus Cyrtodaria; species Cyrtodaria siliqua. The sequence continues at coordinate 173,757 of JAWPHD010002034.1, read as the reverse complement.
TAAATATGCAAATGAAGATCAAATCATCATTTGGTCCTTTCAGTTCAGCTCGATGTGCGTCGGAATTGCCTTGTCGATTTTCGTAACCGTTTAAAATACTGTATTGCGGAAATCAACGACATAATTCTGTTGTTCGGTGGTGTACGGAGAAGAAAGTGAACAGACGTCACCATACAAACATACGACGTCATCAACCAACGTTATATACAGGAAGCTACAACATGGGAGCTACAATAAAAAAAGTTCCTTATGAGACTTTTTGGGAGTTACGTGATAAATAGAATCTCACATTTGTGCCTATTTAATACTGTATTAATATTATTAAACTCATTGGAAAAAATGTATATGATGCTCGTGACAGCCTCGCATCATATAATTTTATTCAAATCGTATAATAAATTCAATATTAAACAGGCACTCAACAGATACTCTCGATTCTTACGGATTGAGGAAGGTGTACAGTACTGGTTCTACCCAGGAAAAGTGGGGGGTCTGCCTCCACGTAACAAAAGAAAAATCGACCGTCATATAAAACCTTACATGTGTTGAAAATGACGTAAAACCATACAAACAAACAAACAAAAGATACTCTATATATGTGTATTAAATATGTGGAAGGTGAAGGTTATATTTGAATTATTTACTATTTATTTGTAGTTTCTAACGTACATGACAAAAATCCTGCAATCCAATTGATTGACGTTAAACATTTTGAGGATATTAAATAGTGCATAACCAGTCACAAATCCAGTCATGTGACGTTAAATTGTCAAAAATGTGACGTCATATGGTTTTATTTGCTAGCGTTGTGAGAAAACTGTCAAAAACATTGAAATGCATTGGAAACATGTTAACCAGTATTGAAATGTTGAATTTGCGACAGTATATCAGTCAGTTAACTGGAGAGTATATCAGTCAGTTAACTGGACAGTATATCAGTCAGTTAACTGGAGAGTATATCAGTCAGTTAACTGGACAGTATATCAGTCAGTTAAATGGACCGTATATCAGTCAGTTAACTGGACAGTATATCAGTCAGTTAACTGTCGCAAATCGTGTTTAACGTCTCCACTAACGCTTCACCATTAAACAAAATTTGCGACCATTAAACTCGCAAAAATTAAAATTTTGATACAGTTAACCCTATATTTATCTATTTAATATTGATATGAGGGGATATGGTAAAAGTGGAGAATAAAAGGGCCAGCAAATCGTGACTGAATTATAAATAAATAAGTTTTCAAGAGGCTCATAACTTTATGACACAGCAAGTAAGAGATTTTCTGTGTTTAATGTTCATAAAGAAAAAAGAAAGAAAAAAAAAGGAGATAATGATCTTATAAGTGATTTAGTATAAAAGTCAGTAAAAAGAAGTTATCATTGCCATAATTGCTTATTAAAACTCTTTTTCTCAGATTTCTGATAAAAGAAGTCGTTAAAAGAAATGTCATACATAAAATGGAATTTAAATGAAGTGACAAAAAGCTAAACATGTTTTTTTATGTAAATGAGTATATTTATGATAATCAGAAGTTATAAAGATGACCTCCTTTTATTTATTAAGCCTATATTTAGGAAATTCATTATGCACTGTACTATGTGCTATTCTAGGTTTAATACACAACAATGTTAATTTAAGCATTTTGAGCCCAATTTCAGTCAAAATGTATCGTGAATTCAAATCTTGTATAAGAGTTTTAATAATGTTAATAATATATAACAACATGGTTCTAATACTATATTTTATTAACCTTTAACCCACTACATAATATAATGGACTGTTCTTTCTTTGAATAATGTCCATTCCATTTATGTGACAAAGGGATGTTTGGAGGCAAATGACTGATAAGCAGCCAGACATTGTAAACCCTGATGGACATTGTAAACCCTGATCAGGCTGATCTGGGTTTACAATGGACGCAAAGGCTATTATAGTCGCGCTTAATAGCGGGTTAACGGTTAATTTGACTTTTTTAACATGAATTCTAACATTTTTAAAACTCTCAAATTTTCTAGAAAAGGCTTGATCCTCCCTATAATATACAACAGCATGACAAACATTGAAGAAAAATGATGAAGACAATAATAATGATAAGGCAAAAAAAAAAAATAGGTGTGTTTCCTATTGCATGCTCTAAAAAATTAGGGTCGGTAGGTAGGTAGGTAGGCATTTTTTTTTATTTTTTTTTTTTTGGAGCAAGATATTGTGAGATTCTACATGTATTTATCTCATAAACCCCATACAAGTTGATGATACAACTAAAAGTTTCTCTGTGATGTCAGATTACCTCGATATATTGTGATAAATCATTGTTCAGAACAAATTTAAAAAAAATAAAAAAAATAAAAAATATTTTTTTATTTTTTCATAAAAAGTTTTAGGGTTGGCCTAAGGACTAACAACTTTAGGCGTCCACCCACATACATAGTAACACAACACGAGCCACTCACATACATAGTAACACAACACGAGCCACCCACATACATAGCAACACAACACGAGGTCAGTGATTATTAACTTGTAAAAGGCGGGCAAAGAAATTAACAGCGTTCCGTGGCCGAGATAGTAAAAATGCTGCGTCTAAAGTTTTTTCTCGCCTCTCACTGCTGCTGGTTCGAATCCCATTGGTCGATTTGACAAGTGAGAAAGTGTCGCTTCTTACGGATGGCGGGAGGTATACAGTACTGGTTCTACCCAGAAAAAATGTGATGGTCTGCCTCTACTGCAAAAAAACGCTAAAACTAAAACACCGTTCATTCGAAGATATTATATAAATTAATATTATTATATATAAGAAAACATAATCGGGTGACTTTGCTTGCCATGGGAGTTTAAACCCTTGGACTAAACAACTACAAACTCTATGATGCTTTCTGTAAGACTGTGAAGTACAGAGGGCAGTGTACAGCATGTATGCATGGATGTATAACATATCACAACAAGGCAATCTGAGTATGCTTCCATAGGACACAGATTGCTGTTACTATAAATAGAATTTGGCAGCAGCCGCAGGCAAGTTCTCCAAACTGCCATGTCTGTTTATCTCTAAGATTTATCAGTCATCTAACAGCATAGTTGTCTTAAGATTTAATGGATATGTAACATTACTTATGTAACAAAGCTTCAGAGTTGCTCATTAGACTAGCTAGCTCTAAGACTATAAGGTCACATACCACTATTGATTTGGGGCTTCTGATTGGCTGAAAACAAATTAGGGTCTACTAGTCAGATTGCAAGGTAGATTCTGATTGGAATAAATTACCCAAATCATAACAAATCCCCATAAAACATCAACATACTGTATTTCCATCATAAAACAGGTTCATTTAGGATATTTTGATTGAAATTTTTATTGATAAAATTGTACTGAGGGTATATTAACAAAAAATGCAATTTATTTACTGCCATTCTGGGGGTGTCTACCTTTAGTGAATTATTAGAGGCTGACAGCATTACATTATCCCCAATTTGCTGGTAATTTTTGAGTGTATCTAAGATAGCTCTTCAAGAAAAGTTAGCTTTTTTCAGCCAATAGAGGTTGAAGGTCAAAAGGCTATAATCTAGGCCTATGGAAAATGTTATAGTGGTATATGACCATAAGACTTAAAAAGTTGAAGGTTTATTGATGGGGTTAAAAAAGTGGGAGCTTTCCAACATAACCTGAATCCAAATCAAGAGGCACAAGAGTCTGTATCGCTCTACTGGCTGTACAAATTTGGTGGAATTTAAGTGAAAAAAAAGCTTCCATGCTCTAAACAAAAGGGCCAACATGGACCTGAACCGCTCACCTGATGATCTTCGCAAAGATGAAGAAATTCTCAAACAAGATTATTTCATAACAGAATGAGATAAAGCAGTTGATAGCGCGCCATCATAAATGCCCATGCCCACCTTAAAAGTGTTCATGCCATGGTTGTTGGGTGAGGATCTCAACAGTTTCCAAGTTATGAGCCTTTGGGGGGTGGGGGTTATGTACCTAGGTGTGGGGATAGACCCCAGGGCCGATGCTGGTTAGATGGTTCTATCTGTCTGTTCATGCCAATTAAGTGTATAATATGGGTATAGAGTGGGATCTTTACAGTTTCCACGTTATGACCCAGGGACTATTTCCCAAGGTCTGGGGAAGGACCCCGTGGCCTTTGCTCGTTTGATGTTTGTATCTGTCTGTTCATGCCAAGTAAGTGTATATATGGTTATAAGGTGGGGACCTCAATGGTTTCCAAGTTATGACACAGGAGTTATGTCCTCATGTGTGGGGATAGACCTCAAGGCCGATGCTGGTTGGATAGTTCTATCCGTCTGTTCATGTGTACCATAGTTACGTCAAACCTTCTTCGTGTCTTGTATTTTGTATGATCAGTGTACATGTAATATATATACATTGATGGTTTATAACTCATACAGCAATTTCACCCTTTTGGGAGTGGTACTGGTAGCCGTTTCATTCGGAAATTTAACGTCAATTTTTCCCTAAATTGGGAATTTTTCACTTTCAAACACAGTGGATTTTTTTCCTTATTTTTATAAGTGGTAAACGGTACCATTCCCAATGTAAAAAATTATGTTTTTACCCCAAATTGGAAATTGTTAAAATTCCCAACTGTAATACAGACATAATGTATTCGAACAATTCTAACAAAAATACCTATCCTGATGTTCTCCTTTTAAAATATAAAACAGCATGAACTTATAAGTATAGCACTCTTTTCAAAATATAATTGTAGTGTGTACCTCACACTTGAATATAAATCTGCATGATAAGACTCGCCATAACTCTGGTGAAATGAAAATCAGAGTTACTGATCATGGGTAACAATATTTTGTGTAGTAAGATGAAGATGTGAAAATACTTTTCAAATTATGGCCAAGGTTATGTTGCAGGTTAAAGTGTGACGGACGACGCCAGACGGACCACAAAGTGATTCCTAAGTGTCTGCCATGCTATGCAGGCGACACAATAAGCCATATTTTAATACAAGCACTATATTGTGTCTAACAAGGACACAGAATTATTAAATATTCAGAATAATTCTCATTTCAAAAATTGGCGTGCCCCGGCCAGGAATTGAACCACGGACCTCTTGCTTTCCGGGAATGTATGTATTGTAGTCGCTTATTTTTGAAATGACAATTATTCTGCTTACTTTTATCAAATTATCTACCTGTCCAATAAAAGACAAATTCAAATGACTCTGCAATGTATCTGAAACACTATCAACAATATGTGTTTGCACAGATCAGATAAAATTAAAAGTCATTAAATTAAAACCGGCAAACATGGAAGTGATTTGTCATTTTGTTACAGAATATCCATTTAAAGTCCATTATGGTTTTACCCCATAATGGTCGCTGTAACCGTATCTATAACCGAACACAAGCTGACGTAGATTTCTCACCGAGACAAGGAACAGAAAAAGTCCTCTTCCATAGAAAGTCATGCAATGTTAAGAATTTTGATTTAGTTTTAAATTACTTCACTGTCGCCTTTAAAGGAAAGTAAATCTAAGTTCAATGTTAAGGATATATTTTAAAGTGATCGGAGGCAAATGGTATCTAATTTTATTACCAGCTTTCATTACTGACCAAGAATGCCAATTTTAAACACTGAGGTTACTTATAAACCCAGTTTAGTTCACAGCTATATGATTCTCACAATTACAATCACGTTTACATGTCAACTGTATTTCTTACAAATACAGTAACATACTTTTTTAAGTAATAGATAGAATATGATCTCATTGAGCTGGTTGATTTAATCATAGAGATGGGTGAAGACCACTGAGGTATTCAAATCAACAAAATTTATGGCAAGAGACCATACTCTGTTTGTTTTGTAGCATGTCCATTTCATCTGGTTGCCATACTTTAACTTCCGATAACTGGTAGCTAGAGTACACCATTCATTCCGACGGGTGTTATTTTCATAAAATGTTTTACAACTGTGCAAATACAAAGGAAATGTCAGTGACCAATTGACCATGCTACAAGACTACATACACCACCAGTTATTTGTATGTGGTTAGCATTATTTCTCGAACTGCTGAAAAGAATTGCCTTTTACATCACATAAACACAAACCAAAAGGTTCAGCCCATCCTCCATTTACATAAAAATAATATCTGTATAGTTACTGAAAATAATGTTGTAAACACTCCATAAGTCTTGATGCATTAAGGGAGACAACCCAATAATACTTAGAGGGCTCCACCTGAATGTGTCATTGCACCATTGATTTTCCTTCTTCGTTTTATATAGGACGTATGTATGTCGAGAGACAAAAAATGTACATTAGTCTTGTTAGAAAATTTTAAAACACATATCAAACGATCGAGCATCTGCCTGAATTGATCACGTGAGTACTGGCCCATTGATATAAAGACACGGACAAAGTTTGGTAAAGATCAAATACAAAATGAAGGTGCTAGAGTGTAACCCCTGGGGCATGGCCAAATGTGACCCCAGGGCTATATGTTTTATATGAGAGCTGTGTGCCTAGTGGTTTCAGAGAAGAAGATTTTTTAAGTTTTCACTATACAAGTCTATGTAAAACATGTGATCCCTGGGGCAGGGCCAAATGTGACCCCAGGGTCACCATTTGAATAAACTTGGTAAAGGACCATAAGTTCATAGTAAATGCAAAATATTAAACCTCTGGCTCTTGTAGTTTCAGAAGATTTTTTTTATTCTATGTAAAACTGTGACGCCCGGGACAGGGCCAAATTTGACCCCAATTTCACCATTTGAACAAACTTGGTAAAGGATCATAATCTTATAGTAAATGCAAAATATTAAACCTCTGGCTCTTGTAGTTTCAGAGAAGAGATTTTTTCCCCCCCCTATTTAAGTCTATGTAAAACTGTGACCCCGGGGCGGGACCAAATTTGACACCAAGGTCACCATTTGAACAAATTTGGTAGAGGACCATTATCTTATAGCAAATGCAAAATATTAAACAACTGGCTCAAGCAGTTTCAAAGAAGAAGATTTTTTAAATTTGTTCCTGTACAAGTCTATGTAAAACATGTGACCACTGGGGTGGGGCCAAATGTGACCCTAGGGTCACCATTTGAACAAACTTGGTAAAGGACCATAATCTTATAGTAAATGCAAAATATTAAACCTCTGGCTCTTGTAGTTTCAGAGAAGAAGATTTTTTTCCCCCCCCTATATAAGTCTATGTAAAACTGTGACATCCGGAGTGGGGCCAAATTACATCCCAAGGTCACCATTTGAACAAACTTAGTAGCTGATGCTACATGTAATACATGAAAGCTCTGTGCCTTGTGGTTTCAGAAAAGAAGATTTTTAAAAGTTTTTTCCTATATGTCTAGGAAAAACATGCAAAATCTCAATTTACAAACTTTGTACCCCCAGGGCAAGGTCATTTTTGATCCCTGAACAAAATTCATTTGAACAAAATTGATAGTCTAGGCATTGGCAATCATTTTAAAAGAAAAACTGTCGAAATCTGTCCAGCAGTTCTTGAAAAGAAGATTTTTTAAGGTTTCAACCAAATATGGTAATGGCGGCCATTTTGGATGTCGTGTTGACCTAATTTTAACAAATCTACAAAGCATTTATCTATGGATCATCCATGTGAAGTTTGGTTTGAATGATGTCAGTGTTTTATTTATGTGTTTTGTGAATGCAGCCTGTGCCCATGCCATCATGAAAAATAGCGGCATTTTTCTAGAAATTGTGAAAATTGTGAAATATTATAACAAAAGAGAAATAAACTTTTTTTCACTTTTATTTTCGGTTTAATATCCCTTGGTTTTAAGTTTTGTTTTTGGTACATACAGACAAGTTTTGACACCAGCTTATATTAAGACTAGTATCCTTACTGGTCTATTTACCTTTAAAAAAAACAAAAAACTTTTTTTTTTTTTTTTTCAGATTGTGAACTTTTTGGATATAATTGTGAAACAAGGGGGCCACGATGGCCCTATATCGCTCACCTGAGTAAATCTGAACCAATACAAGAGGGCCAAGATGGCCCTAAAGCGATCACCTGAGTACTGGCACATTATCGAACTTCTTCGAAATCTTATGGTCATATACAATCTGTGCAAGTTTGGTTAAGATTGTTCAAGAAATGTGGGCTCTGTTGTGTATAACAACATTGACATAAGCGGTTTAAGACCCTGACAAAGTTTGGTAAAGATCAAATACAAAATGAAGGTGCTAGAGAGTAACACCTTGGGCAGAGCCAAATGTGACCCCAGGGCTACATGTAATATATGAGAGTTGTGTGCTTTGTGGTTTTAGAGAAGAAGATTTTTTAAGTTTTTCCCTATACAAGTCTATGTAAAACGTGACCCCTGGGGCGGGGCCAAATATGAACCCAGGGTCACCATTTGAACAAACTTGGTAAAGGACCATAAGAGTATAGTAAATGCAAAATATTAAACCTCTGGCTCTTGTAGTTCCAGAGAAGAAGACTTTAATGTAAAACTGTGACCCACGGAGTGGGGTCAAATTTTACCCTAGGGTCACCATTTGAACAAACTTGGTAGAGGACCATAAGCTTATAGCAAATGCAAAATATTAAATCTCTGGCTCTTGCAGTTCCAGAGAAGAAGATTTTTTAAGTTTTTCCCTATACATATCTATGTAAAACATGTGACTCTTGGGGCGGGGCCAAATGTGACCCAAGGGTCACCATTTGAACAAACTTGGTAAAGGACCATAAGCTTATAGTAAATGCAAAATATCAAACCTCTGGCTCTTGCAGTTTCAGAGAAGATTTTTTAAGTTTTTCCCTATACATGTCTATGTAAAACATGTGACCCTTGGGGCGGGGCCAAATGTGACCCGAGGGCCACCATTTGAACAAAATTGGTAAAGGGCCATAAGCTTATAGTAAATGCAAAATACCAAACCTCTGGCTCTTGTAGTTTCCGAGAAGATTTTTTTTCCCCCCTATATAAGTCTATGTAAAATTGTGACCCCCGGGGCGGGGACATATTTGACCCCAGGGTCACCATTTGAACAAACTTAGTAAAGGACCATAAGCTGATGCTACATGTAATACATGAGACCTCTGTGCCTTGTGGTTTCAGAGAAGAAGATTTTTTAAAGTTTTTTCCTATATGTCTATATGAAAAACAGGCAAAATCTCAATACACAAACTTTGGACCCCCGGGGCATGGCCATTTTTGACCCCAGGGACTTCATTTAAACAAACTTGATAGTTTAGGCATTGGCGATCATTTCAAAAGAAAAACTGTTGAAATCTGTACAGCGGTTCTTGAGAAGAAGATTTTTTAAGGTTTCAACCACATGTGATAATGGCGGCCATCTTGGATGTCGTGCTGACCTAATTTTAACAAATCTTAAAAGCATTCATCTAAGGATCATCCACGTGAAGTTTGGCCAAAATTGGCCACGCGGTTTCTGAGGAGAAGTCGTTTGAAGCAAAAGTTAACGACGACGACGGACGGACGACGACGGACGATGGACGACGGACGAAGAGTGATCCCAATAGCTCACCTTTGAGCCTTCGGCTCAGGTGAGCTAAAAAGGATACTTTTTGGAATTGTGAATGGGGCCGAATTTTGGCCCCAAATTAGGCATAAAAACAAGAGGTCAATGACCTTGAAGCTCTACTGATTGATTTTGATTTCAGGAAGTAGTCGCTACAGACTTGTTTTTTGAAAATCTATTTTTAACCGTGGCGGCCATCTTGAATTTCCGGCCGACCTGAAATTTTGCTAAGATCAATAAGACATTAAGAGCAACATTCCAGTGAAGTTTCATGAAAATCCGTCAGGTAGTTTCAAAGAAGTAGTCGCTACAAGTTTTCATTATATAACTCTATGTAAACAAAGCAGCCATGTTTAAGTTCAAATCAAAACGATTTTCGACAAGGACCAACATCATGTCATACTGATCATTTTAGAAAAAGTCCCATATCAATATCTCTTATTGTTTTGAAGAAGTAGTCGCTACAAACTTATTTATTTTAAATCTATTTTTAGCTGTGGCGGCCATCTTGAATTTCCAGCCGACCTGAAATTTTTCTAGGATCAACTATACATCAAGACCAACATTCCTGTGAAGTTTCATGAACATCCGTCAAGTAGTTTCAGAGTAGTCGCTACAAGTTTTTACTATATAACTCTATGTAACCAAAGATGGCCACTGGCAGCCATGTTTAACATCGAATCAAAATAATTTTCCACAAGGATCTACATCATGTCATGCTGATCATTTTAGAAAAAGTCCCATATCAATATCACTTATAGTTTTCAAGAAGTAGTCGCTACAAACTTATTTTTTAAAAATCTATTTTTAGCTGTGACGGCCATCTTGAATTTCCGGCCGACCTGAAATTTTGATAGGATCAATTAGACATCAAGAGCAACATTCCTGTAAAGTTTCATGACAATCGGCCAAGTAGTTTCAGAGGAGTAGTAGCTACAAGTTTTTACTATATAACTCTATGTAAACAAAGATGGCCGCTGGCAGCCATGTTTAACGTTGAATCAAATCGATTTTTGACTAGGATCAACATCATGTAATGCTGATCATTTTAGAAAAAGTCCCATATCAATATCACTTATAGTTTTCAAGAAGTAGTCGCTACAAACTTATTTTTTAAAAATCTATTTTTAGCTGTGACGGCCATCTTGAATTTCCGGCCGACCTGAAATTTTTCTAGGATCAATTAGACATCAAGAGCAACATTCCTGTAAAGTTTCATGACAATCCGCCAAGTAGTTTAAGAGAAGTAGTCGCTACAAGTTTTTACTATATAACTCTATGTAAACAAAGATGGCCGCTGGCAGCCATGTTTAACGTTGAATCAAAACGATTTTTGACTAGGATCAACATCATGTCATGCTGATCATTTTAGAAAAAGTCCCATATCAATATCACTTATAGTTTTCAAGAAGAAGTCGCTACAAACTTGTATTTTAAAACTCTATTTTTAGCTTTGGCGGCCATCTTGGATTTCACATCAACATGAATTTTTGCTAGGATCAACTAGACTTTATGGGCAACATTTCTGTAAAGTTTCATGAATATCCATCTAGTAGTTTCAGCTGTGAAGTCGCTACAAATAAAAGTTTACGGACGGACGGACGACGGACGCCGCACCACGGCATAAGCTCTGCTGATCTCTGATCAGTAGAGCTAAAAACACTGGACGTCGCATTCTATTTTGACACGTCACAGATAGAATTACCCCATTTCTACTTTCGCTTTACTGTCTATGCCAGTTATAATCAAATATTTCAAACAAACACTAATAAATGCTCCCAATACATCATTCAGATGAATTATAGGTAATGATAACAAAAAGCAATCAAAAGTGGGCATTTTGTATCACTAGAAGGCAGGGAAATGGTTTTTATTAGGCACTATTTGACTATACATTACGGAAGCGCAAATGCAATGGTGTAATTACGCCTGTAGCTGCATCCTAATATGAACAAAGGGTCAAAACTGATGTAATCACTCCTAGAAGTTTACAAAAAAGATTTGTTTATTAATAAACATTAATGTAAAAACAAGTTAACAAGAGTGCTGCCTAACGGGGCTTTATACACCCGTTTGCTGAGGTTTTTACATAAAAATCATTTCCTAGGTGTCAAGTCAATATGACCTTTGACCAACTGAAAAAAAGACTGATAGGAGTTGTTGTTTAAGGAGAGCACTATTTGTATAAAGTTTCAAGATTGTATGTACAACAGTTGATAAATAGAAGACAGGAAAACATTTTTCATGATCGGGTCACTGAGACCTTAAACTACCCCCAAAATTAATAGGAGTAATTGTTTTACCATGGTTACTATTTCTGTAAAGTTTCAAAAGTGGTGGAAAATATTTCTTAGGATTGGGTCACTGTCAGGTCAATGTGACCCCAAAAGCAATAGACTTCCTCCTCTCACCAAGGTCAATACATGTATAAACTTTAATGAGTGTGGTTGTTATACTAACACATTAATCATGTGGAATGTATATGTCCATAATGTCAGGGTGACCTTGAACTTTGACCTACTAACCCCTAAAACAAACTGGTTCTCCCTTTCATCAAGGGCAATGTGCCATTTAACATGTCATGATTGTAGGTGTTACTATTCAACTGATATCACTTGGAATACTGATGTCTATATGAGATCATGGTGACCTTGACCATTGACCTGAGCTCAAAAGCAATAAAGATCCTTCTTTACCAATGGCAAATTGATGCTATCATACATAATGTTTATTTCCACACATGATCATGGTGGCCTTAACCTTTGACCTACTGAACCCCCAAAACAACATGGTTCCACCCCTTACCAAGCACAATGTATCTATGATATTGCATGAAGATGGGCGTTACTCTTTCAAATGTATCATCTGGAATGAATATTTTCATATGAGGTCAGTGTAACCTTGACCACTGTCAATGTAACCTTGACCACTGACCTACTGACCCAAAAAATAATTGGTTTCCTTCTCTCATCAAGGGCAATGAGTTTCATGAGTGTAGGTGTTATGATTTCAAAGCTATGTGTATTTCCATATAAGAACATTTCACCTATTGACCACAAAAACAATAGGGTTCCTTTTTTCAACAAGGGCAATGTACCTATAAATTTCATGAGTGCGTGTGTTATGGTTTCGAAGTTATTGCACAGAATATGTATTTCCATATCAGATCATGGTGCCCTTGACCTTTAAACTACTGATCCCAAAAACACTGTTCCTCCTCTCACCAAGGGAAATGTACTTCTGAAGTTTCATGAGGGGGGGATTTTGCTTTCAAAGTTAAAACCCAGAATGTGTTATCTCCATATATGATCATGGTGACCTTGATCTTTGATCTCAAAAACAATAGTGGCCTTTATGTGATAACATATGACCCCACCAATTATTGGCTGCAATTATTCACAAACAGCCGTGGCTGCATGGTTGCCTGACTAATACACTTCATGGGTCACACAAAATATAAACTTAATAGTTTTGTACCTAGCAATCAATTATAAAGAAAAGTTGTCAAAATCGTTGGTAAAATATAACATGATATTATACCTCATTTGCATATTCAAACTTTGTTTAATGTGACGTCATCCGGTCTATAAACTTGCATATTGACCGGGCCCGGTCCTAGAGCTATAATTTCGGACATGTGAAAAAACGACGTCAAATTTAAATTAAACATAAAAGGTAATATTTTAATTTGTTGGTCAGATTCGGTATAATATAACAAATAATGTATGGTGCTTCGATCCATATGCAGTTTATGGACTGGGCAGTCAGACCTAGAATGTTATATGGACCTCAGGTTCGCTTCGGTCCAAATAACATTCTAGGTCTGACTGCCCAGTCCATAAACTTGCATATGTACCTCAGCACCATACATTATTTGTTAAATAGTTGTGAATCTAGCAATGAATTATACTGAAAACTAGAAAATGCATCCAAGAGACTCGAATCGAATGCCCCGCTAAGGGGTTATCGGTTGCTTACAAAATGGGGTAACAAAATGTTAAGTGTAATATTAAAAGGCAAGTTATATGGACCTGATTTGGGTAGGAACATAATGGTGCCATATAGATGTGGGTACTGTAAGGCTTTTGGTATGTGAGTAATTAAATAATAAACAAGAGGCTCAAGATGGCCCTAAATCGATCACCTGAGTACTGGCCCATATATAAAGAGTACTGAGTACTGGCTCATTATCAAACTTCTTATGGTCATATGCAATCTGTGCAAGTTTGGTTAAGATTGTTCAAGAAATGTGGCCTCTGTTGTGTTAACAACATTAATATAAAGACACTGACAAAGTTTGGTAAAGATCAAATACAAAATGAAGGTGCTAGAGTGTAACCTCTGGGGCAGGGCCAAATGTGACCCCAGGGCTACTTGTGATATATGAGAGCTGTGTGCCTTTTGGTTTCAGAGAAGAAGATTTTTTAAGTGTTTCCGTAGATACAAGTCTATGTAAAACATGTGAACTCAGGGACAGGGCCAATCGTGACCCCAGGGTCACCATTTGAATAAACTTGGTAAAGGACCATAAGCTCATAGTAAATGCAAAATATTAAACCTCTGGCTCTTATAGTTTCAGAAAAGAAGATTTTTAATTTTTTTACTATATAAATCCATGTAAAATTGTGACGCCTTAGGGGATGGGGCCAAATTTGACCCCAGGGTCACCATTTGAATTGCATTGGGGTTTTACGGCGCACCAACTCAAGAAAGGTTATATGGCGCCAAACAGGGATGAACATGCCAGGCTCATCCTCCATTTACATCTAGATAAAAATATAGAGAATGGACCTAGAACCTTCTAACCTGCAGAACTGCAGAGTTGCCGCAAATTCTATTGTAGACACTCCATTTACGATGGAGCCACGTTTCCACATTTGCAGATACGGTGTCATGAAGAAGACCTTGAATGAGCATGATAAAAACAAGAGGTCAATGACCTTGAAGCTCTACTGATTGATATTGATTTCAGGAAGTAGTCGCTACAAACTTGTTTTTTGAAAATTTATTTTTAGCCGTGGCGGCCATCTTGAATTTCCGGCCGACCTGAAATTTTGCTAGGATCAATAAGACATCAAGAGCAACATTCCTGTGAAGTTTCATGAAAATCCATGAAGTAGTTTCAGAGAAGTAGTCGCTACAAGTTTTCATTATATAACTCTATGTAAACAAAGATGGCCGCTGACAGCCATGTTTAACATCGAATCAAAATGATTTTTGACAAGGACCAACATCATGTCATGCTGATCATTTTAGAAAAAGTCCCATATCAATATCACTTATAGTTTTCAAGAAGTAGTCGTTACAAACTGCATTTTGAAAATCTATTTTTAGCCATGGTGGCCATCTTGAATTTCCGGCCGACCTGAAATTTTGCTAGGATCAATAAGACATTAAGAGCAACATTCGTGTGAAGTTTCATGAAAAAAACCCGACAAGTAGTTTCAGAGTAATAATCGCTACAAGTTTTCATTATATAACTCTATGTAAACAAAGATGGCCACTGGCAGCCATGTTTAACGTCGAATCAAAATAATGTTCGACTCGGATAACCATCATGTCATGCTGATCATTTTAGAAAAAGTCCCATATCAATATCACTTATAGTTTTCAAGAAGTAGTCGCTACAAACTTATTTTTTAAAAATCTATTTTTAGCTGTGGTGGCCATCTTGAATTTCTGGCCGATCTGAAATTTTGCTAGGATCAATAAGACATTAAAAGCAACATTCCTGTAAAGTTTCATGAAAATCCACCAAGTAGTTTCAGAGGAGTAGTCGCTACAAGTTTTTACTATGTAACTCTATGTAAACAAAGATGGCCGCTCAGCCATGTTTAACATCGAATCAAAACGATTTTCGACAAGGACCAACATCATGTCATGCTGATCATTTTAGAAAAAGTCCCATATCAATATCACTTAGAGTTTTCAAGAAGTAGTCGTTACAAACTTGTTTTTTAAAAACCTACTTTTAGATTTGGCGGCCATCTTAGAATTCACATCAACATGAATTTTTGCTAGGATCAACTAGACTTCATGGGCAATATTTCTGTAAAGTTTCATGAAAATCCATTCAGTAGTTTCAGAGAAGTAGTCGCTACAAAAAAAAGTTTACGGACGGACAGACAGACAGACGGACGACGGACACCGCACCACGGCATAAGCTCTGCTGATCTCTGATCAGTAGAGCTAAAAATGAAAAAAATGAACATGAAGGGGGTGTCCTACCCCTCTCCCTCTAGCGGGATTTGCTGTGGTTGTATTCTACCCCGACAACCACCATTTGAACAAACTTGGTAGAGGACCATAAGCTTATAGCAAATGCAAAATATTAAACCTCTGGCTCTTGCAGTTTCAGAGAAGAAGATTTTTAAAAAGTTTTTCCCTATACAAGTCTATGTAAAACATGTGACCTCTGGGGCGGTGCCAAATGAGACCCCAGGGTCACCATTTAAACAAAATTGGTAAAGGACCAAATGCAAAATATTAAACCTCTGGCTCTTGTAGTTTCAGAGATGATTTTAATATTTTTTTCCTATGTAAAACTGTGACGCCTGGGACGGTGCCAAATTTGACCCCAGGGTAACCATTTGAACAAACATGGTAGAGGATCATTACCTGATGAATATTTGTTATTAAAGTTTTTTCCTATATAAAACATGCAAAATTTCAATATACAAACTTTGGACCCCAGGGGCATGGCCATTTTTGACTTCATTTGAACAAACTTGATAGTCTAGGCATTGGCGATCATTTTAAAAGAAAAACTGTCGAAATCTGTCCAGCAGTTCTTGAGAAGAAGATTTTTTAAGGTTTCGACCATATATTGGTCATGGCCGCGGCATCTTGGATGTCACGCTGACCTAATTTTAACAAATCTAAAAAAATATTCATCTAAGGATCATCCATGTGAAGTTTGGTCAAAATTGGCTAAGTTTCTGAGGAAGTCATTTGAAGCAAAAGTTAACGATGATGGACGACGGACGAAGCATGATCCCAATAGATCACATTGAGCCTTCGGCTCAGGTGATCTAAAAACGTCAATGTAAAATTTTAATGTAAATTAGCAAAGTGTTAAACGTATGTCAAGGTCATTTATATTGACCTGATTTGGGTAGGAACATATTGCTGTCATACAGATGTAAGTGTGTATGAAGTTTGAAAACTGTATGGCTTTTGGAATCTGTGAAAATTCAATGTAAATTAACAAAGTACCAAAGGTAGGTCAAGGTAATTCATATTAACCCACTTTTCATTGGAACATATCACTGTCATGTAGTTATTAACATTTGTAAAGTTTGAAAGCTCTAAGGCATCTGGTGTTGGAGAAATGGACTTTGATATAAATTAACAGTGTAAAAAGTAGGTCAAGGTCATTTATTTACCTGATTCGGGTAGGAATATATTGCTGCCATTAGATATGTGTGTATGAAGTTTGAAAACTGTACGGCTTTTGGTATCTGAGAAACTGACTTAATAAAAAACTTGAATATAAAACAAACATAACGTACGTCCGGACGGACAATGGTAACACTATATACCCGCACCTCTTTCGTGGCGGGGTATAAAAATGTAAAAATCTATGGTGTGGTGGTTGAGAAGATTTTTTAAAGTTTTGGCTATATTTAGTAACAGTGCCATTTTGAAAGCATGACTGACCTATATTTCTTCTTCTGTAAGGTACTTAAGCACACAGAAGCATCCCTACAAAATTTGAGCAAAATTCGCCTAATGGTTTTAGCGAAAGTGCTGCTAACGATGGACACATGCCATTGCATTAAGCCGCAGGCCAGTAGAATTAAAATAGTAATGCTGAAACTATATAGAAACTAAATCAGCGTGTGCAATTTTAAGACAATTTTTATATTAAAACCTGTGTAAGGTTATAAGTAAGACCCACATCACCATAATTATGACGCATCACCATCCAGTGGCAGAAGCATGCACGATAGGCAAGCGCAATGAAACTGTTAAATCGTTTATTCAAGTACAGTACTACATTTGTAATTATTATTGAAATGAAAAACAAAATGTTTACCTGTTTGCAAGTTGTGAATAAACAAAGTCAAATGTCAATCCTCCAATGATTTGTTTCATAAAACGAAATATAAAATAACAAGAAGACGAAAATCCAAGTACGACACTTAAAATAATAATAAATTCAGAAGCTATACGTTTTTCACTACGATTAACCCTGTTCATACACAACGGTATTTTTCATAGAAAAATTAATACCTTAACAAATGTAACGAGCATAAAATGGTCGTTACGAGATAATCATCTCTACTCAGTATACGGTATGCGTTTGTCGAGCATACCCCATTTCCTGTTGTTCAAATACCCAGTGAATAATCACAATACACTGCAATTCAGGCCAATTAAACACAAATTAAAATACAGGCTAGCTTTAACAAACTGAAATTGAACATAGAATAGCCGAACCTAATGATTGACTACAAAGCCATTGAGAGTAACCTACAGAGAAGTTGGTTGAAAATAGATTGTTTCCATAAATAAACATACGAGTATTTCATCTCAAATAAAACGGAAAAAAAAATTTTGCTTCAAAACTTTTTTCATTTTATAAAACAAACATTTTAAGGGCTTCACAACAAAACACTGTCCAAATTAATTTACCAGTATGTATACATTTGAATGCATCTGAAGGGTCTAATTATAAAACGTCTTTTTTCCACGTTCGACAGTCCCACACTGTCGTCACACTCATTCACATTAGCGGAAACCTCAACAATGCCTATATACCACATACCGTGTTTAGTGGAATAAAGAACACCTTTATACTAGAAATTTCTATATATAGCTTGTTCCCTGTATACTTCTTTCACAAAGCAATATAGGAAGATTTATAACACAACACACTAAATCAAAATTAATGTAGCAAAAACTTTTACATTTGCACCATCAATGTATAAGATGCGTATTGATGCTGGTGCAATATTCCTAATGTTACACCGTGACCCAGTTTTTTATTTCATATTTTGAGAAGTACAGACTTGCTGTTTTTATTTCATATTTTGACAACGCAAAAGTACTTTATTTATTCAAACAACCACGCTAAGGGCGCTCGACTTGTAAGCGAGGAAGTTTAAATTCTTACAGATGGCGGGAGGTATACTGTTCTGGTACTACCTAGGAAAAGTGGGTAGTCTGCCTTCACCACTGAAAAATCAACTGACATGCCTTATCTAAAATGAGCTGAAAATGACGTAAAACACAATTCGACCAACCAAGGTTTATTAAGTGAACTTTGTGATATGTAATGACCTTGGAATCCCCTGGACTTTCCTTCTAAATTGATAGTGTATACGTCAACCAAGACAACCAATCCATTGACGTGACAAAAGATCCCTCGATTTTTTCCCAATTGGTAATTTTGTTTGTAATTTTTTTTCAATGCATCAGTCGCTATGACAGAGGTGTGTTCAATTGTTATAGGATAGCACGATCACGATCAAGTCAGAATGCAGGGGTCACAGGTCCGAGCCTTATGTAGTGCCACTGGGTTACTTTAGTGTGTCCTATTGTAACAGGATAGCATGATCACGATCAAGTCAGAATGCGGGGATCACAGGTCCGAGCCTTACGTAGTGCCACTGGGTTACTTTAGTGTGTCCTATTGTAACAGGATAGCATGATCAAGATCAAGTCAGAATGCGGGGATCACAGGTCCGAGCTTTAAGTAGTGATACTTTAGTGTGTCCTAAGTAAGAAACTTCCCTTAATCTCCGCGGTCAGATGGAAATGTAGCTTTTAATCCGACGGTCCTGTGTAACAGAGCCTATCCTCCAGGCATGGTAAAGAACTATAAAATCTATTGGATAGTAAGGAATAGGCAATGCTGCAGATATGCGTGGAAAAAAAAGTATTGCGTAGTGCTCCAGATAAGCGTGAAAAAAAAGTATTGCGTAGTGCTCCAGATAAGCGTGAAAAAAAGTATTGCGTAGTGCTCCAAATAAGCTTGGAAAAAAGTATTGCGTAGTGCTCCAAATAAGCGTGGGAAAAAAGTAGTGCGTAGTGCTCCAGATAAGCATGAAAAAAAGTGTTGCGTAGTGCTCCAGATAAGCGTGGAAACAAAGTGTTGCGTAGTGCTCCAGATAAGCATGAAAAAAAGTGTTGCGTACTGCTCCAGGTAAGCGTGGGGAAAAAAAGTATTGCATAGTGCTCCAGATAAGCGTGAAAAAAAAGTATTGTGTAGTGCTCCAGATGTGGGGAAAAAAGTATTGTGTAGTGCTCCAGATAAGTGTGCGAAAAAAGTATTGCGTAGTGCTCCAGATAAGTGTGAAAAAAAGTATTGCGTAGTGCTCCAGATAAGCATGAAAAAAAGTATTGCGTAGTGCTCCTGATAAGCATGGGGGAAAAAGTATTGCGTAGTGCTCCTGATAAGCGTGGGGAAAAAAGTATTGCATAGTGCTCCTGATAAGCGTGGGGAAAAAAGTATTGTGTAGTGCTCCAGATAAGTGTGAAAAAAAAGTATTGTGTAGTGCTCCAGATAAGCATGAAAAAAAAGTATTGCGAATTTACATTTATTAATATGTTAAAACAAGTGTTTACTTTTAGTCGTTACCAAAAAACATAATTCTTTAGCTGTCTGTCTTTTTTAAATGGCATTAATTTGTGTCAAAAGACGACTTCTTTTTTTTTCTTCTTGCAAGCATCCACCTAAGTAACTGCTGGATTGTCATTCAATACCTCAAACTTTTATCTGGAGCACTGATCGGGCAGGGCTGCCGGAATTCCCCTCTCTCTGGGGCAGCTTGAAATAACATAAATATGGTAATTAACTCAATTCAATTCACTAGAGGAGTATCATGCATTTTTTTATCTACTGCCAAACTGTCAGAATTGTGCAAGGTGCGAACTACATGGGGACAAACAACAAATTGCCGTCATCGGTAATGTTCAACTGAATTTGAATATGTGTATGTTGAACTACTGAATAGGGGATCATAAGGGGATAGTAATGAAATGATCAGATCATGAAATAAAACATCTCGTCAGACTTTACTGAAACTTCAGGGACCTTGATATTGTACGCAAACGGTTTATAAACGATAAACCGACACAAAAATTGGACTTTACATTTGATTTACATTTCTTTGCTTACTTTCGCATTAACAGATCTAGAGAAAGATATTGACTCCAGATGACTGGGTTCGTGAGTTAGAGATTTAAACAAACGAGGTCAATGACCTTGAAGCTCTACTGATAGATTTTGATAGCTAGATCAGCATTCCTGTGAAGTTTCATAAAAATCTGTCAAGTAGTTTCGGAGGAGCAGTCGCTACAAGTTGAAGATTTTACTTTATATTTCTAGGTAAACAAAGATGGCCACTGGCAGCCATGTTTAATGTTGAATCAAAATAATTTTCGACAATGATCAACATCTTGTCATGCTGATCATTTCAGAAAAAGTCCCATATCAATATCACTTAGTTTTCAAGAAGTAGTCGCTACAATCTTGTTTTTAAAAATCTTTGTTTAGCCGTAGTGGCCATCTTTAATTTCCGGCCGATCTGAAATTTTGCTAGGATCAACTAGACATCTAGAGCGACATTCCTGTGAAGTTTCATAAAAATCCGCCGAGTAGTTTCAGAGGAGTAGTCGCTACAAATGTTTACTATACAAACGCTATGTAAACAAAGATGGCCACTGGCGCCCATATTTAATGTTGAATCAAAATAATTTTCGACAAGGATCAACATCATGTCATGCTGATCATTTTAGAAAAAGTCTCATATCAATATCACTAACAGTTTTTAAGAAGTAGTCGCTACAATTTTTTTTTAAAAATCTGTTTTTAGCCATGGTGGCCATCTTGAATTTCCGGCCGACCTAAAAAATATCTTGGATCAATTAGACATCAAGAGCAACATTCCTGTGAAGTTTCATAAAAATTCGTCAAGTAGTTTCAGAGGAGTAGTCGCTACAAGTTGTTACTCTATAAATCTATGTAAACAAAGATGGCCGCTGTATAAAGTCACATCGAAATCAATTTCGACAACGATCAACATCATGTCATGCTGATCATTTTTAGAAAACGTCCCATATCAATATCACTTACAGTTTTCAAGAAGTAGTCGCTACAAATTTATTTATTTTAAATCTATTTTTAGCCGTTGCGGCCACCTTGAATTTCCGGCCAGCCTGAAATTTTTCTAGGATCAACTAGACATCAAGAGCAACATTCCTGTGAAGTTTCATGAACATCCGTCAAGTCGCTACAAGTTTTTACTATATAACTCTATGTAAACAAAGATGGCCACTGGCAGCCATGTTTAACGTCAAGCAACACCATGTCATGCTGATCATTTTAGAAAAAAGTCCCATATCAATATCACTTATAGTTTTCAAGAAGTAGTCGATAAAAACTTGTATTTTAACAAGAGGTCAATGACCTTGAAGCTCTACCGATAGATTTTTGATAGCTAGGTCAACATTCCTGTGAAGTTTCATGAAAATCCATCAAGTAGTTTCATAGGGGTAGTCACAACAAGTTTTCATTATATAACTATGTAAACAAAGATGGCCGCTGGCGGCCATGTTTAATGTCAAATCAAAATAATTTTTGACATGGATCAACATCATGTCATACTGATCATTTTAGAAAAAGTCCCATATCAATATCACTTATAGTTTTCAAGAAGTAGTCGTTACAAACTTTAATTTTGAAAATCTATTTTTAGCCATGGCGGCCATCTTGAATTTCCGGCCGGCCTGAAATTTTGCTATGATCAATTAGACATCAAGAGCAACATTCCTGTGAAGTTTCATGAAAATCCATCAAGTAGTTTCAGAGGAGTAGTTGCTACAAGTTTTCACTATATAACTCTATGTAGACAAAGATGGCGGCTGGCAGCCATGTTTAACGTCGAATCAAAACGACTTTCGACAAGGACCAACATCATGTAATGCTGATCATTTTAGAAAAAGTCCCATATCAATATCACTTAAGAGTTTTCAAGAAATAGTCGCTACAAACTTGTATTTTAACAAGAGGTGAATGACCTTGAAGCTCTACTGATTGATTTTGATTTCAGGAAGTAGTCGCTACAGACTTGTTTTTTGAAAAATTATTTTTAGCCGTGGCGGCCATCTTGAATTTCCGGCCGACCTGAAATTTTGCTAGGATCAATTAGACATCAAGAGCAACATTCCTGTGAAGTTTCATGAAAATCCGTCAAGTAGTTTCACAGGAATAGTCGCTACAAGTTTTCATTATATAACTCTATGTAAACAAAGATGGCCGCTGACAGCCATGTTTAACGTCGAATCAAAATAATGTTTGACTCTGATAACCATCATGTCATGCTGATCATTTTACAAAAAGTCCCATTTCAATATCACTTATAGTTTTCAAGACGTAGTCGCTACAAACTTCTTTTTTAAAAAATCTAATTTTAGCTATGGCGGCCATCTTGAATTTCTGGCCGATCTGAAATTTTGCTAGGATCAATTAAACATTAAGAGCAACATTCCTGTAAAGTTTCATGAAAATCTGCCAAGTAGTTTCAAAGGATTAGTCGCTACAAGTTTTTACTATATAACTCTATGTAAACAAAGATGGCTGCTGGCAGCCATGTTTAGCGTTGAATCAAAACAATTTTTGACAAGGACCAACATCATGTCATGCTGATCATTTCACAAAAAGTCCAATATCAATATCACTTATAGTCTTCAAGTAGTAGTCGCTACAAACTTGTATTTTGAAAATCTATTTTTAGCCATGGCAGCCATCTTGAATTTCCGGGCGACCTGAAATTTTGCTAGGATCAATTAGACATCAAGAGCAACATTCCTGTGAAGTTTCATGAAAATCCGTCAAGTAGTTTCAGAGGAGTAGTCGCTACAAGTTTTCATCATATAACTCTATGTAAACAAAGATGGCCACTGGCAGCCATGTTTAACGTCGAATCAAAATAATGTTTGACTCTGATAACCATCATGTCATGCTGATCGTTTTACAAAAAGTCCCATATCAATATCACTTATAGTTTTCAAGACGTAGTCGCTACAAACTTCTTTTTTAAAAATCTATTTTTAGCTGTGGTGGCCATCTTGAATTTCTGGCCGATCTGAAATTTTGCTAGGATCAATTAGACATTAAGAGCAACATTCCTGTAACGTTTCATGAAAATCTGTCAAGTAGTTTCAAAGGAGTAGTCGCTACAAGTTTTTACTATATAACTGTATGTAAACAAAGATGGCCGCTGGCAGCCATGTTTAACGTTGAATCAAAACTATTTTTGACAAGGACCAACATCATGTCATGCTGATCATTTTAGAAAAAGTCCCATATCAATATCACTTATAGTTTTCATGAAGAAGTCGCTACAAACTTGTTTTTTAAAAACCTATTTTTAGATCTGGCGGCCATCTTGGATTTCACATCAACATGAATTTTTGCTAGGATCAACTAGACTTCATGGGCAACATTTCTGTTAAGTTTCATGAAAATCCATTCAGTAGTTTCAGAGGAGAAGTCGCTACAAAAAAAGTTTACGGACAGACGGACGACGGACGGACAGACGGACGACAGACGCCGCACCACGGCATAAGCTCTGCTGATCTCTGATCAGTCGAACTAAAAATCTATTTTTAGCTTTGATGGCCATCTTGGATTTCACATCAACATGAATTTTTGCTAGGATCAACTAGACTTCATGGGCAACATTTCAGTATAGTTTCATGAATATCCATCCAGTAGTTTCAGAGGAGTAGTCGCTACAAATAAAAGTTTACGGACAGACAGACAGACAGACGGACGACGGACGCCGCACCATGGCATAAGCTCTGCTGATCTCTGATCAGTCTAGCTAAAAATGTCACTGTGAAAAATGCCCCCGAAATGGTTTGTGAATATATGAACAATATGTTTATGCACACATTTCAAAACTTTGACGGCATAACAAGTCTGAACCATGTTTATAAATATTCATGGGCATAACGGTAAGGTCAGGTAAAAGTTCAGCAAAACTGGAAGGTGACCGATAACAAAGTTATATGCCGGACACAACCAATATGACTTCATTCAAATACAGGGTCATAATGCATCTTCTAACCTCTAAGTGCGACCTTTACCTTGAAGATATTGGACCTGGATTTTGAGCACGACACGTCTTCTTGTTCGGGGGAACATTTCTGCCAGGTGACATGTATATAAAATTCCCTCACCGTATGACAAAGTTATAGACCAGACACGACTTACATGACTTAAATCAAATACAGGGTCATATGACATTTTCTGCTCCAAGTGTGACCTTGACCTTGAATCTTCTGACCTGGATTTTGCTTGTGACACAGTCTTGTTGTGTTGAACACTTCTTTTTTATCTTTAACGTCTAAGTGCGCCCTATGCCTTGAAGCTATGGACCTGGAGTTTGCATGTGTTGTGGTAAATAAGTGTGCCAAGTTATTTGAAAATCTGTCCATGAATGCCAGAGTTATTTACTGGACACGAAAGTATTTCTTTTTGACCTTTGACCTGTAAGTGTGACCTTGACCTTGGAGCCACAGACCTAGATTTTGCGGGAGACATCTCATCTTGATGTAGTGAGCACTTGTGCCAAGTTATTTGAAAATCCATCCATTATTGTCAGACTTATTTACCGGATAGGACTGTACAGGCAAAAGGACGGACGGACGGTGCAACTACTATAGGTCTCACTAAACAGTTATTTCCCTTGCCAGTCACGGTAGGAACTTTCTGGAGCTTATAAAAAAGATCTGTGTTATTCGGTTCTTGCTTATTTCTTAAAATGTGCAAATATTTTCTCTTTTTTTGTTGCAGGTGACAAGAATGGGACAAGTTCACGATTTCATACAGGTTAGGATATGCCTGAATGTTTCTGAGCCCAGATCTGAGAATCTAATACTGGGTAGTGATACATTTGAAAATGTCAGTGAAATGGACAAATTCAAGAGGGTCTCTTCAAACTATTGATATTAAAAAAAAGCATATTGGTCAACCCCGTGTTTTTTGTTGAATATTTCGTGCAACAGACATCAAGTTTCACAAAGAAAATATTTTTAAGAAAATTCATGAAGTTCTACAGTGGTCCAGAAGGGTCCTGCTACATATGCAGAGCTATGTAAAATTACCGGGGTTGTGAGACGTAAAGGCCACACTTCCGGGGCATAAAAAAGTGTGCAGAAAATCGCAAATAAACTCAGTTATGGCAGGAAGCAGATTCCAACTATTCTTAGACTGACAGCTGAGGATTTATCAGATTTTAAAATGATGTGTTAGTGGACAGGAAACTTGTTCAGCGAATGACTAGAAATGAGAATATAAAAGTTCTGTGTTTGAGGATGCCACAAGATGTATGAAAGTAGATATTTTTCTTCTATATGTGTCAATATAATATTCCAATATAACAGAATTTTAAATTTTATATACAAAAACACCCTGACCTCACCTGTATTATTTTTGGGTGGCATGGAAAACACATCTATTTTTCTTGACTTTAGATCTTGCTGAGTTACATTTATCTACATTGAGGTATTTTGTTACAGTTGTAGAACATAACTGGGGTGTAGATGTATAAGCTGTGTGTGGCAATTATTATTTTGAGGGTGCAAATACTCAAAAAAACAAAATTGCAGAAAATTATATCAGATATTTGTATAAACCAAGGAAAGCATTCATGTAAAACCAGATTAACCAAAAACAGGCAATTTCATAGGTCTTTTTTTTTTTTTAAACCAGTATTGCTTACCACAAATTCTGACATGTGAAAAAGGAAGAACATTAAATAATACCTATAAAACCTTCTCTTTTGTTACGCCATGATCCGTAAAATTTAAAGCTATACCGTTGGTGCACGCTATTTGAATTTGATGTGACTTTTTATAAAAATAATCATTATCCCTTTTATCGTCATGTAGCGTTTAAATCTGAACGAGTCTGACATTTCGTATAATGGTAATACCGTTAAAGTTTAAGTATATCCTTGCTATTCTTTATTGTTGACTTTAAATGAAAAAATTTAAGCAGACAACTTTTAATTTGAAGGATAATAATGCTATCGTTAAGTGCTGTTCAATACGGAGAATACAATTTGAAAACATACAGAAATACCCAAGGCTATATTAATAGACATTGAAAGAAAGCAGCAATATGTTTACGACATCTGACTAGGTTTTAAACCTTAGTTGGTGTTTCACACCTTGTTTGACATAGAGTACACATTAGGATGAGGACCTACGTTTATTAACTCTCCCGTTTATTACCTCATTGTGTGTCAAGGACGCGAGTTCAGACGTCAGACATGATTTCATTGGTTGGTTGCATGATGATTACCTCATCTCTGATCGATTTGACAGGTGATAGTTATGAAGTAATTGACAGAATTGGTCTCATCAAGTTCGTTGATTTAAAGATTGAGGTGGGCGTAGTATTTTGTAGCATGTCCATTTCATCTGTCTGCCATACTCTAACTTTCGATAACTGGTAGTAAGAGTACCTATGTTATTTTCAATTAAATGATTTACAACTGTGCAAATATAAAGAAAATGTCAGCGACCATGCTATAATAACTATTCAACACACACCCTGTATTAAAAATATCAACCATATACTTGGCAAAATATTGATTACTGTGAGAATTTAATGGACTTTCGTGTGATTGGTAGATCAACAGCAAATCCAGTAGTCTACCTGAGAAAAGGGAGACTTGTCATGTTTGTACAATTATGGTGTATGAACTTTGAAGCTCTATGGCTGTCTTTGTGTAAGAAATCAACTAATTTGCATTCATATTGACCTATTTTTGTAGGAACATACCACTGGCATGAACAAAATGTTATGAAGTTTAAAAACTGTATGGATTTTGGTATACCAACAATATGGCCTTGAAGTTTTTCTTAGGTTGTCTTGTCCTATCGGACAACCAGGATGTCATATTTACTTGTCCGAAAAATGGTTTTACTTGTCCAAGTTTTATTGCATAAATAAATAAAATTCATCCATTTAATAGGTGTTTTTTTTGCTTCCTAGTGCAGACAATTTTTTTTTTTTTTTTATATATGAATGTTTCCTTATAAATATTATTTATAAGAGTTAAGGGAAGTTAAGACAACAACAAGAGGCCCAAGAGTGCCTGTGGACGCTCTACTGGCTAATATGGCTCTTATAACATCAATGATGTGATTTTCGTCTTAAAGAGGAAAAATATAGCATTTTTAACTAAATCAAGCGCTGTAACTCTGTCGTTACTGGTCCGATCTGGCTGGTTTTTAAACTTGGCCAGTAGAGATAATAAAAATAAAAATAAAATAAAAAAACATTTATAAAAAGAAAAAATAATAAAAGAAAATAATAAAATCAAGGGCCATAACTCCGCTGTTACTTGTCTGATCTGGCTGGTTTTCAAACTTGTTCGAGATTTTATTGACATTAACAATCTGGTAAAGTTTGGTAAAGATCGGATGAAAAATAAAGGCCCTATAGTCTTAACGAGGCAAAATATAGCATTTTTAACTAAATCACGGGCCATAACTCTGCTGTTTCTGGTCCGATCTGGTTAGTAAAGTTTGGTAAAGATCGGATGAATAATGAAGGCCCTATCGTCTTAACGAGACAAAATATAGCATTTCTAACTAAGCAAGGGCCATAACTCTGCTGTTACTGGTCTGATCTGGGCCATAACTCCGCTGTTACTGGTCTGATTTGGCTGGTTTTCGAACTTGTCCAAGCTTTCATAGACATTAACAATCTGGTAAAGTTTGGTAAAGATCAGATGAAAAATGAAGGCTCTATTATCTTAACGAGACAAAAGTTAACGACGGACGGACGACGGACGGACGGACGACGGACAACTCGGCATCCCATAAGCCCGAAGGCCAGTCGAGCTAAAAACAAGAGGTTAACATGAACAGAAACAGTTTCTTATGAGATCCCTTGTAAATGAATAAAACAAATTATTTTTTTCATTATCTCGTAGCCCAAAAAAAGTAACGGCCCAACTTTGTACTCATCTCCAAATATCGCTTGATCTGGCAAAACCCCCATCAGCAGCTGAAAAAAACAAGACTAGGCTAACGGACTAGTAAGTGTTCGCAGATATACTCAAGGAAAATGATGACAAAAAGAACTAGACATATTTGGTTGTCCGAGGTAGATAGCAGTAAGTACTTGTCCGACAACAACTTTTAGTCCCGGGCTATCGGACAGCCGCTAATGTCAAGGCCTGTTAAGTAATAAATTGAATTGGATTTTATAGTTGCACCAACAGCTAAGATCATATGGCGACTTTCCAGCTCCCATTGGTGGCAGATCCCAGGCGCCCATTCAGGCAATTTTCATACAAGAGCGTCACCAATTTTTCGCAAGCCAGCTGGATAGCTTCCTCACACAGCGATTTTGTTCACCCTTTTGGGAATAGTACCGGCACCCATTCAATTGGGAAAATTTGCGTTGTTTTGCCTTAAATTGGGAATTTTCCACTATGAAACAAAAGAAATATTGTATGATTAAATACTTTGCAAACACATTACCATGTATGCATTGTCTTGTAGTGTTTCATTACCCTCACCTAAAAGAATATTTCCCCCGTCTTCTGTTTAAAGTTTCACTCTAATTATTGAGAGAAAAAAAAACTGACTGGGATTTTTTTCACTCCATTTGGGAAAAAAACAATACTTTTTGTCATTGGGAATGGTACCGTTTTTTGTACCACTTATATCATGTATATATAAGGAAAGAAAACAGTCACATAAAGATTTCTGGTCCCATGAGGGTTCGAACCCACAGAGGTGAGGGCCAAGTGATTTCAAGTCAGTGACACTAACCACTCGGCCACAGGTGCCCCACAAATAATAAAACTTGAATGTAAATTAGCAAAATGAACAAGTAGGTGAATGTCATTCATACTGACCTACTTTTGGTAGGAACATACTGCTGTAATAATGATGAAAGTTTTACGCAGTTTAAAAGCTGTATGGCTTTGGTATCAGAGTAATGGACTAAATAAAAAACTAAAATGTGAAAATTTAAATTAACAAATTGCAAAAAAAAGGTCATATTCATACTGACCAACTTTTCAATGGAATCGTAACTGTTGTCATGTAAACATGTGTTAAGTTTGACCTCTGTATGGCTTTTGGAGAAGTAGGTCAAGGTCATTTATGTTACCTACTTTTAGTAGGAACATACTGTTGTCATTAAAAAAAATTGAAGTATACCATGGGGGAAAAAATGCGGCAGGTATCCTCAAGTGTCCAGTTCTCAAGGTACCTGTAATCTCGAGGCAATTTTCATCTTGCGTTGTTTTCTTAGACTATGAAGCGCATAGACAGATGATCAGCCGGTGTTTACAATCAAAAGGTTGATTAGCTATTTCACGAGCTAAAAACGAAATAAAATTCAGAATAAAGCAAAGTTATTATTTATGCAAGTCATACACGTATACCTATTTTATAAATTGTTCACTTAGTCAATATTTCAAACTCTGTTTAAAATGTTATAAATCAAGTTATCATTGTCCTACTTGAGGACAGTTTGCGAAAAATTTCACAAAATATTTCCCAATGTTAAACATGGGATGATAATTGAAAGCCCTGGTTAAACACACAGATCATGAAGTTCATTCATGCCAAATCCCATCACAAATTTAATTTTCTTTCCAATGATAGTTTTTTGTTTCTCTTACATTTAGAGCAAAAAAGGAGTTTGGCGGAAACTTCGACTATGTCAACACACAGGTATTCGGCGCGTAATTTGGTCACTTCTACCCCCCACCCCACTCTACTACCCCACACCCCACACCAAAAAAAAACAAAACAAAAAAAAACATCATCCAAAAAGTCATTTCATAACATTTTAAAACTTTCCAAAAAAAAAATTTTTTCCGTATATTATATTGTATAAAGGTATCCGAGAATGGCCGATTTTTTTGGGAAAACATCGACTCCACTTTGTTTACGGTCGAATACACGGTCAACTCTTGGACGATTTGCTCAAACAAGCACTAAAATTTTGCAGGAGGGATAGCTCTCCATAGATACAGTAACTAAATCAACTAAACTCAATGGCATTGTGTACCCAGTAAGTCGAGAAGTGAAGAAATACCTTACTCGTAGGAGATATGACCGACCCATTTGTCACTGTCATTCACCTCTAAAACACAACTATACACCGTTCAACCTGCATAAACATAAACATACATTTGTTCAATCAGAAATAACTTTTTATTACACATACTGATCATCAGAAAGCTCAATCCAACATCTGCTAGTCACAACGGCTGAATATTTCAAACAATTTTCACGTTCACCTGCGAGCTGCCATCTTTGAAATGGTTCCCTACTCGTTATGAATTATTTTTAATTTTAACTCGCCAAAAGGCTCGTTAAAATTAAAATAATTCATAACTCGTTTCATAAATCTTATATGAATTGGGAACTCGTTTAAGATCCTCTATATACAATATAATATACGAACAAAAAAATTTTTGGAAAGTTTTAAAATGTTATGAAATGACTTTTTGGATGATGTTTTCTTTGTTGTTTTTTTGGTGTGGGGTGGGGGGTAGTAGAGTGGGGTGGGGGGTAGTAGTGACCAAATTACGCGCCGAATACCTGTGTGTCAACAACTTGATTTTTAAGAAAAAATCGAAAAATTATGACATTTTTAACTATAAACATCTTTTTATATAATTTCTTATTTTGAAAATGAACATAAATTATTATAATCCAATTTTGCTATTCACTATGCATCTTTTGAATGTATTCTCATTCAAATCAGTGAATAATTGAGGGAGAAGATAGAAGGAATGTCAAGGTGCCACGTGCTATTTTGGTTACTTCATTGGTTAAGATAGGAAGTTTCCGTTCTGTTTATTAATATGTCTATCTGTTTATTAATCGGTATGACTGAAATGCGAAAAGGGCCCTTTTCGCGAAAAGGGAATTCAAACTACGAAAAGGGCCTGTTTTATGCAAAGAGCATCAATATTGTTTGGTTTTGGTGATTTAAATATGAAGAATGTGTAATTATACTAAGAATAAAATAAGAATATACAAAATAAAACATTTTAGAAAGTCTTAATTCCTCAAAAATACGTATATTATCAGCTACGAAAAGGGCTGGTCTGCGAAAAGGGCCCGTTTTATGCAAAGTGCATCTATATTGTTTGGTTTTGGTGATTTAAATGTGAAGAATGTGTAATTATACTAAGAATAAAATAAGAATATACAAAATAAAATATTTTAGAAAGTCTTAATTCCTCAAAAATACGTATGTATAGCGACAATTATCAGCTACGCTAACGAAAAGGGCTGGTCTGCGAAAAGGGCCCGTTTTATGCAAAGTGCATCTATATTGTTTGGTTTTGGTGATTTAAATGTGAAGAATGTGTAATTATACTAAGAATAAAATAAGAATATACAAAATAAAATATTTTAGAAAGTCTTAATTCCTCAAAAATACGTATGTATAGCGACAATTATCAGCTACGAAAAGGGCCAGTCTGCGGAAAGGGCTAGGACCAATGTGTTTAATGAATATTATCAGAATGATCACATTTCACATCGGCGTTAGTTTTGTATTATGCATTAAGTATTTATTTATTTAATTATTATAAATATGTTTAATGTTGGAAATGGTTCTACAAAAAGGAATATACCCTCATACGAAAAGGACATACACATTGTCTAATAAAATGATCTGTGATTTTAGCCTTTACATTATGCATCAAGTATTTATTTAACTTCTTTCTTTCTTTTTTTAATATTGGCCTAAAATTATTCATCGTAAAGGACAAATACTTATTATTATTTTAGTCATTATTTCATATTATTCAAAGTGTTATAATGTTGGAATTGTATGCGTGTTCAGTGTGTCTCTTTGAATGAACAACAATTTTCAAAATAAGATTTTATTTAAATAAGCTCTTCATTATTCTACCGTAGGTTTAAATATGTTAAATTATTGGTGCAATATAATAAAAATATATAAATGTTGCTTTGTGACTAGTATGTGAATCGCCCAATATATTCACTAATTACTTTAATCCGCACATTTGCGAAGCCGTGTGTCGATACGATTAATGACACGCGTCGCATCTACAGGTATTCCTTTGCTTTGCACAGAAGCGAGGTGTTAATAGGATTAACGACACGTGTTGATTGTGATTTTACTCAGAAGAAACTAAGTTGATAAATTGTTAGCAATAATGTAGAAATAAATGACTGACAATTAGTTTAGGTAGACACTATTGAATGTAATGTTTTCTGTTATGTGGAGAGGTTTACGAATGAAACTATGCTTTACGGATTAAATAAATGAATTTAATGCCTTCGTTTATAACGAAATTGTTTATTTTTTATGTTAATACGAGAATAACGCACAGAAGCCCTTCGTAGATACATGTACGTGTTTATTGTGATTTAAAAGAAATTAATATTATCACACATTTTTTATTACTTTTATTGATGAAAAACAAAGTTACATGAAACAAATCACTATATTACATAAACATATTTATAATAAATAAAACGGGCCCTTTTCGCAGACCGGCCCTTTTCGTAGCTGATAATTGTCGCTATACATACGTATTTTTGAGGAATTAAGACTTTCTAAAATATTTTATTTTGTATATTTTTATTTTATTCTTAGTATAATTACACATTCTTCACATTTAAATCACCAAAACCAAACAATATTGATGCACTTTGCATAAAACAGGCCCTTTTCGTAGTTTGAATGCCCTTTTCGCGAAAAGGGCCCTTTTCGCATTTCAGTCATACCCTTTATTAATATGTCTGTGCTGACACATTACATTTTGAAGTTTTTAAATTGAGAATATGCAAACTTTTTTGGTAACTTTGTTGTTTAAATTTATGCAACTGAATTGGATTATCACTGGAGGAAATTTGAGACAGGTAAGACCCGTGTTTGTGTTCATTTTGTATGGGTGATTGCTTAGACTATCGAGAACTGGTAATGCCAGGATAATGTACTCGAACCCGAGACCCCTCGCTTACCAACTAGTAACCGGGCCAGCGGGTACCAGTATCACCAGTTCAAAAGCTTTAAAGCATGCTGGATGTGTGTTGTTTATATTAAATGTTTGCAAATAATGTGACGTAAAAATAACACACACATATGGTGGTCCATATTTGTGGGCAATGTATATATCTGACCCGTATTTACATACATGTAGTTGTACTGTACATGTACAAATCAAAACAAACAGATTGCATGTAAAATTATCTTAAAACAAAAAAAGATAGTGTCCACTTTGCAATTAAATGAGAAACATTAAATACTTAATAAATCAATTCACTCACCAAAAAGAGGAGACACTTCTGAAATACGGATATTGCAGTAAAAACACGGGAGAAACATTAAAACTTTCGCAAACTTTCTCGGAAGGCACACTGGGATTTAAAAACAAAAAAGAGTAGACAAGGGAGGTAATTGCGAGGCCCAGACAGCACAAACAGCAAAGATCATTTCAGAGATCGAAGAAGTATTACGTCTGACTCTCATTATTTGTATCTGGGACGAAAATGACAAGAGCCCTGTTTGTATTTATAAGACAATATTTATATTTAGACTTGTCATAAACCACAGGGCTGTCTTGTTCATACTCTTTCATTCTGCTTCTAGATATGTTAATGGGAAGTTCCGAAGAATCCAAGAACACTGGTTTAATGATTACTACTGGCTTCGTTATTCCCAATCGGCCGGCGGCGTCTACTGTGCCCCATGCTACCTGTTTGCAGGAAGTGTGAAGAGGTCGTTGGTGTCATCTGCGGCCACCGACCCCAGCAACCTTGGCAAAATACTTTCCAATCATGCGAAATCTGAACTACACATTAACTCTATGGAAGCTGGAGAGAACTTCAGAAGCATCATGACTGGTGAAAAAAAGGATATTGTAGCGTCAATGTCATCGTCTTACAACTTCCTAGTTGAAAAGAACCGACAAATCCTCCATGCAATAGTAGAAACAATTATATTGTGTGGAAGACAAAATCTGTCATTGCGAGGTCACGGTGAAGATCGCGGAAATTTCGTGGCACTACTGGAATACCAGGCGAAACATAACACTGTGCTTAAGGACCATCTCGAAAATGGCGACCCAAGGACGAAGTACACCTCCAATAAGATCCAAAACGAGCTGATTGACATATGTGGTGACGAGATCAAATCTAAAATAGTCGAAAGTTGTAACAGTGCCCCGTTCTTTGGTTTCATCGCCGACGACACTAGCCGACGAGGCTACGGACGCGTCTACGATGGAGCAGATGTCCCTCTGTCTGCGATATTTTGACACAAGTTCAGGATCTGTAGCCGAGAATTTTACTGGCTTTGCCGAATGCCATTCGACTACGGGGGAATCATTGTCTGAGGCCTTTCTTTTCCAACTGAGAAGTTCCGGTGTAAACATGGACAAGATGCGTGGCCAAGGCTACGATAGTGCTTCCAATATGTCGGGGAAGTTTCGGGGAGTGCAGGCCCGAATCAGAGAGATATACCCCCAAGCATCATATATACACTGTAGAGCACATTGTTTGAACTTGGCGATTTGTCATGCGTCAGAAGAACCTTTCGCTCGCAATATGATGAAGACGATACAAGAAGTAGCAGTTTGCTTCAATTACTCTGCAAAGCGGCTGCTACGATACCAAGAGACACTTGCAAACGACGCAGAAAGTCGCGAGGCGATGAAACGTCGGACTAGACTTCAGTCATTGTGTGAAACCAGGTGGGCGGCAAGGGCCGATGCCCTACACACATTCAGATGCTCGTTCACAACCGTCGTCGATGCGCTTGAAGACCTCAGTTTGAATTATGGTGATTCGAAGGCCGGACCTTTCAAACTCGCAATTAACCAGTTCGGGTTTATTGTCAGTCTTGTAGCTGTTGAATACATCCTGGCTCAATTAGTTCCACTCTCACAGATCCTGCAAAACAAAACCTGCGACTTGGTGGAGGCAGCAAAGGAAGCTAAGACTGTGTATAACCTGGTATCTCAGCAACGCAACGATGATGCTGTATGGGACGAGTTGTATGAGAAAGCTGTGACAATGGCTGCAGCGGTAGATGTGCAGCCTATGAAACCAAGAGGAGCGTTGCGACAACAGCATCGCCAAAATGCACCAGCTGACTCGATCTCAGACTACTGGAGGCACAACCTGTTCCTTCCATTTCTCGACCACCTGACAACTGAACTCTCCGACAGGCTTCTGAATGTTGAAGATCGCCTGAAAGCTCAGTTCCTAATTCCAAGTAACCTGGAACTTCTCACTGATGACAAAATTCAGTCAATTTACCATACATTCCAGTCAGATCTTCCGGCACTGGACGCCGACGAGTTTGAAAGTGAGCTACGTCGTTGGAAAGTAAGAGGTCGTTCAGAGGACACTCCGCCATCAACCATTGCAGACACTTTAGCAGGCATCAATGGGGATCTATATCCAAACGTCACCGCCTGTCTTCACGTTCTTCTGTCAATGCCAGTCTCCACGGCGTCCGCTGAAAGATCGTTTAGCATCATGCGACGCCTCAAAACGTATCTGAGATCAACCATGTCCACTGGCAGGATGTCCGGGTTGTCTCTCATGCATATTCACAGAGATCGAGAGATCAGTGTCAACTATGTGATTGATACCTTCGCACGCAGAAAAGATATTCGACTGGCTCTCCTTTTTAATGTGTAGAAATTGCTGATCCGGCTCCAAACTGTTTAACTCTCGGACTGTTAAACTATGCAAATTTTTACAAGAAACTAGTATTGTTTTGCATTTTTCTGCATTTCGTTTTTCGTTTAGTTTCGTCTAAATGGGTAAAAAATACACATTGCTAGTATGTCATTTGTCAGAGCGGTGTACGCCGATTTCGCCGGTTGTGACAGCCGATTACAAAATTGGTTCCATTTATCAGCCGCGGCCCTCGCCGAGTACGCCGGTTTATAATCACTGGCGTAGCGGCGACTTCTTTTACTCACTAGCGGCGAAGTTAAATCACGTGACCGGCTTGCCCAAAGCGGCGACCGGCGCAAACCGGCGAGCTTAAATGAAGTAGGCCCATTCCCTACTGTAACCAACATGCGCACTCGAGCGAAGTCTACTGAAATAGATTTGCGGACCTAGATTTGCAATGACACTTTTCTGTTAACTTATGCTTTTCATCTCAGTTTTCTTCTTTCACTAACACAAGATGCTTTACCATTGCAACCATTTATGTACACATTTTAGAAAACTATGTGTTGAACCTGTACAAAAAATAGTGTATTCAACCCGTAAAATGTAGTCAGTATTTTTGTCCAAATACCCTCCAGAATGCACCTCCGCCATTCTAGAACCGAAAATATTCCCGGGGGAGCATGCCGCCGGACCCCGCTACAATTGGTGCATATCCCACGTTTAGGCCCAGGCAGGCCCCTGGTGGAACGTTCAAGACATATGGAAGAATCTTCCTCAAACGGGTTATCGATGAGTCGATAGATTTTTACATGGAGCGTATAGGGGGAAATTTCATTATTGTTTGATATTAGAAATTCTATAAATTTATATGATCGCTTAGGTGCAAACGGTTTCTTAAAATACAATTTATTATCTTCATTTTGATATAAGTTTCATATTTTTATGTTAAAAGGATCTTGGTCTGTTTTCGTGTTTAAATACACCATCTAGTGTCCTTATATGTTCTATGTAAAATTCTTAAAATATGTCGAACATGTGTTTTTTAATTGTATATATATCGCATAATAACGAAACTGAAGCCTTAGGTGCAAACGGCTCTAAATAGGTGAAACACTAATCTTTATTTTGATATAGTTTTTTAGTTATAGATGGTCTGTTTTACAAGCAAAGATAGCTTTTTTTTTAAAATTATTAATTGTTGTTGTTGTTGTTGTTTGCGATAATCACATTAAGCAGACGACGCGGAGAAATATATATCACGAAGAGTTGTATGCATAAATGATTAATTCATGCAAAAACCCATTACACATGTATTTCTCTGTCCAATGATGGTATTTCCATTTTAGGCAAAACAGGAGTCAGAACGAAACTTTTGCTATATCAAAAATGATGGTATTTTTAACTTATAAACAGCTTTTTATAGAATTTCTCACTATTATAATGCCATTTCCATAAAAATACACTTAAAAAAAACTATTCTCAGTTATAGCTTATGTTTATAATAACGTATTTCATGTAAATAT
This sequence comes from Cyrtodaria siliqua, assembly GCA_037043455.1. Lineage (NCBI taxonomy): Eukaryota > Metazoa > Mollusca > Bivalvia > Adapedonta > Hiatellidae > Cyrtodaria > Cyrtodaria siliqua. The sequence goes on along the minus strand of JAWPHD010002034.1, from coordinate 136,074 downwards.
TTCGTGATATTATTGTTTTTTTCAGTCGATTTCGATTTGAGGAAGATTCTTCCATATGAAACGACATAACTGGCAAACAAAAAGACCTTATCTTACTAGACTTTGGTAAAGCATTTGATAAGGTAAGTCACGAGAAGATTCTATTTAAGCTGCACCAGTACGGCATCAGAAGTTATATCCTTCAATAGATTAGGGCATTCTTGTCCAACAGAACACAAACAGTCGTCCTGGAAAATGACAAGTCCTCAGAAGTTCCAGTCACTTCTGGAGTACCACAGGGATCAGTCCTTTGGCCCATATTATTCCTTGCATACATCAACGACCTGCCAGATAACATCACATCTAAGGCGAAGCTCTTTGCTGATGATACAGCACTCTACTTAGCAGTGACAAACCTCCAAGATGCTGAAGTCCTACAGAACGACCTTAACCGTCTGGAACAGTGGGAAACTGATTGTGACACGGAGTTCAATCCAGGTAAGTGTACCACCATACACCAAAACACAAACGTTTTGGACTGAACTGGCATTATTTTTAACTGCAAGAAATGTAAATATTACATTTAATTTTCAAACAATATCTTTTGGAATAAATGATATACATGTTCATAAACAAGCCTATAATTTTGTTATTCTGTGTGCTAAATACTACGTTTTTGTAAATAAGTGTAGACAGAACATTCCTAGATGCGAACTATTTATTGTTTATCTTTCAAAACGAATCGATACTAAAAAACAAATAGCAATGATGCATGATAAAATACAACAACACAACTTAAAATGGAGTCATTTTTTAAATATCATATACATCCTATCAAAGAAATGGAAAACAAGGCAATCTTTCTTTCTTCTCTCTTCTTTTATTCACTTCCTGCTGGTACAAACGAGTGGGCGGTTGTGTGTATATGTGTGTTTGTGTAGGTGTGTGAGTGAACACACGTGCCCTTGGGCGTACGTGGGTTTGTAAGAAGAACGTGTTTGAGAGCGTGCGTGCATGTGAGAAAAAAGACACAACAACAATTATTGTATCACATATTTGGACGTAGAATATAAAACTGAGCGAACAATATATGCATGTATTATATTTCAGGTAAAAAGGGCAAAAACAACTCAAAAATAGTGATTAACTTAATGTATATATAGACTTTAAACACTATAAGATAGAGATGTATGAATAAAAACTATAGTGAAACTAAATCTATGTCACACACTAGTATGTATCAATTGTAATAGGAAACTATTTGGACATAGACATTGTATGTACTTATCAAATGCTCGAAAAACTTGCTATGCTAGAATTGTATGAATAAGAACCTTTAATGATGAATTGTTTGCATATTATATACTGTAAAATATTAAATATAATAAAATTCGTCATAAAAAAAAAGAGTGTACCACCATACATATAACACGCTCAAGAACTCCAATACCATCCCAGGATATCCTCGACGGCCAGATCCTGGAAACGGTAAGTAGTTCCAGGTACTTTGGAATTGACAGCAGCAGCAACCTCACCTGGAATGATCATATCCAGAGAACAACATCCACTGCATATAGGACTTTAGGTTTTGTAAAGCGAAACATAAGATCACAAAATAAAGGTATACGAGAAGTGGCATACAAGACCCTTGTGCGCCCCTTACTTGAACATTCCTCCCCTGTATGGAGTCCATATACCAAGACAAATATAAACAAGTTAGAGATGGTACAGCGCAGAGCAGTTCGCTGGACGCTAAATAACTACTCGTATTACGCCAATGTTTCATACATGCTCAGTGACCTAGGTTGGCGATCATTAGAAGACCGACGTACTGACTCTCGACTACGTCTCTCCTACAAAATCATACATAATGCCACCATATGTCACGCAAATCCATGAGAATACCACGACAGTCCCATCCCCTGGCTTATAGACAGATTCACACCTCTGCTGATTACTATAAGTATTCATTTTTCCCGCTCGCCATTGTACAGTGGAACATACTGCAAGTAGACATAGCAATGCTGTCAAGTTTGGATTCATTCAAATTGGCCGTTTGCACCGTCTCCCACTCCATGCCTTAAAGCACCAACTGCCATATAAAAGCCAGAAAATGGCGCTGGGGCAGGTTTTGAATAAATTACTGTAAAATAAATTATGAAAAGTTGCACAAATACACATTTAATCATGTTAAATCAATTGGTGTAATTATTTTTTTAAACAATCATTTGCAAAGTATAGTTTCAAAAAATAATTAAAAACCAACTGTCAAACAATTTGAATTGGCCAGGAGGAGCCAATAAGTTATGACCCTTGCTAATACCGGATGCAAACATTTCCAACGTGACTGTGTTTATCAACAAGCGTGCTGCAGCAGACGGCTTATGAACTACTCTGTATTATCATCGAAACCAGACAGATGTAAAGCATCACAATTTAAAGCGGGTTGTCAACAGACCTTCTTTAAAGGCACCAAATCGTGATTGTGTATAGGAAAAGTTTCATTGTTCATTTGTGAAATATTGTGATTCAATTCAAATATAGAGTCGGCTGATTCAGCATGTGTATATAGGAAAATCTTTACATCAGCTATTTTAGTTGACAGACAGGCTGTGTGCAGCAGTAGTAATTTGACAGGCCCCTCCTACAAATATTTACTACCCCGGCAGTAAATGTTGGGGGTTTTAACAAGAAACGCTGATTTTATCTTCTTAAAAATCACTTTGTCTTGATCAGACTTTTTAACATTTAACCCTATTATCTTTCTTTCACCTTCACCTGATTTTAAGACATCTTTTACCCCTTTTATCTTACTCACACTGCACAGAAGCGCACCTGCACATAATTTTCGAAAGAGGGTGTTGCAGTATCTATAGATAGTTTTGATGCTATTGAAAGTAGCAGGTGAAGTTATGCAACATAAAAGGTCAAATCATGAAAGAAATTGCACATGAAATTGAACAGAAATTAGATGAACGATATAAGGAGATGAATGACAGGAAAAAATAGAGAAATGAACTTAATTTTGTTCAATGTACCAATTTTCAAGGATGCTGACCCTTTAAATCGTAAAAACGCAGGTTAAGACAATGAAAAAGTTGCCGTTACAAATATTGCAAGCACAGGATGCATTAAAGATCCCACCAATTAAACTATTGTGTGACAATAGATCCCAGGTAAAAACAATGTTATGTAACGCCCACAAAATAAAAGACTGTGAAGATATGAATCTCAGGAAGGTAATCATACAACGAGATTATACTGTCGAACAGAGAGAAGTAACTAAAACTTTGTAAGAGGAATATGCTTGGTGGTGGACCCTTTTACAGTTCGCCACTATGCTTTCCTCTTTAATTGTACGATGACCGGACAGGCTGTGGACCCTATGATGACATCTACCTAAAGCCCATTGGGACGGTGGCGTTTGATGTTTGTCCATGAGCATATTTGTGTTTTACTTATATTGCCTATTGATGCTGCCTTGTTGGTTAGAGATTAGATCATGGCGGGGATTTCTTTATTTACACTGTCCTGTTTTAATGGGATGACAGTAGGGTAAGTGTGAGGTTTGGTGCACCCTAGAACCGGTTTAAACTCCCAGTGACCTACTTTGCCACTGACCGTTCGAAGCGGTAGCCCTATTGTCAACCCTTTTGTTTTGATGTCGTTTGCTTTTATTATTACTTTTACCTTCTTTTTTGTCTGTTTGCGTGTTTGTTTCTGTGTTTTGTGGTTGACTGTCCTCCTTGAATGCTACTTTCCCTGTCCGATATTTTTATATTTCTTTGTATGTATCGTAGTCCGTCTAGTGATAGTGCCAATAATGTCAATTTGAATTTACTTTTAAACAAAATGATCGGGTTGAAAGACTCGCTTGTGTTAATATGTGGTGACTTTAACTACAGAGGCATAAATTGGTCATTGAGACAATCAGACTTTAGTTATGAGCATGAATCATCAAGATTTTCGGAGGCTGTAAACGATTGCTGTCTTTTTCAACATGTGTTAGAACCCACAAGGTTTCGGCACGGTCAAACCCAATCTGTGTTAAACCTTATATTGACAAATAAAGAACTAATGATAAGCGATATTGAATATATGGCTCCAATAGGAAAGAGTGATCATATTGCTTAATTTTTTTAACTTTGTGTGCTATTCAGGTGAAAAGATTACAGATTCAGCACCTAGATATGTTTATCATAAAGGGAACTACGATACGCTTCGTGAAGAAATCAGAACTGTGGACTGGAAAATAGATTCAGCCTGTGCGGTTGATGGGTTATGGGAATCAGTTACATGTAATAGTGTAAATGATATAGACAAATGCATTCCCCTACAAAAACAATGGCAAGTAAAATTTAATCCGTCTAAAACTGAAGTCATCTTCTTTTCACTTGCAAACAGAAACCATCCGTCTTTTGATATTTGAAAATACTGAACTGAACTTTGTTGACCATCATAAACATCTAGGAGTAACCCTTAGTCGTGATGGGTCATGTAATCAACATATTTCAAATATTGTAACATTTGCGTCTAAGGTACTAGGTTCAATGGAATTAATGAAAATTTAAATTAAAACGTCAAACGCTTAATCAAACATTCGTCCTATTATAGAATACGCGGCTATATAGTATGGGATAGTTGTACACATTATGAAAAAGATAATTTAGAAAATATACAATATGAAGCCGCGCGAATAGTTATTGGCCTGACTCATTCTGTCTCTATACAAAAATTGCTAAGGCCAGAAAAAAAACACCTGTGTTTCTGGTTACTCAGCTGAAAAATATAGGGTAGGTAGGTCGGTAAATTATTATTTTTTTTTATATTTTTTTTGCCCATGTGGTTTGGGCGATGTTAAAGGTATCTTTAACTTTGTGAAGTAGTTGATTTGTAGTGATTTTGCAAGGAGATAAGGAAAACAACCTCATGATATCTTCTTAACTTGTTTGTTTTGAATAAACGCATATTTTCTGCCATTACGAGTTTACATAAGATTGAATTTTATAATTTCCTGAGGCTGGGTGGTATTGGAAGAACAAATCTGCTGGCAGCATGTCATGATTAATATTTTTCATAACTTCTGCTCGGTCCCATGGCTGCATTTTCCGGTTCTAATAGCCAAAACAGACGCGCAGTGCCAATCTCTACCCAGAGTTCACTCGTTCCTCATTTGACTCTGTCAACGTCAAAGGAAGTAGGGCGAACGGTTAGGTCACCTGATTATTCAAAACAATTATGACGATGTTTATAATAAATCCTTTTGCGTGATCTGCAAAGATAAAATACAGACCTATATTAAATAATTTCGATTTTTATTTCTATAAGTTATTTTTTTTTAGTAATTTTCTGCTATCGGGCTTCGGTTTGAAATGTTTACATATGCGTTTCGATTGAGGAGACCTAAGTACGTATTATTTTTGTAGTAAAATAGTCCCGATTAAAACTAAATTGTTTTTTATGCATTAGTTCAAATCTTGCAACATCTAATTTGCAGATATTCTAAAAATTATATGTACACAAGAAATAAATAAGTTGGTTCAGGCAAACATATTCCAATTTAACAGGTTTTACCAAAATCTTGTAATTTAGTAGTTAGCAGAGATATATGTGAGTGCAAGGAACGATAACTCTGCGTGGAGATTGGAGGCGGTCATGTTTTAGCGCGTTTCGTACTCAATCTTTTCGTACATTACCGTTTCGTACCCATCTTTTTCGTTCTTTTTATAACTTTTGCATGCCTGGACGGATTTTCAAATAACTTGGCACAAGTGCTCACCACAACCAAACGACATGTCGCGCACAAAATCCAGGTCCATGGTTCCAAGGTAAAGGTTATACTTAGAGGTCAAAGGTCCGGTGCAACCCGTCGGCCCTTGAAAATCCGAGGGAGACAGTGTGATTCTCGTGCCGACCGTACCCATATCCGCAACAGGTCTCCAAGGTGAACAGCCTCTAGTCGATAGAACAATGTAGGTAAGGGAAGTCGGCAAATTAGATCCGTAACTTCGTTTGTTTGTTTTTGAGATAAAAAACTGTAGGGTCGGCGCCAAAAAATAGGTCGGGTACCCATAAACACAGATATTTTTTTTCTGGCCTAACTGAAATTGGTTGAGTATCTCTGTCCGAAAGAAGATACATCCAAAAGTTGATATTTACCTATAAGTTTAAAATACTACCGAGTTACTTGGAATGAAATATTACCTGCAACTATTTCGGAATCCATCTAACTTTAGAAACAGTTCCAACTTCGTTACTTTACCTAGAAGAACAGAATTGTTTTCGAGATCAGTCATGGTGAAATAATTAGCAAAATCTATGACAAGAGAGATGATTTTAATTTTGACATTGTTAATTATCCCCACTTGGATGGGGATGTTCCCCGAGCAACTTCTTATGGGGTGTATGTGTCTTAACTTATTCGTTTTTTTAAGAGCTTGTACTCGAGTTGAAGACTTTAATATTCGTAATCTTTGTATAACTAAACTAAGCTACTCAATCGGGGTTACCGTTACCATAAACTTCATAAAACCTTTGCAAAATTGTATTATCGTAACCCTGATCTTCTTTCCAAATATAAAAGTAATTTAAGGACTCTTTTGCGACAAGGACTATCACAACCTGCCTTCTAGGGTGATGTGATTTATAAACTTCGTAAGATTCTTTGTCATGATCACTCTCATACTATGTTAAACTTGTTAAAAAGTTTATCAAAAGAGGTTATGACCCTATCATTTTGCAACGTACTGCATGCTTGGTGGTGGACCCTTTTACAGTTCGCCACTATGCTTTCCTCTTTAATTGTACGATGACCGGACAGCTGTGGACCCTATCATGACGCCTACCTGAAGCCCATTGGGAAGGTGGCGTTTGATGTTTGCCTATGATCTTTCTTGTCGTGCCATTATGGTTTATTCTCTTGTTGTTCTGGCTTCTGCCAAGTCATTGAAAACCTTCATGGTGGCTTTCTAGGCCATTTTTTTTTTGTATTATATTTACACGCGCATATTTGTGTTTTACTTATATGAGGGTACCGACCCCCTTTTCGTACGCCGGATTCCTACCCATATTAGCCAGTATTCCGTACGCCGGGTTGTGGTACGCCGTACGCCGACATCGCAGTTTTTCATACGCGTACGCCGTATTTTTCTCAAAAAATATTTTTTTCCATCCAAAAAATTAAAAAAATGCTAATTTATGTCTCAGATTTCTGGAAATGCCATTTCAGAGCACCTAGGTTTCAAAATATTCCGGGGGGTATGCCCCCGGACCCCACTAGAGAGCTCGGACCATGCGGGCCCTCGGGCGCGGCCTCGCATAGTTCAAATAGTATTCCAGATGCCAACCCTCTGTTAGGGAGTATTCCAGATGCCCTGCCCAAAAAAAGCCAGTACTCCAGATGCAAGGGGGTGGGTGGCTGGGGGTGGGGGGTGGGGGGGGGGGGGTTGGTACCCTCTTATATTGCCTATTGATGCTGCCTTGTTGGTAAATTATTAGAACATGGCGGGGATTTATTTATTTACACTGTCCTGTTTTAATGGGATGACAGTAGAGTAAGTGTGAGGTTTGGTTCACCCTAGAACCGGTTTAAACCCCCAGTGGCCTACTTTGCCAGTGACCGTTCCAAGGCGGTAGCCCTGTTGTCAACCCTTTGTGTTTGTGATGTCTTTTGAATTTATTATTACTTTTGCCTTCTTGTTTGTCTGTTTGCGTGTTTGTTTCTGTGTTTTGTGGTTGACTGTCCTCCTTGAATGCTACTTTCCCTGTCCGATCTTTTTTATATTTCTTTAGACCAGGTGGAACTTGACTCTTTATCTATAGTTACAAATTATAAAACGAGAGGTCAGAATCTGAAACTGAAAAAAGACACTACAGCTATAAGTCATATATGAAAAACTTCACTGCTTGGAGTATAACTCCTTAGAACAGTTTGCCAACAAAGTGCAAAGTGTATAGAGGCGAAATCTGTCAATATATTCAAGTGAGATACCTGGAAATATAAAGCCAACAAGTTTGACTAAAAAATTTAATAAAGACGTAAAGTGTATATATTTTATGTGTAAAATATGCCCACTCAGGACATAATTGCGACAGGCATTACCAGGATTGGTCATCAACAAGTGGCAACATTGACCTGTAAACTAATTACAGGTAAACAAGTCAAAACAGTATATATAAGGTATACATCAGCATAACTTTAACAGTCAGCAGGAAATATTGCCCATTCAGTTTTCATCAGATTTTAACCAAACTTACACGGTAGTTATATATCCTTAAGACTCGGCAGAATGCATAATTTTGCCCTGTTGGTACTCTAGCTCCTCCGTTTCTAGCCGATCTTAAGTGATCTTTGGAGGTCGCTGAGCCCGATACTTATATTTAGTGATCGGTGGTACATTTTCAATTTCTTTAGTTTTCTTACTTAATTTTCGATTTGGTGGTTCCACTACTCCGGTCGGTAAAAGGCTCTGGGTATTGTTAACCACTCATAGGATATGTTGTCTGCTTTTTAATTTAGTCTTTTGGCTATTATTTGTGATACGCAGGCTTCATTACCGCTGCTCCCAACTAAATTCCTTTTTTTTTTATTTCGCTCTTCGGGGCATTCAGTGTTATTAGATCCTGGGACCAGACGCCGCTGGATATAGGGGATGAAATAAAGATACAAATATTGCTATATCCACCGCCATATGCTTGCCATCTTCGGGATGGTTAAAATTATGTACTGTTGATTTTTATGAATATTGAGTTCTGCTCAACCCAGGGCTAGAAGTCGTGAGCGGTAGCTAGCATATTTCACTACCGCTCATGAACAGTCTCAATCAAACCGAGACTGCAATATTTCGTATGTGTCGTGCTCGGCCGTTTCCAAAGGTCCATTATCATACTCTTTTTTTTTTACACAGTAGTTAAGATATTCATAAAGATCTCGGATGAAATTCGATTGATTATAGATGAGTTACCTGCTCCTGAATTGTCAAAAATGTGCAATTTTGCCGTGTAGGCACTCTAGCCCCATACATGTGTTATTCGATTGTACTCTAACTTACACAGTAGTTATATATCTATAAGATCTCAGACGAGTTCTTGAACCAGATTCATATTTCTTAAATAAAATTAATTTCATTATTTGGCATTAAAATACTTTAATTTCCATCCGATATTAACCAAACGTCCACATAATGTGAATAATAAAAGGAACTTGGAGACGTTTTTAACAACATATATCCGATGCTATCAAAGTGAGTTGTCTACCCTTAATTCTTCAATAATTACATATTTTGACCTTGTTATCATCATAGCACTTCCATTTTTCATTCAATCTAAACCAAACTTTCACAGAATGTGTTTTGAATAATCAGATCTCGGACAAGGTCTTCAATCATGACTATTCGATGGTATTAAGATGAGTTATCTATTCTTGAATTAGCAAAAATGACATACGTTGGCCTTGTTACCTCTACAGACTTTCCATTTTACATCCAATATAAACACATTTATTTTTACAGAATGGGTCTAATAATAAGATTGAAAAATTCTTCAATCATAAATATCTATTGGTATCGAAGGGAGATATTTGCCCTTGGAAATTAAATAAAAAAACAACATAATTTGGCCTTGTTATCACTATAACATTTACATTGTCCATCCACTCTTAACAAAACATTTACGGAATAATAATAATAATAAATTAATAATAATAATAATAATAATAATAATAATAATAATAATAATAATAATAATATAATATATCTTGGACAAGTTCTTAACCGTCCATATCTGATTTAGGTAAGCCTCCGAGGTGTAGTCGAATGTAGTTCCTATAATAAAAAGTAATCCCTCCTTTTTTGATGAAAACGGGAATTATAAGTAGGGGAAAACTGCCCATTCCTATTCGATTTTGTGGTTGCATGTATAAGAAGCGTATTAATAAGTTTTACTGGCTCACTGATGAACATTTTCGAAATTTCGACTCTATGCTTACACTTTGTGAGCAATGAAAACAGTCAATCAATGAAAACAGCTGTACCCTTGACCTGTTTAGTAAACAAACAAGAACTTTCTTACATGTCTTGTGACCCAAGGATTTGTACAATAAGCTTATTGTACAAATCCTTGTGTGACCCCACCATTTCTGGTGATTTTTCAAGTGGAAAACTAGTTTTCTATATGAACATTACACATTACATACTTGAGTTGAATTTGCAGCAAATCATTAATATGTAACACTTTAACATTGGTGTCTATGGGGAAAATAATTAGTGGTATAATACTTTTAAATAATTATTATTAATGCAAAATATGCAAGTTATGCAGAAAAAAAGTGAGCTAACTGGACCCTGCGAGTTTTAAGCGACACAGTATAAATTTAAACACATGATCTCACCATTAATCAGTATTTAAGATTATATTTGGGGAACGAAGTTCTTATACAAGTAGGATGGGCCGTGAAGTAAATTCGTCCCCATTACGGGCCTCATCAAACGGGAAAAGAGTCAACATCACTGAAACGATTTTGTACGAATTCAAGCGTCTGCTTACAGTATTTTGGAGCAAAGCAGCAAATTCAGACATTTTACGCAAGAAATATAGGACATATAGGCCTACATAGTGCTGACAATGGCATTTCAACCACCAAACACTGGTCAAGGTAATCTATTGTTTCAGGCAGCTTGAATGATAAAATGGGCAAAACAGCTGAAACATATTAAATAGTGTACAGTGTTCTCCCCAGGAATTTCTCAAGGCATGTCGTTTTTATCAGACAAAATATGCTTCAGAGTGAATCCTTGTAGCAGATCCCTATATGTATGGGTAGTTTGTCAGAAATACACTTGATCTATATAAGAAATAGGCTAGTGTTTCTATATATTGTGTTTTAAACTTATTCAAGCTAAACAAAAATGAAATAATTACAATGTATTACATGTCTTTTAAAAATTAAGGCATGTTGCAAAGCATTTTGGCTGTGAAGGCATGTTAAATGCGACATGCCTTAAAAGCCTGGGGAGAACACTGGTGTATTTGATATCAATTATAGGTTATCTAGACTATAGTAAACTGATCTAGACTAAAGTATTGTTTGTATTGTCCTGCATGCGGCCAGTGTCCATTAGTTCTCCTCATATCTAATATGAGGTGATAACAGCTTTTGCTCCTATATACACCTCATTTTTTTAATAATTTGTAATCTGAAATAGTTCTTAACAGAGTCTTTGTGATGATTGAAAGCAGGGCTTTATATGAGGGGGATATGACACCACAGTACTAATGCTGTTATGTTCTGAAATAACTTGTCGTTCAGGTAAGGCTATCGATTATACACTGCAGTTATCAATTTTTACTAGGCTTATCGTGACGGGTAGCGAGAGATTTGCGGTGCTATTTACATTGCAAATAGACATTATATATCCGTCTTTTAACTAGATAATTATATATTTTATATCACCAGAAAGCCAAATAAATAACCTTTCTAATGATTAATTTTATTCCAAATAATGGTTAGATAAATAGGCGATATCTCGAGATAGAAACGAAATAAAACACATTTTTTTGTTTCTTAACAAGTTTACGCAAATAACTGTGCGTTTTTTTTTGGCCATGGTACAGATGTTATTAAATACATATGTAAATGATGTATATGATGAGAAAGCCAAACAAATCATCGTCCTAGTGACGTTATTTAATTTCGAATAACGATTAATTAAACGGGAGAGATCGCGAGTTGAAAAATGTTTCCCAGGCTATATTTTCTTTTCTCCAGCAATTTCGCAATCACCGTGTTATTTTATGCTTTTTGTCGCTGTATAAACAAATTTTAATTACTATTTAAATGATTGTCAAATAAATAATCTTCATTGTGATGGTGTTGATGCTTTTACAAACAAAGAAAATCTCGAATCGGCAAACAAAATATAACGCATATATATTTAACAACTGGCAACATCTTGAGTTGATTAAAATGTAAAACAATTTTAGTTACATTGTGCTAATTCGTTTGCATTGTGTGAAATAAAAAATCTCGTGTTTAATGTATTATCTTGTCATGACTAACAATTGAGAACTTAACAAATACACAATCACATATAAATAAAAAATAAAACCGACAAACGTGTAAATGATAATTTGAACAACGCATTATTATTGTTTGTTTCTTCGCGGTTTTAAAGTCGCCTAATTTACAAACTTTTAATTAGTTAAGCTTTTGACAAGACTCCAAATGTAATTAGTCAAAATTAAAATTCTCTATTCAAATCATCTGAATGATTGTAAAGTGCTCTCATTTCAAAGTTGCTCGTTCGCATTAAAAGGAATGTCGAAAAGGCTATTTTGTTAATGTTGATGATTTAGATCTTGATCTGTTGTTAGGCAAGTTTACCGCAAGTGAAAAAAAGCGTACGCCGTAAAAGTATGTAGTATTACATAACATCCCGTCATAAAGTTTGGTGACACACGCACACACTAATTTATAATAAACACAAGGACACATGGTAAGCTAGTGTACAATACCCCATGGTGCGAGATCGAGTCCTGGGGTCCTTTATAACATACTAAAGTGATCCTTTATAACAAATTAAAGTTTAAGATGTATAGGTCGCCAAAATCTCAAAATGGCAAGTTTAAAAATTACCTTTGTCTTACCATAAAAGTCATAAACCCACTTAAAAACTACAGCAAACACTATTTCAATATGCAGAGGCTTAGCGTGACCAAAATCTCAATTACTCACGGGGGTAGGTGCCGAGGGAGTTGTCCCCCTCCTGCTGGTGGGGGTTCGGGAATTTTTAAAAAATAAACGCTCGTACGTGACTTCTGGTGCATTTTAGGGTCAGGATGAAAGATTTAAATCCTGTCGAAAATCATTTATTCCTTAACATTTCATTCATCTTAGAACTGAAAATTATGGTATAATGATTTTTATTGCGTTTTTCGGGTTTTTATTTTTTGAGCCTTTGTTTGAAAAGTTTACTCACGTGAGTAAATGAGTATGGCATGCTACACGCCTGATATGTCTTATTACTTGCAATTATCTACAGGTACTATTAAGGTGAAAAAAGGAAGCTTAACCCTGTAAAAAAAATGAACATGATTATCAAGGAGAATTTTTTTTTTTAGAAAAATAGGCCAAGTTAAACAAAGTTTTATTGTTGAAACCAAATTCAAAACCCACTTAAAAACTACGGCAAACACTATTTTAATATGTCTATTATTAATTACAATCAGCGACAGGTACGATTAAAGTGCAAAAAAAAAGATTACCCCTCTACAAAAATGAACATGATTATGCAGGAGCAACCTTTTTCAAAATTTGCCTAGATTAAAAAGCATTTTTTTGTTAAAAGCAAATTCATAACCCAATTAAAAACTACCGCAAACACTATTTCAATATGTCTATTATTACTTGCAATCATCGATAGGTAAGAACAAAGTGTAAAAAAAAAGTTTACCCTCGTACAAAAGTGAACATGATTATGCAGGAGCAGTCTTTTCCTAATAGGACATGCGCAGTGAAGCAGTCGTCTAGTGAACGACAAGTGTTTGGCATACTTCTGATGGAGACCGATTCCTGTAATTATCATCCCAGTTGAAAGGGATCGGACAGAAGTGTTCCAAACACTTGTCGTCCACTCATTCGGAACACTTCGGTCATTAACGGTCACTTTAGCGACATATTTTAGAATGTAGAATGGGATTTCCCTCCATGATTTATCTCGTTTTATGGTTGAAGACATTACAAACGACATGGTTAGTTGCTGCAAAACGTAATTCACGATTTGCGTGGGTTGTTCGTATTTTTAGCAAGTTGTTAATTGCTTTTTTTAGTGTTTTGTTTGCAAACCAGGAAGCGTGAAATTGCGGCGAAAAAAACATGGCCGACTCTGGTGCAGTCTTTTGTTTGTTTGTTTTATACACCTTTCACGCTTTTTAAATATTTGTTGATCTTTGTTTATCATACAAAACATATGCACTTTGTGTTTGGTGTAGTTTTTAATTGGGTTATGACTTTGATTTCAACCCCAATTTTTTTTTGTTTAACTTGGTCATTTTGAACGTGTTTTTTTTCCCTCCTGGATTAGTATGTATATTTTATGGAAGCGTAAACTTTTTTTTCTCAATTAAACCATACCTGTTGATTATTGCAAGTAACAACATACATATTTATTGTTTTGGGTAGTTTTTAAGTAAGCTATGATTTTGATTTTAGCAAAAAAAAAATATTTAAGTTTGCCATTTAATTTTTTTTTTTTCTCTTGATCAACAATTTTCAACATGTATATTTTATGGAAGGGTAAGCTTTTTTTTCTCACTTTCGAGGTACCTGTTGATGACAGATATATTGAAATTGTGTTTAGGGTAGTTTTTAAGTGGTTTATAACTTTGATTTTAACAAAAAAAAAATTCTTAACTTGGCCATTTTGAAAACAAATAATTCTTGGATCAACATGTATATTTTATGGAAGGGTAATTTTTTTTTTCTCACTTTCATGACCTGTTGATGATTTCAAGTAATAACAGACATACTGAAATTGTGTTTAGGGTAGTTTTTAGGTGGATTATGATTTTGATTTTAGCAAAACAAAAATAATTTAACTTTGCTATTTTGAAAAAAAAAAATCTTATGGAAGGGTAAACTTTTTTTTCTCACTTACACAGTACCTGTTGATGATTGCAAGTAATAACATACATATTGAAATTGTATTTAGGGTAGTTTTTAAGCACGAACATCGGTCATCTTCTTTCATTGCAATTTCACACTTCAAAACACTAAGGAAAAAGCAATTAAATTTTGCTAAAAAAAAAGTAAAACCCACGTAAATCGTGAAAAGGGTACTTACAATTACGTTTTGTAGCAACTATCTTGGAAATGAGAGCATTTTACAATCATTGCATTTCGATTTTGTCAACAATTTTAACTGATTAAAAGACTAAATCAGCCGACCTTAAAACCGAGAAGAAAACAAACAAACACTAATAATGTATTGTTCGAATTATCATTACCACGTTTGCCGATGTTATATATTTTTTTATTGATACATGCATGATGCGAGTTTTTATTAATTATTCAATCAATAGTATACACTAATCACATGATTCTTAATTGTTCACACAATGCATTCAAGGTTTTACCAGTTGCTCTGTGGAAAAGTTAAAAAGATAATTTAACCTTGCTCACTTAATAAATCATTTAAATGTACTGTATTGTTATCGTCACAAACATTATCTAGACTGGAAAAAATGAACCGCTTGATAATTGCAGCAACTTGCTGCAACGCTTTTATTTTGTTTCTCCTCGTTTATTTAACCTTTGAAGAAATTGTTCGAAATAACATCAATCAATAGAAAGGTTATTTATTTGTCTTTCTAACCGTGTATTTTATGTAAATATTCATTAAACAATACATGTATATGTTTGATGACCAAAACAATAAACGCACAGTGATGTGCCTAAACGCCATACATGTGATACCTCACGGCGTGAGATGAAATCTCACGGAATTCTAACCCTCCACCCGGCCCCACGGAATTGTGTGAAAAACTCCCGTAAAATTGCTAAAATCGATTTTTCGAAAATCATCGGTCTATTACCTGCCGACTTGATGTTATTGTCTCGCGATTCGCGAGACCGTCACGTGACATTCCTAGATTTGACCTGGATCAATAGCCTGGGGGAAAGTGGGTGAAACTGTTATTTGCAAACAGTTTATTGGCTTAATTGATCTTACCAAAGGATTAGCAGCACACTTATGAAGTCTTTAATGATGTAATTAAACAGGTTAGATACCACTTGAAACAAATTGCCGGCTTCATTTATTTACAAGGTTGTTAAAGTGAATAGCGAAAACGAAAGTAGACTTTGTCAACGTGAAATTGATGAGTATGTATGATTTAATTAAACACAATTGAATTGTGGGGAATAGGGGTGGGTATCTGAAATAAATCGATCAAGATGGGGTCTCAAACATTTTTAATCAAGCTGGGGTGTTTTTCAAGTTAAAAAAAACATTTTTTTCTGGAATCAATACTCGCTGATAAGCAGAAATAGAATGAATTCAAGAATGACAACTCCTACGAAATTTCGTACTTCGTACTCAATTAGATTCGTACTATTGTATATCGAACTCAATTTGATTCATACTATCGGTTATTTTCCAGAGTGGAAGTTAGTATGCAGCCAGCCGTGCAGCCGTCTTTTGCACGGCCGTTTTTGAAAAATCGCGGCCAATATTTGGTGGAGTGGGTGGGGTAAAAAAAATAAATATTTATTTTTTAGTTTTTTTTAAACTCTTACTTTCTCAATATTTTTATGTTTTGTAAGTACGAAAATATAACAACAAACTTTAAAGGGACACTGTCTGTAAGTATTAAAGTAGATTATTGAGCATAACCAAACAACAGCGAAATGAACAGCGAACATGTTTATCATTGGTTATTAATTAAATATTGTTTAAAAACTGTTTTTACTCATTCTTGTTATCTCCCCTGACATAAATGAAGAAACTTGTTTAAAAGTGTATTTTTAGGTATTCGTTTATGGAATTTGGGTATGAAATACTGCTCGCGCGCTAAAAATAGTCCGCGAAAAAACCTCCCAGATTTTTGCATGAATCTCCCTTAAAAAAATCACTAAACTCCCAGATTGAGGTCCTGAAAGTATCACATGTATGAAACGCTTTAAGAAAAGAAAAAAAGTTTTATATTTCCTTTCCAACTGGAGTTTTTACCTATTTATTTAACCGTTATTTGGAACAAAATTACACCATTAGAAATGTTATTTATTTGGCTTTCTAACCATGCATCTTATTTAAATATTTATTAAATAATAACTGTTTGATGACCAAAACAATAAACACGTACGTACATGGTGATGCGCGTAATCGCTTTAAGAAAAGAAAAAATGCGATACATTTCTGTTCCAACTGGAGATTTTGCCTATTTATTTAACAGTTATTTGGAATAAAATTACA
This sequence comes from Cyrtodaria siliqua, assembly GCA_037043455.1. Lineage (NCBI taxonomy): Eukaryota > Metazoa > Mollusca > Bivalvia > Adapedonta > Hiatellidae > Cyrtodaria > Cyrtodaria siliqua. Next base: position 119,128 of record JAWPHD010002034.1, on the reverse strand, counting down.
ACTTTAGAAACGTTATTTATTTGGCTTTCTAACCATGCATTTTATTTAAATATTTATTAAAACGATAAAGGACTCCGATACACGGAACCGCCTAGTTTACACCTCCCCGCATCTGGACGACTCCGACGACGCTAAGGGAAAGTGTCTTGACAGTGCAAGTTGGCTGACAAGAGATAACATAGACTGGGTCATTTGTGATTTATCCTCATGGTAACCTCTACAACATCTACTTCTCAATATAAAATAAAGTATATCTGTTTAATTTAAAAACGTTTTTGTAATTTGTTCAGAGCGCCAAAACAGGAAGATACTTGAACAGTTGGAAGAACAGAAGAAACGACTGCGTATGCAAACACAACCAGGAACTCCAGCACAGGCACTTCCGTACGTACTTCCTTACATTGGACACTTTTGTCTTGTAACATACCTAGTAATGAATTATCAAAATAAGGACAATATCACAAACTAAAACGCAAAAATCCGGGAAAAGCCAGGGAATGTTATTTCTGCATTAACTTACACAATACAAAAATTAACGTTCAAAATGTAATTGACACGCTTCAGGCGGAAAAAGGAAAGAAAAATGCAGTTATTTTTTTCTATGAAAATGATTCTCATATTATAAACATTTCAGATGGTATTCATTGTCTTTAATAGTTTGAGTATGAAATAAAGAAACATTTAAAAAAGTGAAGGTATGGCTATAAGGACAGGATGAAATCTTCTTATCTTCTCTTATCGTCATCAAGGAAATCCAATGCTGGGTCAGGGAAATATCAGTGAACTTCATTTTTGAGATTCTTGTCTCCACCCTGAAAATAACAGCTGCCATGAGAGCTCTAGCTATTGCAGAAACTGTTAAGAAACTGCTACGAAAACTGCCATATTTCTTCCTTGGCAGTTCTCATACATCCATGCATTCCACAAAACCTCACTAGATGGATGATTATTTTATCTATTTTAGTTCATTTTCACAATCAAACACTCAAGACATTCCATTATTTTGATTCAAGATAAAACTTAAACTGAATGTCATAAAACTATTAACTTGCTCGAACATGTTATTTCACCCTCGCTATATATATATACCCCTAATACATTTTCACCAAACTTCACCAGAGTGTTTCTTATATATGCATATAAAACCATGTGCAAAATTTTGGGATTCTGTGACCTACATGTACTTTCGACAAAATATGCCTTAGGTCACGTATGGTCTCTGCTAGGACATGTGTATCTTGCTTCTTTCTTGCAGGATTTTCACCAAACTTAACCAGAATGTATCTTATATGCATCTATCATGTGCAAAATTTCAGATCACTATGACATACTTTAAAAAAAAATAGATCGCATCCAGTCTCCGCTATGTCATGCATCTCCACTATTTATGACATTAATTTAATATCTTTTGGGATTGACATTGGCGTTAGTCAAATAAAAAATCTGGATCTTTATATTAGAACATGTAGGCTGTGGCCTTCTAGTATTATTCTTGTACTAGAAATTTCGCCATTTGATGGACAAGGGGGAAATAACAAGAATTGGTTTCTTCAGTGCAATTTGTGTTTGTATTTCATCTTTGTACGTATACCTTTTTTTAAAACTGAATTGAATTGAATTGGGTTTTACAGCACACCAACACATGAAAGGTTATATGGCGCCTAACAGGAATGAACATGCCAGGGCTCATCCACCATTTACATCAAGATAAAATATGGGAAATGGGCCTAGAACCTTCTTTTGCAAATTTTATAGTAGACACTCCATTTACGATTGAGCCACGATTCCATGTATTTATACACAGTCTCATGATGAAGACCTTAAATGAGCATGATAAAAAAAATGACAAAATGAACATGAAGGTGGGGTTCTACCCCTCTGCCTCTAGTGGGATTTGCAGTGGTTGTATTCTACCCCATCAACCACACGAGACCTTTTAAAACAGACACAATGTTGACAATGATTTATCAACCTTTGTTATCTTTTAAAATATCAACAACAACAACAACAAAATCATTATTTAAATGACACTATCACCAGTTTACAGGCCTAATTGAGCTTCTTGTTTAATTTACTTACAGGTAGCATTTATACCAGGTACCAGGTAGCATGTATACCAGAGGTAGCATTTATGCCAGGTAGAATTTATACCAGGTAGCATTTATACATTTATACCAGGTAGCATTTATACCAGCTAGCATTTATACATTTATGTCAGCTAGCATTTATACCAGGTAGCATTTATACATTTATACCAGGTAGCATATATACCAGGTAGCAGGTAGCATGTATACCAGAGGTAGCATTTATGCCAGGTAGCATTTATACCAGGTAGCATTTATACATTTATACATTTATACCAGGTAGCATATATACCAGGTAGCAGGTAGCATGTATACCAGAGGTAGCATTTATGCCAGGTAGCATTTATACCAGGTAGCATTTATACATTTATACCAGGTAGCATTTATACCAGGTAGCAGATAGCATGTATACCAGAGGTAGCATTTATGCATTTATACCAGGTAGCATTTATACATTTATACCAGGTAGCATATATACCAGGTAGCAGGTAGCATGTATACCAGAGGTAGCATTTATGCCAGGTAGCATTTATACATTTATACCAGGTAGCATTTATACCAGAGGTAGCATTTATGCATTTATACCAGGTAGCATTTATACATTTATACCAGGTAGCATTTATACCAGGTAGCAGGTAGCATGTATACCAGAGGTAGCATTTATGCCAGGTAGCATTTATACCAGGTAGCATTTATACATTTATACAATGTAGCATTTATACCAGGTAGCATTTATACCAGGTAGCATTTATATTCCTTGTTCGTCTCTTTGTTGATTGTACATTACAATGACGCCAGGTTTATTCACATCTAATTGAGGGAGTACATAAGTTACTTCCTCTCAACTGTTTTAAAGAGCCATATTAACTAATAGAGCATCCTCATACTCTTTGGACTCTTGTTTTTATGACGCCTGCATTGCATGGCAGACACTTAGGGATCACTTAGTCGTCGTCTGCCATCTCTCCGTCACACTTTAACCTGCAAACTAACCTTTTTAACCTGCAACCTAACCTTGGCCATAACTTGAAAAGTAGTTGACCTATGTTCATGAAACTTTGCACACATCTTCATCTTAACCCAAGTAATGTTGTTACACAGGTCCAATAACTCTGACTTTCATTTTGCCGGAGTTATGCCCCCTTTCATAAAACTTTAATATACAACCTAACCAAGGTCATAACTGGCCATATCTTAAGAAGCATTTGACCTATGGTCATGAATTTCCACACACATATTACACACATATTCATCTTACCACACAGAATATTGTTACCAATGACCAATTACTCTGACTTTCATTTTAGCAGAGTTATGCCCCTTTTCATGAAACTTTAACCTGCAACCTAACCAAGCTCATAACTGGCCATAATGTGAAAAGTATTTGACCTGTGTTCATGAAACTTCACACACATCTTCATTTTAACCAAAGGAATGTCGTTACACATGTCCAATAACTTTGACTTTCATTTTGGCAGTGTTATGGCCCTTTTCATAAAAGTTTAACCTGCGACCTAACCTAGCTCATAACTTAGCTTATCAATTATCCGATACAGATTTATGCCCCTTTTCATAAACTTTAACACTTGAAAAAAAAACTGTTTTCAAACTTTATAGTTACATTGTACTTGCTGAAATAAGCACACGGCAGGAGAAACTATTTGCTTGATTATGCACTCGCCTCAGCACAAAATACCGGTATGCAGAATGTAAAATGTTAACATGTGAGCTAGGTCCAGGCTTAATCTAGGGCAAAACCACTTTACTTTTTGATCGGTTCACCATTCAAGGCAAAAAAATACCAACAAAGCGCTCAATACATATAATTATGTTTGTGCTACAAAACGTCCTTAATATTTAATGATTTTTCCCAATTAAGACGCACATGTCCCTACAAAGTGAACTAATCCCTCCACCACAAAAGGTAATTTAATTCCTCCAATACCTTTTGAGATTAGCCCTCCCAAAGTCTTGAAAATGATAGAAATCATTTGACCATGTACATTTTGGGAGTGGCTTTTTAAATTATTTTTTGCCAGAACCCAATGAAAAAGTCACATGGTTTCACCAGAGTGTAATCCGTCAGAAGTTTAATACTTTAATATTATTCACATGGATTTGTTTAATTTGTTGTTTCCATCCCCCAGTGTCGGTGTACCTGCTGGAGCCCCACCACTAGCCCCTATGATCGCCCCGCCCAGTGGGGTAGCAGTAGTACCACCTATGGTAAGTATGTCATAACTGTCCCCACTAACATCCCCTGAAGGAATCCCACTTTCGGTTATTAACTATCCATAAAATTGAAACAGTATCACAAATGCGACTTTTATATTATTTTTGGCCAGAAATCCAAATAAAGCCCAGATTTCAATATCAACTAAATCTGTATGTTCTGAAACCATAGAGCGAGTTCATATGGTACTCTAGGACCTATAGAGAAAATGCGGTTCCCAAGATAAGGAAAAAAAATCCCCTGTTAGATCACAACCAATCAATTGTTGCATTGTTTATTGTCTTACTGCACTGTAATATGGACCAGCATTGCCTCTTATAATCCTAGTCATGAGCAGGGTTACTGGAGTCGATACCTGGCTTCTTACCATCCTGTGTTGAAGAGCACCTTCCTGGGGTGAAACACGAGGCATTCAGTTAGATCTCGAGTATGATCTCGATTATATTGAGATCTCGAGTATCTCAGGCTCGCTCATAGGTATATAAATTGTCGGACAGATATATTGAAGTAAATTTATGACTATCATAAAGAGACACACAGAAATCTTGAACTAGTTATCAGCGTTTAAATTATCACCTCAGTGTATTAATCAAGTATCATTTCGTTTGAAGTTGCTTGCATATCATTAAACAAAATGTAATAACATTTGAAGTTTCTTTAAAAGAAATTCATTATTCTACCGTAGGTTTAAAGATATTTTAGATGCAGCATAATCAACAAGTAATATTGTGCGTCTATAGCAAGAACACTTCAAATTATTATTAATAATGATGTGCAAGTTATGTTAACCCAACCTGCTACATATATATAATGGACTGTTCTTTCTTTAAATTAAGCCGAGGCGTGTTTTGGGGGAAATTACTGATCAGCAGCCAGACATTGTAAACCCTGATTACTCGCAGGCTGATCTGGGTTTACAATGGATGCAAAGGCTATTATAGTCGTGCTTAGCGGGTTAAGGGTAACATAATAAACACTGGACGATGCAAGTTTAAAAGAAATCAAGATTGTTGTGTGTCCTTTTAAACTGGGGCATTAACCTTGAGATGTTTGAAATTTTGATTATCTCAGCCAAGGTAATCTTATATGGGAAAGAATATAAATATGTTACTGCAAAACTGGTATTAAAGGTAAATTAAAACAAATTAAAGAAAAACTGTACTGCATACATTTAATTTAAATATTAAGGTTAAAAGAGTGCAAATATTCCTTCTGAGGCTGAACGATGAAATGCAGAGAAGTTTATTGATATATTTTCTATATTTTAGATTTTACCGGACACCCAGGCCATGACACCAGCACAGCGGACAGCACTACAGGTAAACAGAAGTTGTTGAAAAATTCTTTCCATGGCTATTATTGTAATACTGACATTCTTATGAAACATGTAAACCGGGGTCAAAGTTAAAATGTGGTCAACTTGACACCTAAGATGACAATCATGGTTTTGTGTCTTACAGTCACTACTCCAAAATTAACGAGGGAGGTTTTATTAAACTAATAGGGAAAAAAGCATAATTCTCAATTTAAAGATACTTACCCTCCAAACATCGGCAAAATTGAACTACAAAACTGTTTGTCAATCTCTAGCCAGGTGTTCATATAATAATGTATATGTGCTGATTTAAAGTACAGGTTTATTCAAGGGTTTTTAAAATACCCATGATGGAGTATGAGTAAAATGAATTATGAGTTGGTAACTAATTCGACGCTCCTGTTTTGGGATTTGGCCTGGCTGGTTTAAGTGGTTTATATTGTGACTATAGAGTTTGGATTCTCAAAATAGGTGAATTATATATATATACCTCGTCATCAGTAGGTTAAGAAACGGTGTACGTATGTTGTAAAATTTGGCTGTTATTGGCGGGATAGCTACTTTAAGTGATCAAATCCAAATCAAATCCAATCATATACAACCAGAGTGCTTGCACTCCTTTTAAAGTAGATATCCCGCCGACAGATTCAATCAAGTATTTTAAGAAACAAGTATTTATTTCTTTAAACTGTTGTTGAAGGTTGACATTTTGTGCTAAATCAGAACTGGACTCGTATTCAACTCGGACAGGTAAATCGTGCCACTCATACAGAGTATTATAAATACTGGTTGTTAAATTTAGTGTCTTCAGTTATCTTGTGCTGTTTATGGACCTGATTTATACCTCAATTCCTGTAAGATTGACATTTTACCCCACTATGTGCATAGACTTATCATATAGCAAACAAGATCTATTGGAGCAAACGTTAGTGATAGCGGTGATAGTCTCCGGATAATAAAGAATCTTTGCGGTAACTATATCTCTGGAGAATTCACAGATTATGCTGAAAAAAAATTCAGCTCAAATATGAATGGTTTAGCAAAAACACAGTAAAATAATATTGTATTTGATTAGTATGTCTATATGCGGTAGGTTTGATTGTTTATTTGCACCTCACAATCTCGGTGTTATACAATCAATAAAATATAACGAGGATTTTTCTAGGCCCCATCCCATTCCAAAATATAACGAGGATTTTCATTTTCCCCAAGAAAGCAAAATATTTTCCCAAAATACAAAAAAACATCAAAAAAATAATCTTATATGAAATGTAGCCCTATTGGACAGTGTATTTGTTGCAGACTTGTATAAGAGCTTGGTTTTGAAACTATTCCAAACATTTTTAGTGCCTTACTATGTAATACAGTAGGATTATTCTTTTTCCCATTTTGTAGATTTCATGCACATTTTCCCCAATTCAAAAGGCTCCTGGCCCCACTTCCAAAAATGCAGAAAAATCGCTGTATAAGCATGTTTATAAGCACATTTTTTAGCTCACCTATAAAGCTGCAGACTCAAAGGTTAGCTATTGGGATCACTCTTTGTCCGTCATCCTTTGTCAACTTTTGCTTTAAACTACTTCTCCTCAGAAAGGGGCGTTCGTGGCCGAGTGGTTAACGTCTCTGACTTGAAATCACTTGCCCCTCACCGCTGTAGGTTCGATCCCTTAGGGGCCTAGGAATCTTTATGTGAGGAAGCTATCCAGTTGGCTTGCGGAACGTCGGTGGTTCTACCCAGGTGCCCGCCCGTGCACGAAAATTGCCCTGGGTCTTTCTCCACCAATGGAAGCTGGAAAGTCACCATATGACCTTAGCTGTTGGTGCGACTATAAAATCCAATTCAGTCAATTCTCCTCAGAAACCTAATGGTCCAATATGACCAAATTTTTAATGGATGATTCTGTTCAAATAAGGTCAACCCGACATCCAAGATGGCCGCCATTACTCATTACTATAAATGGTAGAAACCTAAAATATTTTTTATCAAGGAGCCCTGAAAACAGTCTATTAAATCATTTTGGAATTATTTTATTATTAGAATTTTGTGTTTCTGGGTTTCAAGAACCTCATTACTCAATGTCCAGTAAAACCTCAGTGTTTTCTGAGAATGTAATGAGCTTTAAATTCATTGGCTCAATTTTTATCACTTAACCAATCAGAATGCTTCATTCATATTTTCATTTGATTGTTTCTATCATGACATCACACCCTGGTATTATGACATCACACCCTGGTATTATGACATCACGTCATGCCATTATGACATCACGTCATGCTATTATGATGCAACTCAGTGTGTTCTCAGAACTGAATCAGCCTTTTAATTGCTGTGAGAAACAGATTAAGACTGTTTGTATCACTCATTGAGTAATGAGTTTCTTGAAACCAAGAATCACAAAATTCTAAAAACGAAATAATTCTAAAATGATTTAATAGTCTGTTTGAACACATTTTGACAGTTTCTCTTCATTAATTTTTTGAGGGAAACATTTGAACAATCTTCTTTTCTGAAACCGTAAGGCGTCATATGAAGCATTAGCTTATTGTCCTCAACATAGTTTGTTCAAATGTCTACCCTGAGCTCAAATTTGGCTCTGCAGTGGTGTCACAATTTTACGTAATTATAGTAATAAAGAAAAATCTTTAAAAAAAAATTCATCTTCTCTGAAACTACAAGAGCTAGAGTTCTAATATTTAGTATTAGCTTATGGTCCTCTACCAATTTTATGTAAAGGGTCAAATTTGCCTCTGGTCACCATAGGTGTCACAGTTAACATACTTTTGTAGGAAAATCTTTTTGAAAAAATTGTCTTCTCTAGAACTATTTGGGCTAGAGTTTTAATATGAATGTAGCATGGGACTGTGGTCCTCCAATTTCTACGATGGCTTGGGCTGTTATGTAAAGTATATTGCATGCAGCATTAGCTTACGGGTCCTTCCCAAGTTTGATCAAGTAAGGATCCTGGGGTTAGATTTGACCCTGCCTCAGCGGTAAACAGAGCTGTTTTATCTGACCCTTTTCTGTTATGGTTGCAAGTGAATACCATGATCATCAGGCGAGCATTTCATGGCCATTTGGTCATCTTGTTTAAATATATTCGCACCATTCTATACAGAATTACAAGAGATGGGGTATTTATTATAAACTGAAGTCCGATATCTGTATTAAAGTGTCTCATATGTATGTCAATATGAAGTGAAAAATAGTGTCATAAAGTGTTCTAGTACAATTTAAAGAAAATAATTTAAACAGATTTTGAACAATTTCGTCTTTCCAGACAGAATAAAAACCCAACAGAAGTTTCTCAATCAGTTTATTATACACCCGCTTTCACAAAGTGAAGTGGGGCCTATATAGGAATCGCGTTGTCTATAACGTCCCGGCGAATAGCGCAACACATTTTTATCCCGTTGCCTCGCTTCCCGTAACACATTTTTATTACTAGCAGTCCTCAAACAGTTTTGAAAGGGTTGTTCCCAAACTTGATCTACACTCAATAACTGATGACCTTATGTCCCTCTACATCACCCATTGTTGATTGCCTAATTTATTACAGAATTGTGGCCCTTTGTTTGACTTCAAATTTAAGCGGGAATAGTCATCATCTTCAGTGATCGTTCTAGTTTATTTTCAAAATTACAGATTTTAAGAAAGGGAAATTACTCGCTTTTTGTAACCAAAATATTGAAATTGTACACATGTCCTCTTTCAAAACTAAACATACTACTATAGACATTTTAAAAATGTTCAAAAAACAAATTACACATTTATAGCTCCACTTTTTGAAGAAAGAGCAAGCAGTTCTATGCTCCTGGTTTGTTTTGTTACACATTCAGTGTTTACCTTTCATTAAAATGCCATCAGCATCTCATTTGCATTTTTTCCGCATTCATTGCATACACACTGCGTCATTGCGTGGGCGTTTCATCATGTAATTTAACCTTTGTGGAACTGACTCATTATCTCCATCTAGCGTGTCGTTAAACAATTTAAAAAAAAGAATCGTTATATTTTTTTATACTTTAAAAAACTTAGTTACTTCCTTGTCACTTTATTATGTAATGCAAACTTTATAAATGCTTAAATATTTCAATCAGCATTATTGAATTCATGAATACTATTTGACAAGTTTTTTTTTCCATTTCAGCACGCCAATGCCAACTCAGTGGGATATTTCATCACCCAAGATTCTTCATTTGGCAACCTCATTCTTCCCGTCCTGCCAAGATTTGAAAATGCAAGAACTTAAAATATGACTAGTGAAAATTGCACAACGCTAACATTTTCCTGCCACAAATATCATATGTACATACATTCAACAATAATGTGAAAATTGAATAAATACAATAGTTATTGCACTTTACAATGTGGTTGCTAGGCACTTGCATGTCATCTGCTAATCACTAGGCAGCCTGAAGGTCAAAGTCAGTGGTGTTGTGATAACAGGAAAATGTCGTCTCTGTTAAAACTATAAAAAAAAACATTGAGATGAATGACATGCTATTCAAAATATGGACTTTTACGTCTTGAGATGGCAAAGTCAAGGCAAATCCATAATGTGTTAACTTACCTTGTCATTAAGCATAACTTTGGGTTATATTTGCACTTAAAGCCTTTCATGCGGCTATGACCCAAATATTGTAAGTATTTCCATGAATGTGACAGTAGGGACATTTTGTTAAATTTGTATAAAAAAAATTACAAAATTGAAACAACAGCTATGTTTTTTTTAAACTGATATGCCTTTAGATGTGATATCTGTTAAATATAAACTGAATACCAGTACATGTGGATCTGGTATGGTGTATTTCAAGGTTGGGATGGTAGTTTGATTCTGTGGTGAGCCCTGTGTGGTTCCCGTGCAAGAATAGGGCTACTGGTTATCCAGGAAGAGGGGTAAAATCCCACTGAATTCATGCTCATTTTGTAATTTTTTGTCACGTTCATTAAAGGTCTTCATCATCGTCCGTATATTGTTTCAGGTGCTACTTGAGTGGTGGCAGAAAAAAATGATCGTGGCTCCAGTGAAAAATGGAGTGTTTACAAAAGAATTTGCATCATTCCTGTTGACGCCATATAACCTTTTTGTGTTGGTGCGCTTTAAAATCCTATTTAGATTCAAATGATATTGTAGTGAGGATGGGTGCTGAATAACCAAAGTTTGCTAGTTTTAGACACCACCACAACACCATGCCCTTATATTACTATGGGCAAGTCACTTATCATCCGATGCTTCATCAGTCGGATGAAAATGTTGACAGGCAGTCGTACCGGAGACCTGTTTCGGGCATATAAAAGACACCGAGAAATAAAACATATTACGAAAGCATGGAGGTGGCGCATTCCTCTATTATATCCTCTCACTCTGGGAGCGGCTCTAAATAACCTAATCAATGTGTTTATGACCAATAATTATACCCCATGGGCTATATAGGAATCACGCTGTCTGTAACGTCCCGTTGCGTAACACATTTTTGCTTACATTTGCAGCGATTTTCTTTGCTTTAAATGCTATTTATCAATATACAATATATCATCTGCGTAACTACTATTAGGCCATATAGGCCCAGGCCTATACATCAATTTGAAAAATGAAAAGTCCAAAAATGCAATAAAAACAGAAGCTGGAGTGGGTGGGGGGGGGGGGGGGGGGGGGGGGGGTTAATGGACAACATTTGTTTCTTATTAGTCCTCTACCGGTCTACACCAGAGGGACTATAGGATTGCACTCCGTCTGTCTGGCAGTCTGTCGCACTTCGTTTCCGCTCAATAACTTCAGTTAGGAATGTGATATTGGAATGAAACTTTATGGGTAGGTAGCTTATATGAAAAGGAAGCTTGGGATTGCATTTGGGGTCACTGGGGTCAAGGTCACGATTATTAAAAATAGAAAAACGGTTTCCTCAGTAACTTCAGTAAGGAATGAGATATTGGAATGAAACTTTTTGGGTAGCTAGCTTATGTGAAAAGGAATCTTAGGATTGCATTTGGGGTCACTGGGGTCAAGGTCACTGTTACTAAAAATACAAAAACAGTTTCCGCTCAATAACTTCAGTTAGGAATGAGATATTGGAATGAAGCTTTATGGGTAGGTAGCTTACATGAAAAGGAAGCTTAGGATTGCATTTGGAGGGTCACTGGGGTCAAGGTCACTGTTACTAAAAATAGAAAAACATTTTCTGCTCAATAACTTCAGTTAGAAATATGTTTAGTCCCATATTTTTTAGACAGTTCATTGGGCATTATACGCTTCTAAATTTAACAGGCTACCTAATGCAGTAACACATTACATTGCTGTTAGGTTACAATATGCATTTACATGTTCATGTGTCACTTTATCCAAGGAGAAAATTAATTATCCTCCAAAAAAAATGTTATCAAACAATGAGGACATTGTATTGCATAGCAATACTTCTCCTTGTTTTATTTTACAGTGTAGGTAATTCAACTTTGTCAAATGTTAATTCTCAAATTTGTCAAAAACATTTTCTTTAAAGATCACACAAGTGTTCTGTCAAATATACACAAAACGCACCATTACATAGCAAAGTTTAACAAAAAAACGCAGAGGGAGCTACGCCTTTATATATGATAATTTAGAACTATGACTGCGTTGTTCTCAAAAATAGCGGCTTCCTTGAACAACCTCCAAACGGTCATATCTTTTTTGTTTTTCATTCGATTTTTATCTTTCTTTCACCTGCTACCAAGTTTTCTAGAACTCTCAAGCTGTTTGAATGTATGCCTGCATTCCCTTTAAGTTCTACCATACCAATCTTTATGACATTTGCTATGCATTTTGTATAGAGATTAGTAATACCTGATTTAAGATTGGAGCCAGTAGGTCAAGGCCGCAGTGAACTTAAACTTGACCCTTTAATGGATTGTCACACATCTAGTTTTCCATGACCTTTGTTCATGAAACTAGAAGTAAGATTCATTTGGAGTTTGTCAGATGTCTGCTGAATTCAAATCATGAGGTCAATGATTGACCTTTAACTTGACCTTGAAATAATTTTTTTTACATGAAACTTTGTAAATATTATTAAATTTGGAATTGTTCATTTAACAACTGAATTTTAGATAATTAGGTAAAAGTCTGAAAATAGTTAAGGCACACCATCTCATATGTGACACAACTTAGTTATGTTCTTGAAACTTTTAAAGTTTGATCCATTTGGTGTTGTCATCATAAGATCATGGGTCAGTGTCACTGCACTTAAATTGACCTTTAAAATTGTTGCGACACAATGTCTCAATTTTTGCATGACCTATGTTCATGAATGTTGTAAATATGATCCATTTGGTTTAAAAATATTTTATTTCTATTTCTCATTATTATTACAGCATGGAATCTGTACACAATAGCAGAAAAAGGATTAGAACGAAAGTAAAATACTTATGTTCTTCTCCTATGTATGGAATTAATTGTACACAGTTGATGGCATAATAAGTTGATAGGTAGTTAGTCGATACGTTTACAATATACAAGCTGGAAGTATGAAAAAAGCAAAAGCTACGTTAACAAACTGATTCTAGAATAATTCTTAGCAAACATAATAAGATGAAGTAGCACTTAAATATAATAGAAAATGAAATAAACAGAACAAACAAAAGGAACAAAATTAATAAAACAGAACTTGAGAATTCATCATTCAAATAGGCAAAATGAATGAAATATAAAAATATATATTTGGAAATTATAATTCTTAAGTGAAGAATATAAATATAAATGGGGAGTTTGGGGACGACACAAGGGAGTAGAGGGTAGGGGTGTACCATTTAAAGAATTCAATAAAGGAAGGAACCGAGCTACAAGTTAAAACGTTTTGAGTTTTTAATATAATTATGAACTGCGTCAAAAATACGAATGTTTGCATCGTATGCTTCATTTTTGATCTCCAAAGAGCAGTGTTTTCAATGTAATATTTGGTAAACGTGGTAATGAATTCATGGGAACGTTTCTTGTATCGCTGTACTTATTGCAGTGGAAGAAGTAGTGTTCAGCGTTTTCTACACGACCACAGGAACAAAAAGCTGAATCAGCCATGTTTTTGGAAAACAGATCATTGTTAAGGGAGCTGCAGTTAGTACGAAGTCTTGTGTGCAATATCTGAAGGTTTCTTTTTCCAAACTGGTAGTGTTTTGGAATTGTATTATTTTGACTGTTCAGTGAATGTTTGAATGAGCAAACTGTTTTGGCTTGTCGTGAGTCTTCACTTAGCTCATTCCATTCACGAATGACGGATGGGAGAAAAGAGTTATAGTAGTAGTTTGTTCGAGCATTGATAGTTTGTATATCTATGGAGTTACGTAAGTGATACCTGGAAGAATTACCTACTGAAGATGGAACAAGTTCAGAGAGGAAATTTGGAGTAAGGTGGTTTATCATTTTATAAAACATAACCAGTTTGTGCTTGCGACGCCTGTCTCCGAGAGTGTCCCAACCAGTTTCTTTGTAGAGGTTTTCAATGGAAATAAGTTTCGTTGCTCCGGTTACTATACGAGCAGCCTCATTTTGTATTTTGTCTAACTCATATTTCTCATATTGTGTGCAGTTATCGAACTACATCACCGTATTCTAAAATAGGTCTTATAAAGGAAGTATAAATAGTATCTAATGACTCTCTATCAAGCGTTTACTTAGCTTTCTCATAATGTTAATTCTCAGCCATGCTTTTGATTGAATGTATTCAATGTGTTTGTGCCAGGATAAATCATTTGACAGGAAAATGCTGAGGTGCTTGTGGTCCTCAACTTCATTTATCACTTTGCTGTACATAAATACCGGAGGGTGGTTAATAAAATTGACTTTTTGTGAAATGCGAAGTGATTTGGTTTTGGTTGGGTTAAAATTAACAAGCCATCTATCTGCCCATGCCGAAATTTTCAATAGGTCGGAATTAAGTGTATTTGCAGCAGCAATTGGATTATCAACTACAATGAATAGACCCATTTGCGGTAGGTCAGATGCCTACTAATGCTAAGAACTTCAGTTTGAAGGTCGAGAAGGTCAAGGTCACAGTAACCTTAACTTTACATTGAAAATGAATTGAAACAATATCTAATGTTTTACCTGCATTGTGCTTGTGAATTTTTGCAGTATGATTCTGCGATAGTGTTAGATATTGAGATCAATATATTTAAATGGGAGACATGTTTTTTCACGAGTATATGGATAAGTTTGAGTGAAAAAACAATACACACCTCCTATTGAGTGGAAGAATTTCTGATAATAGAACCCAGTTGTTGAATACGCTATTTTTTACACATTTTAAGATCTTTTTTTTTGGTGTATACATGTACTTTACTTAAATTTTAGAAATAGATTATTATTAATTTCTTAAAGTCTTCATGGTTATCACACATGCGTGATTATGAATTTTCTTTTTACCAGAAATCCTAATCTGTCAACTTTGGAAAGTTTCCTAGCTTTGTCATAAACTCAGTACAACATTAAATAAAAAAAAAACAGTGGTTACAAGCTGGCAATTCTATTTATAGCCAGTTTCATCATTTATAGCATAATACAATAAATATGTCTCCTTATCTTATGTAATTTTCTAGCATATGTGAGCACCGTTATCCTGTTTGAAGAAAACAGAACTAATTATAGATTGTTTTATAGTTTTTCTTTGCATGAGAAAACATTTGCTTAACAGTTCTACCATTCATCATGTCTTATCGTTTGAAGTGGTCACACATATAAATCATTTTGTTATAATATGGGTTCATTCATGTCCTCGTGACCGCTGCGGCAAGGAAATTACGCCTCGCCAGTATTTGACTGGTGATTCTTGATGTGTCTTTCCTTTCTGCTAAAACTTGAGTTTTCTTTTAATTATGATGCATGTGTATTTTTTCACAACATTTTTGTACTATAAGCTCGACTGATCAAGGGAATCTTGCCTGTCCATCTGTAAGCCTTTTTCTTTATCTCTACTCCTTCAAAACTAGTTGGCAGGTTTCAACAAACTTGAAAATAACAGAGTTTGTGGTGTTTCATTTTCTCTATAACCATTAATGGTATTAATACGGATACAGCCTTTTTAGCTCTCCAAAGGTGAGCTGTTGAGAGCACTCTTCATCCGTCATTAAATTTTACTGTAACTGACTTCTAAGTAACTGCTTAGCCAATTCTGACCAAACCTGTACATATCATTAGCTTTCAAATTCGGTAAAATTAGGTCTGCATGACCTCAAAGATGGCCACTGTTACTAAAAATAGTATAAACTCTTATACTATCTTCTTTTAAAGAACCGCTCAACATATTTCGACAGTTCTTACTATGAAATGATCACTAGGGACTAACCTATTAAGTTTTTTTCAAATAAAGTCCCCTGGGTCAAATATGACTCATTCCTGCGAGTCCACAATAGAGATATTACATGTTTTTCCTAGATATTATTGGGAAAGGTGATCTTTTCTGAAACATCAAGTAATATTGCTCTTAACTAATGCATGTATCATTAGCTAATATGGTTCTCTACTAAGGTTGTTAACATCTGGTGTCAAATTTGGCCCTGTCTCGGGGGTCAAAGTTTTACATAGATTTATATAGAAAAATATTTGTTTTGAGATATTATGTTGTGGCGCTGTCTGTCTGTCTGTCCGAGCACACATTCACTACCTTAGGTGGTAGGAGGTGTGGCTTAACACAAAAAAATGCAATACAATTTATCCGTAACAACTTAAGCATATTGTTTGTATAAGTGGTCATTTCTTTTATATTAACAAAGGGAAAAAACACTTAAGGTACCATCCGTGGTGACATCCATCTGTCTATTAACTTTTACCTGACAGCATATTGTAGCTTTTAACTTGTAAAGTTTAAGATCTACAACAATGATCCAGTGAATACATCTGGTAAAGGCCCATAACTCTCTGTTTATTTTTTTTATTTTTTTCAAAGTTTTCCCTTTGAAAAAAGATATAATTTATGTTACTTAACCTTGCCTTTTACAAGTGATTGTGACTAATAATTTTCAAAGTATTGGTGTACAACTTTGAAACTTTGCACAAGTCTTTAACATGATCACGGACCTAATAACAAATATTTTTATTTCTGTGACATGTTCCAATGAATACATGATATAAAGGCCCATAACTCTCTGATTCATATGTTTTGAATTATTTCCCTTTGAAAAAGGTTTAACCTAGAAATTAACCTTGCCAGCAATGGGAATATATGCCCCGCTAGGCGGTGCTTTTGTTGATGTTGTCGTCCCGTATTTCAAAAATGGGCTACCCCTGCGGGTCCAAAGTTTTTATTTAGGAATTTCACTTATTTTATACTAATACAGGGAACACTTTTAAAATTGTCTTCTCTGAAACTACAAGAGCTAACGCTCTGATATTTTGCACATATACATATTGGATGTGTTAGCATGCCTGTGGCTATCAGTTTAAACTAAAAGGTCATGGCCTGCATGTCGAGCCCTATGGTGAAGGAGTCCAGATTTATGATTTGACCAACACCAGTGTTAATATCGCAAGGTATTCGTTCCTTTATACTTAATATTTTATTTAATTAATGTCATTAACAGCGAGGGATGCATGTCGTAGCGGAGACCGGTCATATCCTATATTTTGTTCAAAGTGTACATGATGTTACTGTTAGGTGCATATAAGGAACAGTTTGATGAAAATCCTGCAAGGAACATGTCATAGCGGAGAACGGACGTGACCTATATTTCATCCGGAGTAGGTCGCAGTGACCCGACATTTTGCTCATGTTGTAAGATGCATATAAGGATCATTCTGGTGGAGTTTGGTGAAAATCCTCCAAGAAAGGAGCAGGATACGCATGTCGTAGTGGAGACCGGATGTGACCTATATTTCGGGTATTGCTACGTAACTCTTCTGCGACAAGCATTATCACAAGCTGACTTCTATGGTGTCAGACGTGATTTACAAACTTCGTAAGATCCTTTGTCATAATAACTTCCATATTGCCATAATTGAACTTGTTAGACAGTTTATCAAAAGAGGTTATGAACCTATATTATATTTTACAACGCATTGCATGTTTAACTTAGGGTCTGAGTGTCCCACTCTGCCCCTGACACACACACACACATACCTTTTCGTACACCGGATTTCGGCAGATGTAGAGAGTACTCCGAGGCATGGTTAGCCGGACACTAACTACGAGAATCATAGCTTTTATGGTTTCTGAATAATTCATATTGTTTAAATAACTGATAGTTCAGGCGTCTAGCTCACTAAGAGCTTATGTTGTATTGTTGTATGTCTTGCCGACTCAAAATAAATTGTATCTTGTATTATCTTAGCTACGCCACCCCTTCTACATCAAGAAAACTTTATTATATATCAACTGACATTTCCTCATAGAGATTATTTTAGTGGGTTAATTCTCTTTTTAGTGTTTTGTGTTATAGATCCAATACAATACTGATGCTGTTAAACAATGCTAAAAACTTGACCAACTCTGACTGACATGCAATTTAATATATACTTTTTATGAAAACATAAAAAAACAAAAAAAAAACAACAAGTGTGTACAGTAATCAACTCCATTGATATTTCGATCTTTCTACGGGCTATGAAAAATCATTCAAACATTGTGATGCCCGAAACTAGCTAATGTTTTTATTATACTAGCAACAGTTTATTGCAGGCATGTGCAGCAGAAATGTAAATATTACAAATTAAAAAGCACTTCAACTGCTTAACCGGAACAGTAGGAAAGAGTTAAGAAAACACAATGTATATTTACTGTCAACGTGTTTTATTTAACTAGCATAACATTCTGAAAGGTGTAAACTCCTTCTGAATTTTATCAGATGAAATTATTTTATTCAACTAATACTAATCAGTTATTTTAAATTGTATTTGAGCGCTGAAGACACGATAATAGCGAGGTTGTGTAAACTTAAAATCGATTTAAGATAACCAGTGGGCCAATATGACCGTTCCAAATCGGTAACCCTGTCTTCATCACTCTTTGTGTTGTGTATTGTCCTTTTCATTGAATAGTTAATTTGCTCTTTGTTTATGGTACAGTGGGCATATATGGTGCCATTTGGTGCTGTGATTTCTATAGGACCATTTTTTGACATTTTAATAATAATAATAAAAATATTAATAATAATAATAATAAAATAACAAACAGAAAAGACGAGCAACTTGGTATTCCTAATTATTTTTATCACCGCACATAGACATTGTGTCTGACTAACACTCGACATATTCTGTTTGAATAGTCTAAAAAGAGATAACTAAGTATTACTTATTTGCCCAAGTTATAATACCGTAATGATACTTGTTATAAAAATATTTATCAATTTGCACAATTGTACAATAACATACATATTTACAAACAGTAGTTACATTTCCTAAATACATGAAAGGACAGAATAGATAATCAACTCCTCCGATTTTCACTAAACAAGGAAGTATCAGTATGATAGTAGGGCATATTTTCAGAACTTTCCGGTTTCAAATGAGTTATGGCGGAGTTCCGGGAATTGTTTATATATATAGTGCTATAAAAGAAAAAATCTAAAAAAGTTTGTTTTTTCTCAGAAACTGCTAGGCCAATTACATTTACTTTTTGCACGAAGCATATTATTGACATGGAATTTTCACAAATAATGTTCATGTGGTACGACAATGGCCACACCCTGGCGGACCAATATGAGGTCAGCAGTATTGTTGTAGGATTGTACGACGAGCCAAAAAGGTTATATATGGGCCAACACGAAGGAACATTCCATGTCCACCCTCCATATACATCCCCCACTAAATTTATTATATTAGAGTACAGAATTCACATGTGAACAGTTGGAATACATATATAGTATATTAAAGTATATTAATTAAAATGGCTATATATTATTTTAGCAACCTAAACATCATACAAGTGCATGCTTAACATTTAAATTGCATTTAAACTTATTGCATTTAAATTTATTGCACTTATGTAGAAGTTTTATCTATATACAGATTCGAATATTGATTTGAGTTTATATTGAGGCACTTATACTATTGGTATCATTCAATGAAATATATGGCAAACGGCATACGTAAGATTCTCTGAAGAAGGCCTTAGTTTGACCGCAACTACTTTTGAATCAAGTGTGATTTACCCTCATCTGTTGACTTTGAGATAGTGTTGATTCCTATGAATGGCGGAGGTATGCAGTACTGGTTCTACGCAGGGAAATGTGGGTGGTCTGTCTCCATCACGAAAATATCGACCATCATATATGGCTGATGAGCTGTAAAAACATCATTCAACCAACCAGGCAGCCAACCTGAATGATACACCGGAATGGACGAGTATTCGTTCTGTATAATAAACCATTTATAGTCCGCTGATAATGTGAATTTATAATGCCATCGTAAATCGTATGACCTTAAACATTATGGTGATGATGTACAATTGCCTGTAATTAATTTGCTGTTTAACGGCTCACTGTCTAACGGCTCATCAACACTGATTAATGGCTCACTGTTTAACGGCTCATCAACAACGTTTAACGGCTCACCAACACTATTTAACGGCTCATCAACACTGTTTAACGGCTCATCAACACTGTTTAATGGCTCATCAACACCGTTTAACGGCTCATCAACACCGTTTAATGGCTCATCAACACTGTTTAACGGCTCATCAACACTGTTTAACGGCTCACAAATACTGTTTAACGGCACATCAACACTGTTTAACGGCTCATCAACACTGTTTAATGGCTCATCAACACTGTTTAACGGCTCATCAACACTGTTTAACGGACACTGTTTAATGGCTCATCAACACTGTTTAACGGCTCATCAACACTGTTTAACGGCTCATAAATACTGTTTAACGGCACATCAACACTGTTTAACGGCTCATCAACACTGTTTAACGGCTCATCAACACTGTTTAACGGCTCATAATACTGTTTAACGGCACATCAACACTGTTAAACGGCTCATCAACACTGTTTAACGGCTCATCAACACTGTATAACGGCTCATCAACACTGTATAACGGCTCATCAACACTGTATAACGGCTCATCAACACTGTTTAACAGCTCATCAACACTGTATAACGGCTCATCAACACTGTTTAACGGCTCATCAACACTGTTAGGTTATTGCGAGCCAACAGAAAGAGAGGGAAAGGATAAATAGGAATCAGGGAACCCGGCCCTACTGGTCATCGAGGGGCGTCCGTGGCCGAGTGGTTAACGTCTCTGACTTGAAATCACTTGCCCCTCACCGCTGTAGGTTCGATCCCTCAGGGGCCTAGGAATCTTTATGTGAGGAAGCTATCCAGCTGGCTTGCGGAACGTCGGTGGTTCTACCCAGGTGCCCGCCCGTGTACGAAAATTTCCCGGAGGGGCACCTGGGGTCTTCCTCCACCAATGGAAGCTGGAAAGTCGCCATATGACCTTAGCTGTTGGTGCGACTATAAAATCCAATTCAATCGTTATACCGAAGCATTGTGGTGTAGTGGTTATAGTGTCTGCCTTGCATTCGGGAGGTCGTGGGTTCGAGTCCCCTGACCGCGTCATACCAAAGACTTTAAAAATGGAGTAGCTACTTGTAACCCATGCCTGACAAGCAAATAATGGGTAGTACTACGTCTGGTCAAAAACCGTCTGGTCAACCCGGTGTCAGAATAATGTGTCTGGGTGGGGTATCACGTACTACGGCGTGGTATTCCAGTGTGGCAGCACTATATCTGCTTCAAGTAGACTGTAGATAGATACATAGCACTACACACAATCACTCACGCAATAGTCCAGACATAATGCCGAGCCAACGGGGGATTCTTCTCGGGGGCTCATATGGTAGAGGGACTTTAAACCTTAGAAATCATCATCATTATCTATCGAATAGATGCCTATGTTCCCTTAGCCTCGTCCGTCGGATGGATGCGCAAACCGGGCTGTCCCGTGCATCGGAGTTACATATTTACAGAACCATAGGAATCCTTTCGTTAGTAAGAGTAGGGCAGGTTCCCGAATTCCTATTCCTATGTGGCCTTTCCTTGTCTTTTGGGGCGACTCTAAATAACATATTGTGTTAATGAGGTTGATGAGCCGTTAAACAACATCCATTTAATTCTGTTTTTAGAGTGTCATTAAGGACCTATTTGGAGAATATTGTACCGGGGTGCGGGGTGTGGCTGAGGGGGGGGGGGGGGGGGGGTACGGTTGAGTGTTTATATTTGTATAGAAACTGTGAATCACTGCTTCACTTGAATGAGAAGGGGGAGTGAGTGTGGTGATATTCAATTTTGTATCAAAGTAAAGCTTTTGTACGAACAATAAAGAAGTATCAACTAGTTTGTATTTAGTATATATAGATATATCGCTAAATTGTTAACTTGGGTCTCAATTTATATACCTGAGCTCAAAGGTCATGTAGATTTTTCAGTGACCAGGCCCCACGATTATCAACCAATCTCCTTGCTCAACTAAAAAATCAACTCCAGATCAGCCAGTGATAGCCATGCTTTCATGGTTGCACACATTTTGATTGGATAATTTAAAGTTGAGCACTTGAGTATCGAGTTTTGTATATACTCTTGAGGCCTGCATTGAAAAATAGGTCCTTAGGGCGATCTTACATTCATGCTCCTCATAGTGGTGAAAAACATACATTTATCGTGCGTGCACGTGCATCTTTGTCTTCAAAGACACACATCTTAATGAAAAATATAGGAAATCAAGCTGGTTGATTGGCTAAAATGTACTTAAACTTTAGGCTAACATGTACCTAAACTTTATATTGCGTTCTTATGTTTCATGCACAATATTAGAACTTAAGCTCGTGTAGATTCAGAAAAGATCCATCCATCAACATCCACATACTTCTTTTTCTCGCCTCTCTGTTCGAATCTCATTGGGAGCTCAACCTGTATGTCAGAAAGTGTCGATTCTTACGAATAGCGGGGTATACAGAACTGATTCTATCCATGACAAATGCTTTGGTCTGCCTCTCCCACAAAAAATCAAAGAAACAAACCGTTTTTTATTTAATAAAACAAACTAAAAAACAAACACGCTCGGATAGTCGTTGCAGATTTATTACATATCCTCAAACGACAGTTTCTCATGTCGCCCAGGGCATTGTCTTATCTTTGCAGCCATCCATCATCTTGGTGACAACTTGCGAACACGACGAACCACTGCGAGAAGGCCTTCAAGTTGTAAACTTGTGCGCGACAGCTATACTGGTGTAATCTACTAAGGTACAAGTGTTGCGTGTATATAATTCAGAACTGTTGATCAACTGTGGAATACCTTCAACTGTGGAATACCTTAAATAAATGAGTACAGGGGATCTCGGATATTTTATTAATTAAAGGTAAGAGTGACATTTTGATTAATTTACAAAATTGGTGCTCACGAATATAGGCATCCAAACACGGTAGGGCGTTTCCGTACATTTTCTAAAGAAACTAAGCGGCAAAATTACACTACAGACCCGTTGATCAAAACTCTATCCAGGTGTTCAGGTCCTATGATAATGTATATGTGCCGATTAAAAGTAAACGTTCACAGGTTCTTAAAATATCGTGAATACGCGTAAACTGAATTATGAGTTAGTTTAAACTTATTTATTTTACATCGATTGTAACGAAAGCTCTATGAACTTATTTGAATCACTCTCGATGTCTTCCTGGGTAGAACCAGTTCTAAGCAATGCAGATAAAGTGTCTTGCTCAGGGACACAACGCATATGGCAATGGCGGGAATCGAACCAACGACTTTTGGATTATGGGTCCAACGCTCTACCACTAGACCACAGCGCTCCACTTAATTTATGAGTTGGTAACTCTAAATTCGATGCTCCAGTTTTGGGGTTTGGCCCGACTGGTTAAAGCCGTTTATATTGTGTCTACAGATTTCGGATTCTCAAAATCTGTAAGTTTTGTAATGAATTTTCCCGCTATTTGGGTGGTAAGTTTCTTTAAACGACAATGGCCATATCACTGGCCATCTCAGTCAATCACATATGATGTAAAAACCCTGGTACAGTGTTCATAATGAAACACGCCTTCAATGAACGCCATGCTGCCAGGTGTCATATAATAAGTCTGTGGAAGTGGACCATGCCCAAGTCATTTATGCGTATTTTATGGTCTTATTCACGTATAAATCATCAGGTGATCAAACCTAGTGGTTTGTAACTTCTCAGGTAGAAACATCAGCAGTGAAATTGGAAATGTTTCCTGCGTGTATTTTGCTTCTCCCATGTATGTATGACCATATACTTGGAGGTGTCACGATGACCTAGTGGCTACACATTTCAATTCTGAATTAAAACACCATAGGTTCGAGTCTTACTGGTATACCGCTGGATTTCTTCGGCTGTCTACACGTCCAATAGTCTCGCACGTCGGATGGGGACTGAAACCGGGCATCGTAGAATATCCCTAGAGCACGTTAAATACACATATATTCAATAAGACTTGAGAGCAGGGCACGGTTTTCGAATTCCAGAGTATCCATCACCTCTTTCTGGATAATATGTACCCGTTATACAACAACTGAATTTTATTTCAAATACTTGGACATCATTAGAACCATGTTTATCTATATTCTTGCATTATCGTGTACTAGTGTGTTTGTACAAGGCCACATTATGCAATAGCTTGTACTACTAAAGAGACAATAGCCCCACTTTTTATATCGCAAAACTACCGGTCTCAGGACCATGCATTATCTTGTGTATGACCAAACTACCGGTTTCAGGACCATACATTGTCTTGTGTATGACCAAACTACCGGTTTCAGGACCATACATTGTCTTGTGTATGGCCAAACTACCGGTTTCAGGACCATACATTGTCTTGTGTATGACCAAACTACCGGTTTCAGGACCATACATTGTCTTGTGTATGACCAAACTATCGGTGTCAAGACCATACATTATCTTGTGTATGGCCAAACTACCGGTGTCTGGACCATACATTGTCTTGTGTATGGCCAAACTACTGGTGTCAGGACAATACATTGTCTTGTGTATGGCCAAACTACTGGTGTCAAGACCATAAATTATCTTTTGTATGACCAAACTACCGGTGTCAGGACAATACATTGTCTTGTGAATGACCAAACTACTGGTGTCAAGACCATACATTATCTTGTGTATGGCCAAACTACCGGTGTCAGGACCATAAATTATCTTTTGTATGACCAAACTACCGGTGTCAGGACAATACATTGTCTTGTGAATGACCAAACTATCGGTATCAGGACCATGAATTATCTTTAGTTTGACCAAACAACCGATATTGGGACGGTACCATAAATCATGTTGTGTATGAGCAAACTACCGGTGTCTGGACCATACATTGTCTTGTGTATGGCCAAACTACTGGTGTCAGGACCATTCATTGTCTTGTATATGACCAAACTACCGGTGTCGGGACTATACATTGTATTGTGTATGACCAAAGTAACGGTATCGGGACCATACATTGTCTTGTGTATGGCCAAACTACCGGTGTCGGGACCATAAATTGGCTTGTGTATGATCAAACTACTGGTGTCGGGACCACATATTGTCTTGTGTATGACCAACGTACCGGTGTTAGGACCATGCATTATCTTTTGTATGACCAAACAACCGATATTGGGACGGGACCATACATTATCTTGTGTATGACCAAACTACCGGTGTCGGGACCATACATTGTCTTGTGCATGAACAAACTACCGGTGTCGGGACAATACATTGTCTTGTGTATGGCCAAACTAACGGTGTTGGGACCATGCATTGTCTTCTGATGGCCAAACTAACCGTGTCCTGACCATGCATTGTCTTGTGTATGGCCAAATTAACGGTGTCGGGACCATGCATTGTCTTGTGATGACCAAACTACCGGTGTCAAAACAATGCATTGTCTTGTGTGTGACTAAACTACCGGTTAGGGACCATGCATTGTCTTGTGTATGACCAAACTACTGATGTCGGGACCATGCATTGTCTTGTGTATGACCAAACTACTGATGTCGGGACCATGCATTGTCTTGTGTATGACCAAACTACTGATGTCGGGACCATGCATTGTCTTGTGTATGACCAAACTACCGGTTTCGGGACTATGCATTGTCTTGTGTTTGGCCAAATTAACGTGTCGGGACCATGCATTGTCTTGTGATGTACAAACGGACGGTGTTGGGACCATTCATTGTCTTATGATGGCTAAACTACCATTGTCGGGATGTCTTGTGTATGGCCAAACTACCAGTGTCGAGACCATACATTGTCTTGTGTATGGCCGAACTAACGGTGTCGGGACCAAGCATTGCCTTGTGTATGGCCAAACTACCGGTGTCGGGACCATGCATTGTCTTGTGTATGGCGAAACTTACGGTGTCGAGACCATGCATTCTCTTGTGTGTGGCCAAACTACCGGTGTCGGGACCATGCACTGTCTTGTGTATGGTCAAACTACCGGTGTCGGGAGCATGCATTGTCTTGTGTATGACCAAACTACCGACCGGTGTCGAGACCATGCATTGTCTTGTGTATGAACAAACTACCGGTGTAGGGACCATGCATTGAATTGTGTATGGCCAAACTACCGGTGTCGAGACAGTGCCTTGTCTTTTGTATGGCCAAACTACCGGTGTCGGGACCATGCATTGTCTTGTGTTTGACCAAACTACCGGTGTCGGGAACATGCATGGTCTTGTTTATGACCAAACTACCGGTGTCTCTGGACCATGCATTGTCTTGTGTATTGCCAAACTACCGTTGTCGGGACCATGCATTGTCTTGTGTATGGCCAAACTAACGTTGTCCCGATGAACTGTCTTGTGTATGACCAAACTACCGGTGTCGGGACCATGTCTCGTGTATGACCAAACTACTGGTGTCGGGACCATGCATTGAATTGTGTATGACCAAACTACCGGTGTCAGGACCATGCATTGTCTCGTCTATGATTGAACTACCGGTGTCAGGACCATGCATTGTCTCGTGGTGTATGACCAAACTACCGACATTGTCTTGTGTTTAGCCAAACTACCGATGTCAGGACCATGCATTTCCTTGTGTATGACCAAACTACCGGTGTCAGGACCATACATTATCGTGTGTATGACCAAACTACCGGTGTCAATACCATACGTTGTCTCGTGGTAAATTTCTTAATATGCAGTTCCAAAACCGTTTTTTAAAGACAGATAGTTTTAGCATGAGTGATTCGGGCTTGACGCATTAGTTTACATACACTGATTATGTTCTGTTTGTTCATTCCTACCTCCATAGTACCTTCTAATGTCACTGCAAATGGTGTTAATGTACCGACCATTTTGATTTCTGGTGGGTGGGTGAGGTGTGTGTGTGGGGGGTGGGGGGGGGGGGGGGGGAGTGGGGGTGTGTGTGGTGGGGGGGGGGAGCCTGGGATTTTTTTTGAAAAAATATTCTGGCCCTTGAATTGCTGAAAAAAATATCCTGGCTCTGACTTGAGGGAAAAAAATAAACAGTCCCTCAAACTGTTGGAAAAAAAATAGTATAATCCAGCCTTCTCTCACATTCTTGAAAAAAATAATCTGGCTCCCTCTTTAGTCTATAATAAATGACGTAGATCTACTCAATCAACCAATGGATTCAACATGGAAATGTTTAACCACAACTTCTGCTCAGAAGTTTATCGAAATCTCCAGTTGAAATGCATTTAGAATACAGTGATAGTATTCATGGTTGTAATAAATGTGATGTATATAGATCATGGTAGTAATAAATGAAGTATACATTAGTCATGGTAGTTATAAATGTGATAAATGTGGTATACACTGGCAAAGGTGGTAGTAAGTGTGTTGTATAAAGTGTTATAAAGTGGTCATGGTAGTAATTTGGTATACATTGGTCAAGGTAGTAATGAATGTGATATTCATATAAAGTCATGGTTATACTTAATGTGGTACACGTAAGACAGTAATAAGGCTATTATTTTTTGATAACTTGTTTTACAATCCCTCCTACGACAAAACGAAATTAGGTATTGTATTTTTCCGTAGAGAATTTAATAGTTTATTGTTTTTAAATAGAACATTTCATTCTCTTCTTTTCAAATAAAATAAACTATGCTTTATCAATTTTTTATTTTTGTTTTTATCCCTTCCTCTTACAGCAATTCTCTGTGTTGATGGTTTGTAAAAGAAATAATAAAACATAATGGCCTAAATGTGATTGGCATTGGTCATGGTAGTATGTAAATATTGCAATCCTGTGCGGGGGACAGTGAATATTTGTCAACCTTCTAAGGCCATTTATTTTATTATACTGAAAAATATCTTTGAAAAAGATATTTGGTTCTGCTAAATATTCCTTTGAAATAAAACATGAGAAAACATTATTGCTTCTCTATGTTCAAAATCACTATTCTCAGCACCTAGAAAATAAATGTGCAGATGGTTATTAGTTTTCTTTCGGAATCTTCAGCTGTGAACTCATGAGTAAACTTTTCAACTCATCTTCAGAAAGTTGTGCAAACTGTGTCCGCCAATTTAGTAAATGTTCACTGATTTTCATTTGCGCATGTATACATGCACTGTTCAGCATAGGACACCCCAATAGTCATATAAACTTGCTTTGACTTCACAATCATAAGACAGTACAAATTATACTGGGATGACACTACAAAAAAGACCACTCCATGGAGACATTACAAGCGATGAGATATAACAAAAATGGGAAAATAACAGTCTGTGCAAACTTAACATGGGTGTTTGACATGAGGTATATTATTAATAAATTGGTATCAGTGGTCATGGTAGTAATAAATGTAGTATGCAAAGCTCATGGTAGTAATACATGGGGTATTCATTCAGTGGTCATGGTAGTAATGAATGGGGTATTCAGTGGTCATGGTAGTAATAAATGTGATATACAGTGGTCATGGTAGTAAACAATATGGTAAAGAATAGCCATGATAGTTATACATGTGATGTACTTTGGACATGTTAGTAATCAATGTGGTATGCAGTGGTCATGGTAGTATTACAATACAAGGGTCCCGGTACTTGTGCGATGGACTTCGTGAATATCATCGACAAGTAAGTGGACTTAAACCCCAGCATTCGGTAGGCCCTACCACCACTATTTATACACTGTAGCCAGTTAGCATTTCGTCTGCTTCAAGATAAGGATTTCAGTATTCTGACCAATTACTGTTCTTATTTTTACAGGTATAGATGCACCAACATTCAAAATTTGACAGTTTAATAGGAATAAAAGTTTTGCTCTAGAAAGTATAGAATACTTTATATAATTATTTTGATATATCTGAGTAGTGTTTAGTGTACTTACGTGCCAAATTTTATGGTTTAAAAATGCTTTATTATTTTGAAATTTGTGTTTAAACCTCTCTGAGCAGCATAATGCATCAAATTATCAGAGCAGTTTATCTGGGGCCATTTTTTTTATATACTCAACGCTTGCCTTTGAGAAGCAACTTCAGCCACATGCCAGTGTACTAGACAAAATAAAAATCCCGGCTTTAAAGAAATGAAAAAAAATAATATATTCCGGCTGAAAGGAAAATCTCATCCCCCCTCCCCCACCCCCGGTATCCCCCTCCCCCACCCCCGGTATGCTAAAACATCCGGAATTTTCCATTTACCTTTTATTTTCATTTTAATGATGGTACTTTTATTTGTTGATTTTTTATTTTTTATTTGATTTGTATTTATTTTTTATATTTTTATTTTTTATTTCTTTATAAAAATAAAACGTAGATACTAACGGCAGATATAATTATTACACATGCAATTAAACATGAATGGTGACATGTGTTAAGAATGTCTTTGATAAACAGGTGTGCCTCTTCCACCATTGCATTCCAGTGTCTTTGACTCATCAAAAGGACCAACAGCGGCAATTGGTAAACAAATAAACAAAGCATAAATTAACAAAGAACTATCTATAAAAGTGTATCATCAATAACACTCCTATCATCAGCCGACATGTTAAAAACATGTTCATTCGCAATGATGCCCCGCGGTAATTTCCGGGTACTGCACTATTTATCATATTTTTATATATTTATTTCCGCATTGAAAACATCTTGTAATTGGTTAAAACATTTAAAAAAATTCTCAATGAACAGGATTTGAAAACACGCTTTCGATGAACACTTATCGGAATACATCTCATGTTTTGCAGTTACTTCTTTAGCCTCTATGGCGCTGAAAACGCATAGTTTATATTTTAGCCAGTCATCAATCAGCTATAAGTGTAAACAATATATACGAGACCGGGATGTTTGGAAACAATTGTCACTAAACCATGCATTTATAAAACAGATATGATTAGTGTAGACCATATGACATACTATGGAAGCCTTGGAGGGACTTCCGACTTCATGATTTCTAACATCATCATTTCTACTTCACGACTTTATTACGTTTTACTTCATGTATTATAACTTCACCATGACTTCTAACTTCATCAAATCTAACTTTATCAATTCTAACTTCATCATATCTTACTTCATTACTTTTAACTTCATGGCTTCTAACTTCATGGCTTCTAATTTTATAGCTTCTAACGTTAATGATCAGAAACGTTTCTCTGGGGTATCCATTTTGGGGCTTTATTAAGCTAACCCTATGCATTTGCAACTCAGGAGATCACGCTGCCCCAGGCCGACTTATACAATTATGTTCTGACGGAACGTGTTGTATTTTTGCGCAGCTGCTGTCAGAGTAATGGCATGGCGTGTCATGACATATCTGATTGGTCATGACCAGATAGAATATATATATCCTTACTCTCATGTGCTTTCTCTGAGGCAAAATGAAATGAGGCCTATATGCTCAAAACTCGTTTGTCTATGTCATGATGTGTACACACTGTGTGACTGTACTGCAGTGGTGAACTCGAAAAGCTGTCAAATGGATCATCATGACATAATTAGGAATGTTTAAATACCTGCCTGCATTCCATATCGAACATATCAGTAGTTATATACTGATAGCCAAAAGAAACGCACCACCATTTTGAATATACAAATTACGCATAATGTTTCCATAAGCATAACCTAATAAATCTGGGTGTTTCCTAGTACCAAATACACCAATTATTAATGCTTGAAATGTCCCCAGAAATAAAAGCAACAGCAATAAGCAAAAACATTTTTAAAATGATAAAAGTGGTGCGTTTCGTTTGGCTTGCAGTATATCTACATTTAAAGATAAACTATGGAATTATTTTTTTAAGAACTGGTGGTGTCTCTTCTGACAATCACATACGAATGATCTGTATTAGTTTTTACAACATACACTTCGTCATCTAATTTATGTGTATAAGCATAAACGAATTGACATTACATAATACATTTCATTTGCTAATTCAGCTTTTCATCAGCGGTGTATGTGAAGAAGACGAGTCCTAAGGCTGATATGCATATGTCAAATATGATGTGATATGCTTCTGTGTAAGCCTATATATAACGATAAATGATGCTATATATAACGATAACTGGTGCAATGAATGACTTGTTTTGTATGTTTCATTATACGTATGCGTAAATGCCTGTTTACATTATCTATCTGTCTGCCTGCCTGCATGCCTGCCTCTCTCTCTCTCTCTCACTCTCTCTCTCTCTCTCTCTCTCTCTCTCTCTCTCTCTCTCTCTCTCCGTCGGTCCAAATCAATCCACATCCATCCACCCACTCATCCATAACATCAACAGAATAACCTTTAAGTTTGGCATTCCACACGTTTCCAATACGAAACAAACATGTCTTGGTTATGTTTTTTTTAAATCAAATTCAAAATTCAATTCAATTCCAATTGTGATCATCAGAATATATTATACCCACGCATTTATCTACCATGAAAAAAAAATGGAATATGCACTCAGAACGCATTTGTCAAGGTACATATAAACCACCAACACGTGACATTAAACATTATAACGACATGCCCAGATTTTGAAATGATAATTACACAGTAAAATGCTGCAGTGTGTTACATTCTATTAATTATTGCCGTATTAATATGCCACACATAGTATTCATAGTTTCATTAACATTATATATACGTGTCCCATATGGAATTAAATTAATTTTAAAACATCATTACAGTTATATGACTGACCCGAAAATATGTAGTAGTTTCGACTCAGCTGAAGTTACATGATAATCAGCTTGGTGTCGGCATACCCAGCATGAGGACAATACAATGGCAATAAATCACCTAACATGCCAGCTAATGAGCTAAAACTTTATCCATGCAGAATTAAATGTTAGAAGTATATAATCAATGCCTTATCTCTATTTGCAGATAGCATTTTATTACACCAACTTATTTCTATTTTTTTAATGCGCCTATGTGCTGGCATATAATTGATGCCCTGCTGTGCGAAAATGGGTATTTTATTGCTCAGTATGTATTACTTAAATACAGTGTACGCACCGTATTTTTCAGGTCTAAAATTTGAAATCGCCATAACAACTTTGAATATTGTACCAAACAGTTCGGATATTCTATTCCTTCTGATGTCATGTTCAAATCAATAGTGTTGAAATACTGTCATGTGCATTGCTCATGCCTAAAATATGCATTTGGTTGAAAATGAATTAATTTTAAATTGTCAGTCCCAAAAGTCATGGTATATGTAGAACTTGGAAGAAATTATTAAGAGTATGATTTTAAACTACTACACTCAAGAGATATGAAAACGCAACACGGGAATTTTCGCTATATATTGTATATACTGCATACTTAATTCCACATACTATTCCAAAGAAATCCCAAGATGTTTTGTAAAAATAAAATGTAGCAGTTAGTTAGAGAAAGGACACAACAGTGATGTTGTAGACGTTTTAATCACAGTACACTATTTTTTTTATCAATAAATTCATAAATGTTGAAGTTCCTCTCTGAAAAATTGAGCCATTTCAGTACTGTACTCTTAACGTAAAGGGTTTGCAAAAGTTTGCATCCTAACCAAACGCGTACTCTGTCAATAATGAAACGTTGAAGGAATACTAATAGCTGTGTTATGTGTTGTTTCAGTCTTTTTCTCCGAAAGGAAAGGTCTAACGTAGCCATGTACCATTCGATTAACAGCAGCATATTACACATACAATATATAGCGGAAATTCCCGTGTTGCGTTTTCTATCTCTTGAGTGTAGTGTACAATATTGTCCCATGTAATATATACTGAACAAAAAAAGAAACTTCCGCATATTAAGCTGTGATTTTCATAGGGTTGAATTTGTTACACTTTGTACACCAATCTAGATATAATTTCATCATTTTATACTTATCACTCAATCATTCTGTTCAATATTAATAATCATCAAAAACCAGAGTTAGTGTGTTGCTGCTAAAACATATTTTATTCAAATTGCGAAATCACTATATTTGTATTATAACGGGAGGTAATCTGAAAATATTCATTCTTGAAAGCTGTATGGCGCAAAAGTGAGTGAACAGGTCAGCTTACTTTCTTCGTCTTTTTGGTGCTGGGGTTATCTTCTGTTTATTTCATTAGAGCAAAACTGTGTTAAATCAAAGTTTAAACCTCAAGACTCGGAAATTCTGTTTAAACCAAAACAAGGGGAATAACTGTGCGTACACGTTTGATTCAAGGAAAATTGTTTTCATGACAGTGCTGGACTTTTAACAAAGGTATTAACATATAAGACCAAACAAAATATTTTCATTGTGTCTACATGTATGGGTAAAGTCGCGGAAGTTTCTTTTTTTGTTGAGTATATATACTAAATGAGAGTAATATATGCAAGTTCCCATGGATATATCAAGCATACCAGCTAGTGCTTTTTTGTTTTGTTTTAGATTTGGTTTTAGAATCTTGGAATAGACTCAGGCTTTTCAATGCTTAGATCATGGAATATAAAAAAAAAGTTTGAGTTTGAAAGAATTGTAAGTGCATTGTAACACCGTATATAGCTCATTCCGTATACAGCTCACCAGTGAGTTATATACGGAGCAATGTCTCCGAATAAAGCTCAAGGTGAGCTATATACGGAGCTCGTCTCCGCATAAAGCTCACGATAAGCTATATACGGAGGGCATGTGCCTTGATTCCGAATAAAGCTTACTCTTTTAAAAACTGAAAATGTTTTAAGTCCTGTTCCAATTATACTCATATTTCGTATTTGTATGATTATGATACATGAAAGTCTAAATATATGATTAAAGTATAGTTTAAGATATATCACTTGTAACGACAAGATCCTCATCTTTCCAGGACATATATAAAACTATATTAAAGATAAAGACGTGTTGCACTATGTTGTATTTTTGTAATATTAAGCGGTTGGCAGGCGCGTAGCGTGCCATACTCATTTACTCACGTGAGTAAACTTTACAATCAATGTCTGAAAAATTGAAAGATTTAAAACTCGAAAAATGCAATAAAATCGTAAGCTTTAGGAGGGTTCAGGTCTATTCTTCATTTTCTACAATGGTCAAAGTGTCATGACATATTATTACAAAATATGCCTGAAATTACACCAGAATGCACCATTTAAGACTACCATTAACCCAAATTTTCTTGGGAGGACCCCCAACCCCCCCCCGCAACTTAGTTGCAGCATTATTATAGGGTTATGGGGACGGGCGCAAGTCCTAATAGGTGTCCGCAAAGTAGGCGTTTAGGTATCGTGAGTAACTTTAATTTTGGCCACGCTACGCCCCTGGTTGGTGTTATTGCTGATGATGATGAAGAACTACCCCTTCCTGAGTGAGCAACTGTTTTTTTCTTTGCTTGGCACAGATTTTTTTGCGTGGAGTGCCTGAAGAGCGTGCATTGCGTGAAGTGCGTGCAGTGCATGAAGAGCGTGCAGTGCGTGAAGAGCGTGCATTGCGTGAAGAGCGTGCAGTGCGTGAAGAGCGTGCATTGCGTGAAGAGCGTGCAGTGCGTGGAGAGCATGCATTGCGTGAAGAGCGTGCAGTGCGTGAAGAGATTAATTAATGATTAATACAAATTATCCTATTTTAACTAATTTTGTATTTGGATGGTGATAAGCTATATACGGAATGACCATGCCTTTTCACCGTATAAAGCTTACATTGGTGTGAGCTATATACGTATAAAATGTGAGCTATATGCCTACATATAAAGCTTACTGGTGAGCTATATACGGAATGAGCTATATACGGTGTTACAGTGCATAACCTCTAAAGCTCCATGTCTTACAGATATCGTAAAATTGTAATAGTTTTCATAGAAATACCATAAGTGATGAGTATTATTATATATTTGCTCGTTTTGTTAATAAAGAAAGGAAGACATGTATTCCTTCTGAATATATTAAAGGGACAATGTCCGTAACTTTTAGCCTATAAAACACAAAATGTTTACGTTGACAACATAACACACCAACCATTATTGAATATTTACTAAATAAAACCAAGATTGTTTTACGGAATTCAATAGCGGTACAAAAAAAGAATAACCGTTTCGTGAGATTGAACTAGTAACTCACACTAATATTACACTCGCAGGTAATAATAGTCGGGCGGCGCTACCGACTGAGCTAACCGGGCCAGATGTATTGCGTAATATATACTATATATAAATGCTAATACACTGATGGATGTCATGTGATCAAACGAAAATGTAAATAAAGCGGGTCCCACATTATTTACAAATAATAAATATAATTTTTTTTCAAACTCACGGATGTATTACTACAGTCTTATCTGGGTCTATGCTAGTGTTTTCACGTATACATTTCACTGAATAAAAATCAGACAGTTATTTGTCTATGCTCAATATTTGCTTACTTACGGACAGTGTCCATTTAAACAAACCATTTTTATTTTAAAAATAGATTTCAGCTTAAATTGATTTTATGTGTACACAACCTCATTATTACCCTGTCTTGACAAGACAGTTTACCCTGTCTTGACAAGACAGTTGACACAACAGTGTAAATACAAGTACATAGGGAAATATCTAACAAGTCAATATCCAGATCAATTGAAGTGTAGTGACTGAGTCTGTAGAAACATTTAGCGAGTTGCAATACTAACGAGCAATACTAACGAGTTGTATCCATTTCTAACGAATTTTCTGATTAATTTTGTAGAGTGACCAGGATAATTTTGTAGAGTGACCAGGAAGCCTGTCAGACCCCTTTAACTTCCGAAGGTTATAAATCACAACTCAATAAAAGAAAGGCTGCGATAATCCTAGTCGCAAACATGTTTTCATGTTGATGTTATACTGCTCCAGTAAGTTTTCGTTGCGGCGATAAAACTTTGAGACATTTAAGTAATACATACTGGAAATGGGATACCTTGGAAGCAACACACACAAAAAAGAGAGAACAGCAGCATACTCGGTTTTATAGTCTAACTCTTATCTCACCCATACTACCTTTTGTTGCACCTCGCACAACATTCTAGGCATCTCATTGGTTGAGTCCGGTCACCTGGTGACCCCCTAGGTCAGTAAATTTCATAGAGGATCACTTAAACAATATGGACTACAATTCCGATTCAAAGTTTAACTCATTTACAAATAGTTCTTTAGGGCGTTAGTAACAAACATAATAAGTAAATTAATAATGTTTTTAAACTGTACCGGTCGTGAAGTCAACGTCATGACGTCAAATTTCGCGAACGTCTCAATGACTAAAAAACTGGTGCTTGATGCAATAAATCAGTTATTGGGTTAGGCTATTGCCTCGCCCCCTTACATCTTACTGACCCGACACATTTCTGTAGGTGGTCAGTAACAAACCCAATAACTAATAATAACTTGCTGCTATCTAGACATGTTATTTCAAAATACTGCTCAGGAATGATTACTCTGAATGTATTTCCACCTTGTCAAATAAATGTTAATTTCAAAGCCATGTTAACTATTATCTCTATAAGGACATTGCGTTCACACATATTTTGTGACACTCTACTAGGTTAATTAGGTCTACATACATGAAAGACTTGACCTTTAAGATGGTCGGAGGTGTACACTGACAGCTGGTCAGTTATGATATATAGTTGCATCTAAAAGTTGACATTTTATCGTTCTTACCGATTATAAAGTAGACAAGTACACGTAACAGTGAATACCATTTACTCTATATTTGCATTTAGCAATTGAAATAATGTGTCTCATGACATTTTTTTATTATCTATACATTTTATTACATAAGGGGCTTACATTTAGTTCACCATTTCCATATAATTTTGTTTACAATTATGTAATAGCAGCTTATTTGAGAGGTAAAAGTAACGGTCTGAATGCTGCTATTCCAAAAATTATTTTCCTGAATTTCGTTTTAACCCTTTCCAATTTTTTTAATTTTTTTTTTTGCGTTTAAGAAATAAAATATTTCCTGCGGGTTTATATTGTCCCAAATCAATATCTGGCGGGCGGAACTTGAAGATCATCCATACCAAGGGTCGTATTCTCGCGGTTTCGATGCGTTTCAAGTCCCAAACACCAGGTTTTTATCCCGCACAGTAAAACCCGCTGGACATATGTTATTTCTTATCTGACATGTATTACATGTACTTATTACATACATTTTCGAGATACTAAACATAACACAAACTATTCTCACAACTTACATTATATATGCCAATCTCTCAACACGAAACGAAGAAAATATACAGCTTTATCCAGTTTTTAACAATTTCCATGTGTTGTTTGAACGTTGCTTTAAAATAACGTCATTGTTTAGGATGTTTTTGACGAAACTTGTTTAAAAGGACGACACAACGGTTGAAGGACGTGACGTCAGAGGTCTTGATAGGAATTGTAAAAAAACACACATCAATAACCAATCAGCATAGAGTATTTTAATAAACTATGCTAGATAACGTTTTTTTCTACTTCCCGAATGTTTTTTGTTACCCATTCTTCTACATTAATTAGTTTTTACCCCTGATTCCGATTTCCAAAACCCTGCGTCTCCCTCTTTTATATGAACTAGATCTAGGTCAGTACAAGCAAACATCTAAATTATAGGTAACGTTCTCATGAGTCAATGATATCAATTAATTTTGAAAAAAGGGAAAACTTGGAAACAATGTACTAACAAGAGAGTAACGTAGAAGTCTCTGTTCTAGGAGGGGTAATACTCCAACGCTCCCTAACACCGGCTTAAGCGGTTTTCTACTTTTAAGAAAGCAATTGATGGGGCTCGAAAGTCCCAAATGGCCGGTATGTAGATGTAATAACACTACCGATTTGTGTTGTGTATTGTCCTGTCTTCACCACACTTTATGTTGTGTATTGTCCTGTCTTCACCACATTTTATGTTGTGTATTGTCCTGTCTTCACCACACTTTATGTTGCGTAGTGTCCTGTCTTCACCACTCTTTATGTTGCGTAGTGTCCTGTCTTCACCATTCTTTATGCTGTGTATTGTCCTGTCTTCACCACACTTTGTGTTGTGTAGTGTCCTGTCTTCACCACTCTTTATGTTGTGTAGTGTCCTGTCTTGACCATTCTTTATGTTGTGTAGTGTCCTGTCTTCACCACTCTTTATGTTGTGTATTGTCCTGTCTTCACCACACTTTATGTTGTGTATTGTCCTGTCTTCACCACACTTTATGTTGCGTAGTGTCCTGTCTTGACCATTCTTTATGTTGTGTATTGTCCTGTATTCACCATACTTTATGTTGTGTAGTGTCCTGTCTTCACCACTCTTTATGTTGTGTATTGTCCTGTCTTCACCACACTTTATGTTGCGTAGTGTCCTGTCTTGACCATTTTTTATGTTGTGTATTGTCCTGTCTTCACCACACTTTATGTTGCGTAGTGTCCTGTCTTCACCACACTTTATGTTGCTCCTGTCTTCACCACACTTTATGTTGTGTAGTGTCCTGTCTTCACCACTCTTTATGTTGCGTTGTGTCCTGTCTTGACCATTCTTTATGTTGTGTATTGTCCTGTCTTCACCACACTTTATGTTGTGTAGTGTCCTGTCTTCACCACTCTTTATGTTGTGTAGTGTCCTGTCTTGACCATTATTTATGTTGTGTAGTGTCCTGTCTTCACCACACTTTATGTTGTGTATTGTCCTGTCTTCACCCCTCTTCATGTTGTGTATTGTCCTGTCTTCACCACTCTTTATGTTGTGTAGTGTCCTGTTCATTAAGTATTTAATTTGCTCCTAAAGATTCTGTATGTTGCTCCTGTCTTCACCACACTTTATGTTGTGTAGTGTCCTGTCTTCACTACTCTTTATGTTGCGTAGTGTCCTGTCCTCACCACACTTTATGTTGTGTATTGTCCTGTCTTGTGTAGTGTTCTGTCTTCACCACTCTTTATGTTGTGTAGTGTCCTGTCTTCACCACTCTTCATGCTGTAGAGTGTCCTGTCTTGACCATTCTTTATGTTGTGTAGTGTCCTGTCTTCACCACTCTTTATGTTGTGGAGTGTCCTGTCTTGACCATTCTTTATGTTGTGTAGTGTCCTGTCTTCACCACACTTTATGTTGTGTATTGTCCTGTCTTCACCACTCTTTATGTTGTGTAGTGTCCTGTTCATTAAGTATTTAATTTGCTCCTAAAGATTCTGTAGGATCTTTTCCCCCATTTTTGAATGGTTTAAGACACAATATTGTTTACCGTTTGATCTGTTAAGACAAAAGCAATTACATTGTTGTGTGGTATACATCTCCAAATGTCTAGAAGATTCAAACATTAAATTCTGTGCCAAGTCGATCGAGTAGACTTGCATAATACTGTTCACTAATATTATGAAAGAAATCTACACGTAGAACGTGTTCTGGAATAAATAATTTGTTCTTACTTTTATAGTCAGTTTTACAATGTATAGTAGGTATACCAGTCGAATAGATAGGAAAATAGCTTTCGTAAGAAACAAGGCAAGTGACAGGTGACAGGCAGCTGGGGGTTTAAACCAGGTTCTAGGTTGCACCAAATCTCACTCTTACCCTATCGTCATTCCAATAAAATTGGACAGTGTACATAAAGAAATCCCTGCCGGTTTATATTCTCTAACAAACAAGGCAGCATTAATAGGCAATATAATTATAAATAGATATACAAATCAAACATGAAAAGTGGCATTCAAGGACGACAGTCAACCACAAACACACACAGAAACAAAGAACAGCTTTCCAGGTTCTAGGGTGAACCAAACCTCACACTTACTCTACTGTCATCCCCAAAAAAACGGGACAGTGTAAATAAAGAAATCCCCGACGTGAACTATTCTCTAACCAAAAAAGGCAATATAAATAAAACACAAAGACGCTCGTATATAACACATATATACATAAAAAACAACACAAAAGTTTAGAAAGCCACAAGGGAAGTACTCAATGACTTGGCAGAAGCCAGAGCAACAAGAGAACAACCCGTTAAGGGTACGACAAGACACGATTTAAGACAAGTATCAAACTTTACCGTCCTTTGAGAATTTAGGCAGACGTCATCATAGGGTCCACAATCTGTCCGGTCATGGAAAGCATAGTGGCGAACTGTAAATGAGTCTACCACTAAACATGCAGTTCGTTGCAAAATGATAGGGTCATAACCTCTTTTGATAAACGTTTTAGCAAAACATTTTCAATAAACCTTGTTTTAAATTAGTAAGTAACATAGTTTTGTTTCTATGTCAGATCAAAAGCTCTTGCGGGCTTATGTTGCTGCTTATTTTCTTGCCGACGTTAAATTAAATTAATTTCATCTTAACAGGTTGGTCTACCAAGTGATTTCGAATTTGATAACTGTGTTTGAATACGTAATTGTACGTCTATATGTCTCCTACTAACTGCTTCGTGACTGGGTGTGCCATATATGTAACACATGGCGTACATTTACACAAACACACATGTTCGAGTTAAGACATCAAATGAAACTGACAACGGTAACAAATTAAAGTCATAACCTAACGTTTAACACGGAGTAACATTCCACAATTGTATTTATAGACGTTGAATGTAATTAGTTTTTTGTTTACCTAATTAATATGCATACTGCAAGTTATTTTGCAAGGACAAGCAGTCTAGCGGAGCCTGTACTTGATTGTTAGAGATTTCCTGTTGATGGGATGTACTTTTATGCACACTGTCTTGTCAACAGAGCGCTGAAGACAGGATAATATAAAGGTTACATGCACATAAAAATCGATTTAAGTTAACCAGTAGGCCTTATTGCCTACTGACCGTTCCAAGGCGGTACCACAGTTTTCACCACTCGTTGTGTATTGTCCGATTCATTGTATATTTAATTTCCTCTTTGTGATGCAGTGCGAACCTACGGTGTTGTTGTGTTTGCGTGACCATTTTTCTCATTTTAGTTAAACATTTGAAACTGGTTACTTGACTACAGCTTCCTGTGGATCTAGATATTTAGTTTAACATTGACTCCAAAACCATCGGACATTTGACTACAGCTTCCTGAGGACCAATATCTTTAGTTTAATCATTGGTTGTGAAGTATTACTTCCTGCGGAGCTAAATCTGTAGTTGAGTCATTGGTTGAGAAGTACGTCTTCCTGTGGACCTAATTATTTAGTTAACCATTGATTGTAAAGTATGTCTTCCTGTCGACATATGTATTTAGTTAACCGTTGATTGTAAAGTATGTCTTCCTGTCGACATAAATCTTTAGTTGAGCCATTGGTTGAAAAATCTGTCTTCCTGTCGACATAAGTATTTAGTTAACCATTGATTGTAAAGTATGTCTTCCTGTTGACATAAGTATTTAGTTTAACCTTTGATTGTAAAGTATGTCCTCCTGTCGACATAAGTATTTAGTTAACCGTTGATTGTAAAGTATGTCTTCCTGTCGACATAAATCTTTAGTTTAACCTTTGATTGTAAAGTATGTCTTCCTGTCGACATAAGTATTTAGTTAACCAATGAGTGTAAAGTATGTCTTCCTGTTGACCTAAGTATTTAGTTTAACCTTTGATTGTAAAGTATGTCTTCCTGTTGACATAAGTATTTAGTTTAACCTTTGATTGTAAAGTATGTCTTCCTGTTGACATAAGTATTTAGTTAACCATTGATTGTAAAATATGTCTTCCTGTTGACATAAGTATTTAGTTTAACCTTTGATTGTAAAGCATGTCTTCCTGTTGACATAAGCATTTAGTTTAACCTTTGGTTGTAAAGTATGTCTTCCTGTTGACATAAGTATTTAGTTTAACCTTTGATTGTAAAGTATGTCTTCCTGTTGACATAAGTATTTAGTTGACCATTGATTGTAAAATATGTCTTCCTGTCGACCTAAGTATTTAGTTTATCCTTTGGTTGTAAAGTATGTCTTCATGTCGACCTAGGTATTTAGTTTATTCATAGGTTGTAAAGTATGTCTTACTGTCGACATAAGTATTTAGTTAACCATTGATTGTAAAGTACGTCTTCCTGTCGACATAAGTATTTAGTTAACCATTGCTTGTAAAGTATGTCTTCCTGTCGACATAAGTATTTAGTTAACCATTGATTGGAAAGTATGTCTTCCTGTCGACATAAGTATTAAGTATTTAGTTTAACCATTGGTTGTGAAATAAGTCTTCCTGTCGACATAAGTATTTAGTTTAACCATTGAGTGTAAAGTATGTCTTCCTGTCGACATAAGTATTTAGTTTAACCATTGGTTGTGCAGTATGTCTTCCTGTCGACATAAGTATTTAGTTTAACCATTGGTTGTGCAGTAAGTCTTCCTGTCGACATAACAGTAGGTGTACAAGTCGAACTGGGAATGTAGCAACCACAGACTACAGTCAACCAAAACACGCATACAACACAAACACATCACCTACAAAGGAAAATGACAATATGGGTACTGCCTTTGAAGGGTCAATGGTAAAAAGCCCGCTGGGGATTAGAGTTATAGAGTGTACCAAACGTCTTTACTTTGATCATTAGTTGTAAAGACGTCTTTCTGAGGACCTAAATCTTTTAACATTGACTATTAAACCATTAGTCCTTATCTTATTTTAACCGAAGTGTTCTTAAACACAATAAATGCAATAATACATTGATTTTAAAGATAAATGACACGATGTTTCCGTCTAAAAAATATTCAAAACGAATTTAAGTTTCTGCTAAGTTTCATTGAAATATTTCAATAATATCAATTATTAAATCTAGAATATGCTCTTAATCGAGGCCCAATGTTTATCATATTGACCCGAGTCCGTATTCAGTGACATCATGATATCTCTAGCCAAATACACGATTACACTAACCCTGGAAGACGCATATCTGAAAATGACACGTTGAGACAAGAAAGATGGATTGGAGTAAACCAACCAGACAAGCATACAACGACCACTATTATTATCAGAATACAAAGTGTCAAAATTGATACTTCATATATTAAATAGTGTAATTATACAACTTGTATGCGTGAGGATGATGTCTGTTGTCTCGCAAGTGTTTTATACTGATTAAAACGTTATGAGTAGTCCTCTGTACCTGTATGTATATATTGTCTGTTGGATCCCGATCCTCTTCGCTTATCTACAGAAGTAATGTAGTCCAACAGGGGACCAGTTGATCACTGACCAATCATTTTAATCAATTCTGACCAATCATTTTAAGTTATTGTTTGTTGTGATGGATACGTCATTCTGATCAATCATTTTAAAGTTATTGTTTGATGTGGTGGATACACTGCCGATAAGTCAAACTATTTACTTCTAAGAAGACGTGCGTACCTTTATTCATATAGATTGATGAAAGTTGAACTTGCTTGACTCACTTTCCCGTACGTCATAGGCTTGCGGTTTTAG
Organism: Cyrtodaria siliqua; assembly: GCA_037043455.1. Taxonomy (NCBI): domain Eukaryota; kingdom Metazoa; phylum Mollusca; class Bivalvia; order Adapedonta; family Hiatellidae; genus Cyrtodaria; species Cyrtodaria siliqua. The sequence continues at coordinate 75,801 of JAWPHD010002034.1, read as the reverse complement.
AGCTTTAAATTTCATTAAAAAAAAAAAAGTTAAAATAATTTAATTGTGGAGACTATATCTACTATAGTGACATCAGAGGGTATTCGCAAAACCTTTCAATCAGACATGCGCAATGAACGACCGGACTATAGTGGTTCGTCGAAGTTGCTCACTAGAGTTTCATTTTGTCAATTAGCGGTCAGGTGTACAGCATGTATCGCGGGTTAATAGCCAATGCATCTATAGTTGTGATCCGACAACACATGTATACTTCTTGAACGAGAAACCATGGCGACTGATTATAGTAATTTCATATGGATGTATACTTCATACTTCTGATCGTTTTCGGTCTGCGTGTTAGAGTGACCACTGTGTCATTCATCGATGTATGTCTGCATTAAATGAGACATGTATGACAAGTAGTCGTCATTAACTGATAAATGACCCAGACCGGCCCACTCGGGGACTTCATTCACGTGCAGATTATACGATCTGTTATATAGGGTATGCACATATGAGGGCCATTAAATATGAACTGTTTATGTCACAGACACAACATTTGCAAGAATTCAAAATAATAGTGTTTTGGAATTGTATACATTTTGAATTGAATCTCACACAAATTGCGTGAACAATAAGGCCAACTAACAGGACATTTAATGAAGGAATCTGTAATGTACAATAAGATGGCACAGTCGTTGTTTTAATTGACAAAAACGATACGATACTCGACTAGTATCCGTAACAATTCAATAACAAATTCACAATTATGTAAGGTCTCCTCTTTGTACATTTATTGAAATAAGACAATATTCAGTGTCAAGGGCCCATATTTATAAACCAACTTAAGGTTTGGTGCACCGTTGAACCGGTACTTCCCGATCGTCCCTTTTGCCACCAACCGTTCCAAGGCGGTACCCCTGTTATCAAACCCTTATATGTTTGTGATGTGCTTTTTCACTGAATGTGTTTGTGATGTACTTTTTGAATCACCTTTGCGTTGTAATACTTACTGGAGTGACTGTATTCTTATTATCGAATAGATTCCTATGGTTCTTTTGCGTGCTCGGAGGATAGACTGATACCGGCCGGTTTACGTCCCCATCCGACGGACGAGGCTGAGGGAAAGTGTCTTGCCCAAGAACACACCGACGGAACTCAGTGGCATCACGGAGGATTGAACCCGGGGCCTCCGGTTACAAATCCACCGCGCTACCGACTGCGCCACGCCAGCCCTCATAAAGGCCATTGAACATGTTTTAACCCATAATGGAGACTTATATTTAAAAATGGAATCTTCATTACTATTTCGTCTGTATGCATTGTCTTTCTATTCCTTTCTATTGTAGAGAAACCATGCCACCACACGTACACCTGTTCCTGCTCATTATAATATCATCACACACAATCCATATAGATGGGTACCGAAGAGGTGCCCCTGTATCTAAGTGCGGGTTTGGTGACCTCAAACCATACCACAGCGGAATAGCTGCTCAAACAACGTCCTTGTACTACACACTGACCGCCTCACCAACAACGTACACAGCGGACTCTACAGTCACATGTAAGTTGTCATGTCAAATATGTAACCACCACGAGTATACGAGCATGTGATAACGCGAGGAATCTGAAGAAATGTTCATACAATTCGTTTTTTTCGGAAGCATGGAGTGGACATTAATCTCGTGGCAACGAGATACACATACTAATGTCTCCTCCATGCTTTCGTTTGTATTGCTATTAAAGCTAAAACAACTATTATATAGAGGATCTTGCATGAGTATCGTTTTTGCTAACGAGTTTAATAAATTCAATAATGAATGAGAACGAATGTTAGATTCTGTTTATCACATAACTCACATATAGACTTTTATTGCATTTTGCCTGTCGCTTTAACACGCGAAACCGACATAAACCATGGGAATTAGATCATAGTAAATATCGATTGACAGCGCATACTCAGATACTAGGCTTATTTGCATACATATATAACTAGTGGTATGTCGAAAATATAGAATGGTGTTAGTCCACTCCCATACCGTAAGTTATGTGATAACGTATGTTATACTTGACTTAGTATAAATACTTATATTCAGTAGGTCGCTGTGTAGCTTGACTATAATTATGTGCTGATCCTGAATGTGTGGATAGATGCAACAAACTTGTCACATACGGGCATTTAAATTAAATGTGCTTATATGTTAAAGAATGTTAAAATTGACCGATCCCTTTAGCAATGTGTTAAAACATTTAATATAATATACACTGTTAAAGGGGTATTGGCATGTATTCAAACTCTTTATAATTGAGAGTTCTGAAAAACCGGGAAAAGGGCGAAGGAATCGTAAATATCGGACAACAAACAAACACAGAAGATAGTTCTTTCGAAACGGATATGGAAACACCATTTTGAGAACTATGACATCATAGTTCTAAATTACCATGTATGGTTAATTTACAAATATTATTTAAAGCACAGAAAATCATCAGAAAGTGTCTTATTTATACATATTTCATACATCATGTTATGTGAATCCGTGATCTCCGGATTGAAAGTCTTCAGATTCAATGGCCACCGCGGCCATCGCGGCCACTCGCCAAAACAAAAGCTTGCTATTTTTTTTTAGGTCACATGATTGGTAAAATAGGAAACTTTTTTCTTTTGCGACTTTCTTTTTCTTTTTTTACTAACCAGTAGGCCATATTGACTACTGACCGTTCCAAGTCGGTAATCCTGTCTTTTCAACTCTTTGTGTTGTGTATTAAAGAAACGAACCCGACAAATAACGGCAAAATTAAACTACACAACTGTAAATCAAAACTCTATCCAGGTGATAATGTATATGTGCCGATTAAAAGTTTAGATTTATTGACATGTTATTAAGATACCCGTGATTGAATATGTGTAAAATGAATTATGAGTTGGCAACTCTTAAAGTCTATTATATTGCGTCTATAGAGCTTGGATTCTCAAAATGTTTAAGTTGTGTATGTATCTCGTCATCAGTAGGTTTAGAAACAAATATTTTGTAAAATTTGACTGCTGTTGGCAGAATAGCTTTTACTGTTTGTGGTATAGCTCGGTGCCATTGCATTTGGATGTGGTTTCTATAGGACCGTTTTTTTTTCATTCACGATTTAGAATTTACGCATGAATTTCGGCCTGGACATACGAAGACAATATCAACATTTCAGAACAATAATGTACTGTGTTGAATTTTAACCTTAAAAACAGGAAAAAAAGACTATTCCTTTGTTTTGGAAATTAATGGTAATGGATGCATATATTGTATCCAATGTGTTAATGATTTTCAAGCCTCTACGATTATAACAAACCGTCGTAAATCAGTGAAGTTTTATTGTTCAACGGCGTAGTCTACGTTTTGTGTTAATAATATTCAACTCTGGACGTTTACCTGGCCATTAAATATGGATATCACATAGAACATATCAATTTTTTTTTTATCCTTCATGAAAAATGTAGCATTTAAGGATCGCAGTCAACCAAAAACACGCTTAGAAACAAACTACCAAAAACATGCGTAGATATAAAAGTCGAACAGAAAATGTAGCATTTAAGGACCGCAGTCAACTAAAAACACGCTTAGAAACAAACTAACAAAAACACGCGTAGAAACAAACTAACAAAACACGCTTAGAAACAAACTAACAAAAACACGCGTAGAAACAAACTACCAAAACACGCGTAGAAACAAACTACCAAAACACGCTTAGAAACAAACAATAATTACAAAGATGAATAAAATGCTAGATATGACACCACAAACATAAAAGTGTTGACAATAGGGCTGCCGCCTTGGAACGGTCACTGGCAAAAAAATCCGCTGCGAGTTTTTTAAACCAGCTCTAGGGTGCACCAAACTTCACTCGTACCCTATTGACATCCCAATACAACGGGACAGTATAAATAAAGATATTTCCTCAAGGTTTATTCTCTAACAAACAAGGCAGCATTAATAGGCAATATAAGTATAACACATAGATGATCATCGATATATGAATATAAAAAACAAAAGCCTAGAAAGCCATTGCATAGCTTATCCCCCAGTTGAATACCGGTGATTTTGAAGGACATTGTCAATCCCGTCTGTTACAACCGGAAGTAAACTGGGGGATAGGAAATGATCAATTTTATGATGATACTTTCACAGTGACGCTCACTGGCAGTGGAACTACCTTTAGAGGGTTTCTTATCCAAGCAGAGATCGGACATGCACAGGTAGTTGGTCAAATGGTGGCAAGATCTGGCCAGAAAACACTGAATTGTGGTAATAATGTAAGTATTTATTTAATAAATATAAACATTTAATGCAGTTATGTTTAATTTGGTAAAACAAATCATTCTATTTTTAAATTTGTTTATGTTTAGCTCTTTGCTGGCACACATATACGAGATTATGCCGTCCATCGTCGTCTGTGTGCACATTGTGTCCATATTTTTAATGTCAACACATTTGATTTAAAGTTTTGTTTCAATGGGATCTTTGACGATTACCATTTGTTAGCATGTTTGCACAATAAATACAAATTGGATGAGATTGACAATCAGCATATTCAGCCTAAAGTTATTGCCCTGGACTACACCGAAAGTGTAGTTTAGTTTGTTTACGTAATTATTTCCCTGGTTTGCACTTAAAGTAAGTATAAAAGTCGAACAGGAAATAATAAACAAAACATACAAGGAAAATACATGCAAAGAATACGATAACACAAACAAACGTAAAACGTTGACAAGAGGGGTACCGCATTGGAACGATCCGTTGTAAAAAAAACACACGCTGGGGTGAGGGGAGTGAGGGTGGGGCGTGTGGGTTTAAACAAGATTATACGGTGCACCTGACCTCACTCTTACCATATTGAAATCTCAGTAAAACGGGACAGTGTTGATGTATCCCTTAATTGCAATAGGTAATATACGTGTGTTTCAGCTTGATTCCTTTAGGAAATGGTGATCAGATTTTTACCAAAGTTGGTAGGAATGTGCGTACCATAAACATGAGTTCGACAATGAATGATCGACCCAAAACAGAGTTAACGTCCTTAAATAATACTAATAATAATAACCAAGACTTTATTGAACGAGAGAACTCATTTGAAACTAGTCAATCTTCCATGAGGCCCTCAACAATATATATTATACACTATTTACAAAGATATGTGATATACATTTAAAATGAATTGTAGTATATTCATGCAAACAGTAACGGAAATATGTCCAAACTGAATTGCAAGACTTAGTCATTATTATATGGTTGGTTAATCCACTATAAATATAATGTTTTGAAATGATTAACAGAATGGGCATTTTTTATATGGTGAGGAAGTGGGTTCCACACTTTAGAGCCTGAATAGGCAAACGATTTTCTGAAAAAATCACTATTCAGTCTCGGGGAATATAGTTGTAGATTTGAGGATGATCCTAAATTTCGCATTTAAAGTAAGACTAAACGTATTTTTAAGATAAGCAGGAGCCTGATCATTAAATGTTTCAAACATAAGAATTGCTTTTTGGAATTTAACTCATTCGGGAAACATCATCCAACGAAGTTCGGTAAACAGTTCAACAGATGGAGTTTCGAAATCTTTTCTTTATCCAGGATAAATCGTGCAGCTCTTTTTTGGAATCTTACAATTTTATCTTTGCCCATATCACACAACAGTAATCTAAATGGGGTAAGATATAAGCATTGACAAATAATTTACGCATAGGTCTAGAAAGGTAGATCTTTATGCGAGATAACAGATATAACAATGAATTACATTTTTTGAAGAACTTTATCAATTTGGCTATTCCAAGAGTTTTTGTCAGTTGAAACACCGAGTCATTTTTCTTCGTAACCACAGTTAATGGGTTCATCTTTGAATTGAATCGAAGGAGCATTATCATAAATACGATTTATTTTGTTCTTAGAAGAGATATACATTATTTTTGTTTTTGCGGCGTTGACAGACATGCGATTTGTATCGCACCAGGCGTTGACGTTAATTAGGTCATTATTGAGAGAATTTACAGCGCTGGCAAGAGATGCATTTGAAGTTGAAAGCGTTGTATCGTCTGCAAATATATCCGTGACTGTATTTTCAATATATAACGGCAAGTCATTAATGCAGATGGGTCGTAAGTTGTTAATTATCGATTGCTTACGCAATATAAACTTAAAACATGGTTTTGTTCAGGAACGTGGCGGTGAGAGTGGCCCCCTGAAGCAGTGTAGTACACTCGGATACATGAATACTCGTTTATAAGTAATTATTATTGTATAGGGAACATTGTAATGTTTGGGCCTCATACTGTATTTGATATCTTGTTTATCTGTATTTCACTATTTGTATTTCACTATTGCTTTCACTTTTAAATGTATATATTGTAACCTTATTAAAAGGTTCTCAATAAACATATACACTAAAGGTGCCTAGCATGTACATAGTCATTTGTAACATGTAACATAACCAAGCACGTGCTTTGCTACTTATAGGGTGACGACGGCATCACACACACAGATGGCACGGATAAAGCTTCTGTTACCTTCCAATGGATTGCACCAGCTTCGTCCGTAGAAAATATAACATTTGTGTAAGTAAAAAAAACAACGTTTAATGTATTGTATACAATAGTGTTTTAAATATGCATATGGGGACCGAATCGTGCATTCGTGACTGTATACTTTTGACTTTAATAAACTCATAAGATAAACGATATAATAATCGGCACAGTTTCGTATCATATCCATTTATTCTACTCGTTTATCAAGTCAATAATATACAGTCACTAATGATAGATGATCATCTATATACATATTAGCATACAAAATGTGTTTATTTTTTAATTAAAGTTTGTTGAAATATTGACTTTAACGGGATATTTTGGTATTTAATATCCCAAACAGAATACTTAGTATAACAACACTGTCATTTCCTATATCAGTGCCGACAATGTTTAATCTTGGTATTGTTTCACTGGCCTTTTATTAATTTTCTGATAAAAAACACTTCTTAATGATAATATCTTTGAATCCATGTTCTATTCCGTTTAATGTGATTGGATACACATGTATGTTGCACAGTTCCATACAATTTATTTATTTATTTATTTATCTGTCTGCAGCGGTTCTGTTGTTCGGAATTATGGGACTTTTTGGGTAGGAGAGACATTACTTGTTCTATCGCCAAGTCGTCCCACCACAACTACAACAAGCGCTCCGGAAACAACAACAACAGCAGCAGAAATACCTACACCAAGAAGTACCATTCAACCATTTACAAATGCTCCAAAAGCACAGACTGCCTTTGTTGTAAGCACTTCAACCATTAAACCACTAGTTCGTAGAACTCAAACATCGACCTATGTAACACCGCCCAAAGAGAAAGTTAAACCATCTAACCCGGTTTCATCTAACACTCCAATACCACTCAAAGAGATAACCCAATCATACAAGCCAGTACAATTTAACACTTTACAAATTGGAAAAGAGAGCGTTCAACCATCCACGGCGAGACCATCTAACACTCTTACAACATTCACAGAGACCGTTCAGCCACCCATCCAGATACCATCTAACACTATAAAAACTTTTACAGAGACAGTTCAACCATCCGCCCCGATACCATCTAACACTTTAACAACGTTCACAGAGACCGTTCAGCCACCCACTCCGATACCATCTAACACTTTAACAACATTTACACAGACCGATAAACCATCCACCCCGATACCATCTAACACTCTAACAACGTTCACAGAGAGCGTTCAGCCACCCACTCCGGTACCATCTAATACTCTAAATACGTTCACAGAGAGCGTTCAGCCATCCACTCCGATACTATCTAACACTTTAACAACTTTTACAGAGACCGTTCAATCATCCGCCACGATACCATCGAACACTCTAACACCATTCACAGAGACCGTTCAGCCACCCACGCCGACACCATCTAAGACTATAATAACATTTACAGAGACCGTTCAACCATCCACCCCGTTACTATCTAACACACTAACACCGTTCACAGAGAGCGTTCAGCCATCCACCCCGGTACCATCTAATACTCTTAATACGTTCACAGAGAGCGTTCAGCCATCCACCCCGATACCATATAATACTCTAACAACGTTCACAGAGAGCTTTCGATCATCCATCCATAAACCATCTAACACTATAACAACATTTACAGAGACCGTTCAACCATCCACCCCGATACCATCTAACAATATAACAACACCCACAAAGGAGACCGTCCATCCATCAAACTTGGTCATATCTAACACTCTAAAACTGCTAACAGATATAGTTCAACCATACACGCAGGTAACTTATAACACTCTAATACAGTTTACAGAAACAGTAAGTACAACACATGAAACGTCAATAGTGAACTCCAATGTACTACCAGAATACAATAACAACTGGTTGTCAACACAATCAGCAACTATAATGGATAACTCCTCGGAAATTACTAGTTCTCTACAAAATATACACACAACGAAGACTATAATTCCCGATTTATTTGAAGAGTTAAAACATTCTTACACAAATAGTACACTAATAGATCAATCATTCGAAAAAACAAATACCAGTAATAATGCTTCTAACAACATACACCCGAACATGACATTAAAAAATGTTACTGAAATGACTAACATTATTACTAATACTATTGTTCAACCATCTACCAGTTTTGGAATAGTGACTGATGATGTAGGTTTGTTAAAACAAAACACGATATATTCACCTACATTAATGCGTTTAATTAATATAAACACTTCCGATGCGGCAATACCATTACACAAACCATTATCGGATACCTTATCTAGCATACCAGCTCATATTTCTGAAACAAAAGAGCCTATACCTGTATCTACCAGAAACAAATCCATTGATAATAAATCAGAAAATGTTTCACTTGAACTGAATCATGACATAGTGCTAAACACGTTAACAAAAGTAGAAATTATGACAAATACGGTTGTTAATGGACCGACTGCTCTATATAATGTATTTATATCAAACGAAACATTTCCTATTAGAAGTGCTAAAGAATTTAATGATTATGACTTGAGAAATAACATTAATCAAACAACTCATTATAAAATGAGTTCAACAGGTTTATCTAGTGCTGGATCTATAGATGGCGTCACTACAACATCCATTGCAAATGTGACAGATGCATCGCGAATGGTATCAACAATGTCAAACATATCAAACGTAACAGAAGACGTTGTGTATTCTTCGACTAAATCTGGGTTTCACTTGAACAACAAGAACGATACTGATACGACTAAAAATAACCATACAGGTGAACGTATAATCGGTCCATTTGTTGTAACAACACAGAATGTTCACGTTGACAAAGAAACACATGCAACTCAAAATGCTGAAACGTATGGGTTGATATCGAAGCATAAACAATATGAAGGAAGTTTGTCATCGATATTTACCAGAACAAAAAATGATACATCAGTAAGGTCATGGATAAAGTCAAAACCTAATGTTGGATTTATTTTGCCAATGCTGAAGGTAACACATATATAAATAGATAATTAGAATAGCCGTATAGTTAGAGCTGAGCATGAAGTGGAACTGAACATATCACATAGTTAGATTGGAGAGTAATTAGCACAAAGCGGTAAGAGCAAACAAGCCATGAAAGAGTCCATGATTACCTTTATAATCCACGTTAAGAAAAACAGGATATGATACATAAAATACGCGGTTGCAAATAAAAGAATACAAAATAACGGCTTATTGAAATGGACAAAGTGTTTTTTGGCATTTGCATTGAAGCTTTAAGCGGTTCTCGAATTTACGCACGTTTAACACAGATGCATACTTTAGCTAAATGGTAAACAATGCTGTTTAACAGGTAATTATTGCTATCTTTTTGCAAACAGCGCGACCATTTTTATGCTTTGAGTAATGCATATGACAGAACACCTGTAAACGTGTTGCGCTTGCCACAAGTGTTAATTTAAAGACACTCAAGTTGTCTGAGCAGGTGGATTTCAGACAACTTTAAGACAAATATGACATAGTACTTTTCATAAAATATATACTATAGTTGCCATGTTTGTTTGCATTAATGCTTAACAAATTGTCCTCGGAAACTACAATTTAAAATAACCATTCTGAAAATATTAACTGCAGATACAACACTATTGTACGCGTTCACAATTTCGTGTGAGAAACGACATATACGCGCTATCAACATGATCAAAAACAGTTTTGTTACAATAAATTCATATTCAAATATAAGCTTATACGAAATATACTCAGTTGCAAAAGAAAGTGGACACTGAGTTTTGTTTAGATTTAATTGTATAAAGTTTTTTTAGAATTTAATTGATAAATTCCAAAATGAATATGCCATGTTTGGTACCAAAGTTTTTATCATTACATGCAAATATCGTGTTGTCTTTTGTTTTTCAATAGGTCGAATCATTAAGGGACTGTCTGTCGCTTGATAAAGAGGATAGGGTGTAAAGTAAAATTTTCAAAGTGTCCAGTTTCTTTTGCAACTGAGTATATAATCGATGCATGGTGTTGGTGATGGATTTGAATATTACAACTAGGACATTACTTATTCATGGATTATTAAGACGAATGCCATTGTTAGATCATTATACTACATGTTGTATTAGTTTTTAACATCTTCACCTTTATATTTTCAGAGCATTGTAATGCATATATTATTATTTTTTTAACATCTTCAGCTTTATATTTCAGATCCTTACACTACATATTGTATTATTTTCTAACATCTTCAACTTTATATAATCATTTCTAAATAACTTAATAATCAGTTTAGGAAACCTGTCTCGATCATACCGTTATTCGTCATTTACTCTACTAATGTTGACCAAACACTCATTATAAAACACTCGGAATCTTAATATTGAAGGATACATCCTTTAACCTTCAATACTTCTCCACTTAAAGGAAACTACTACAAAGGTCACAACTAGAACGACGTCTAAGGTGGTCACCGACGCCCCGACAAGTGTCAAAAATGTGACACCTATGCCCACAACCCCGCCTCAAACAAAGAACAAGGTTTTGTTAGAGGTAACCACAGATAGATGGAGGAAAACATGATCATGAATATAACGAACGAGAAATTAAACTATTGTTCAGACACTTGTTTCAGCCAAAAACAATTCGGACTTTTCCTACAACAGTCAACTTTAAACTAAATAAGTTGTATATTAGTGAAACGGATATGTTTAGTGGTAAATAAAAATACCTTACTTTTCAAAATCGGTTGAGAATTATGTTTTTACATGCGAAAGTTATTTTTGATAGGGCATTTTCAATGGAAAATTCTACTGCATCAAAAACTAGAAACTTATATTATTTTTTTAGAACTTTTATCGAAAAAATGGTTTCAATATATGTTGGACAAACGTAAATTAAGAGATCCTGAACTTTGTATAGCAAACTATTGAGTCGACAATAGTTATTTGAGATTTCTTAGTTTTCTGCTGTCTCAACAACAAGAAGCTTAAATTGGAAAAGTCCCATAAAAAACATCAACAACAATAACAACAACAACAACAACAACATATTTTGACTGTAACATATGTATTTCTTAACCGATTTTCAAATCTAAAAATGCCAGTTCCAATGATATAAATTATATTGTATGTACATATTGTTAAAATGTTGAAAACCTTTGGCTAAAACAAACGTCCCGAACATTAGGACATAGATACGCATGCGTGTTGACAGTGTAAATAACTGACTTGCTGTAGAATACATTACTTTCTTAAAATAAAATAGTAGAACAATATAAAGTCCGTGTTTAACAACACTTTCATCTAAAGTGTTATTTTCTTGATCATGTTTCTTCCTGAATGTGGTTTTGGGAGTCATAGTAATGTAGTAATTAGAACAATATATATATTCATATGCATAGTAGCATTGCATGGGCATAAAGGGATACACGTTGCTTGAACAGTGTTCTGTTCTGTTATAATTGCATGTCATAATTGAATACAGGGAGAAGAATACTGCTTTGAAATATTAGCCAATGTCCTAAATAATACTAGGATATAACACCAAAACTGCGTCGGAATACATGTCAATATCATATTTAATAAATAATGTTTCGAAAGGTTGAAACATATCATATATGGAGATAAAAAGAACTTCGTATCAAAGATAATACACAAAGAAAAAAATGATTCGAAATATATAGGCAATGCCATAAATAATTGAAATAGCATACAATGTTCCGGGATATAAAACCTGTTTCGAAAGATATGACCATAGCATACCGGACACAGGAAGTGACCATAGCATACCGGACACAGGAAGTGACCATAGCATACGGAACACAGGAATTGACCATAGCATACAGGACTCAGGATGTGACCATAGCATACCGGACACAGGAAGTGACCATAATGCTATTATCGATAACAACTCCTGGGAAATATATACTCAGTACATTTAAAACGCAACATTTTTGATTTTGACTATTTTTAGTCCGCTGATTTTTGTTCAAATCAAAATTGTATGTTGTGTTAGTACACAAGTATCTTTGTCACAAAGGTTAACATATGGTAGATTTGCTCTACTTCTTTAAGTTTAGACACATTTTGCACTCTAGATATTCAAATAATGCCAAGTGTTTCGCTTTGCTCAGTGTATTGCAATAGTAAAAGTGATAAGGAGATACGATTCAAAAAGTTTCTTTGTATTACACAGTATTACACAGTATGTGTTTTTCCAACAAAACAATAGTTGTTTGAAGGTTTGGTTTCCATCAGTGTCCATTTTTAGTTATATTTATACTACTACAGCGGCTCACAAACGGTTCAGGAATACCTAGAGGCCTTTTAATTTTGGTGATTGGATTATTTTGTTTTTAACTCACATGAGCCGAAAGCAGGGAATACTGTGACCGTTCTTCTATCTGAAGCCTGCGTCTCTCGTTTACTTTTATTAAACGACGTTTCTCAGAAACCGCTCAGCCAAGTTGAATCAAAATTCACATATATTTGTCTTTCAAGTTTGTTCAAATTAGGTCAACAGGACATAAACAATGACCACCTTAACCAAAATAGTGACAACACATTATTATGAAGATAGCGTACTGATACCTACTGACTGCTTCAAGTCGGTAACCCTGTCTTCACCGTTCTTAGAGTTATGCATTTTATGTATTGTTATTTTCATTTTATTTTTAATTTCCTCTGTGTTTGTGGTACAGTGCAGGTCTACGGTGCCATTGCGTGTGGGTGTTGTTGTTTCTATAGAACCATTTCTTCGTTTTTCTACCATTTGTGTAATGTTTCCCCCAGATAAGATAAGCTTTATTTTGAGTCGGAATACAACATAAGCTCTTAACGAGCATTTGAACCGACCATAAATAACATGAAGTATATTTAAAACAGCAGTAAAATAAAGCTATCAAGTTAAATAATTATGACATCATATTGAATAAGAAATACTCTATTTTGTATAATTAAAAATAAAAATCATACAGTCAGTGTCAATCCTACAGATACCTGTATCAGATACTTAAATAGTATATCATTGTATGCAGAATGTGTATTACACTATTTTCTAAAATCATATGTACCAAATACAAAAACTCCTTTTCAATTGAATAATCAATTACGTTTTATTTTCCGGATGAATTTCCTGTCATTTATGATGTACAACAAAAACTTGTAACTAATAACATCGGAAGTTATGTATTAAACTTTGCAATTACATTTTACCTTCAAGCATTTCTTCACATATAATAAATAATAATAAAGGTAACTACGACGGAAGTCACCACTAAATTGGCGACAATTTCGGAGGCGGTCACATACGCCACAACAGGGGTGACAGATCACACTACAAAGGTCGTAAATGCACCACCTAGGGTTACAGACCCCACTACAAGGGTCACAATTCCGCCCCCAGCAAATATGCTAGAGGTAACACACTTATATGGAGGAAGTAGTGATCATGGCTATACGTACATAGATCAAAACATATTCCTGAAATTGTACATGTTGGTATTATAAATACCAACATAATTATAATAGTATTTTGTTTATCTTGAACTACAATACTATTAATTGGAAATGTTTTACTACACACTTTGTGTTTTACAAGACTGATTTTTTAATCCGCAATATTCATGATCATGTTTCTTCCCAAATGTGGTTACGGGAGTCATGGTAAACTTTAATTGCAGCGCAATGTATATACACATATTAATTACTGCATTATACCGGTATTCTGGTAGCAGAGCTGCTTTTGCCACTGGCGCTTCCAATGCGGCACACATGTTGCCAACCATTTTATGTTTGTGTTGTGGGGAAGTTTTCGTTAAGATAATTATTTATCCATATAATTGTTGTTGTTTTGTATGCGTGACTTTTATCGGTTGCGTTCTGTGAATGCCATATTTTTATTCACATTATACAGATAGATAATTAAGAAATAAAACATTTTCAGCGGAACTTGAAGATCATCGATACCAAGGGCCGTAGGCTTGCGGTTTCGATGTGTTTCAAATTCCAAACACCAGGTTTTGATCTCGCACAATATAAATCCGCTGAAAATATTTTAATTTTTATCTGACATGTATTTTTATGAATTAAATACAAACATTTTCGAGAGTTTAAACATAATAAAAACAAATTCTCACAACTTATATTGCATTTGTTGTTTGAACGTAATTTACTTTAAAAATAACGTAATCTTTGTTTAGGATGTTTTCTGACGTTTCAAATCGTTTAAAATGACTTCAATAGCTAATCAGCCCTGAGTATTTTAAAAGACGTTTATATTACATATGTTAGATATGGGACACAATTAATATTTATTATTTTTTATGCACATGTGTTATAATACGCGTTGCACCACCACTGCACAAATGTAGCATGTATATATTATACATTCTTCACCTCGTTAGACGATACTGCTTGGTTATTTGAATAAGTTTCATCTTCTAACTTTTGGTGATTCCTTTTTGCCCTGACAAGGGATCTTCCATTCAATCTAAATATGAATCCATGTTTTAAGAGTATGCATATTTAGACATCACTACCTAGTACACAGTTTTTGTGAACATACTCTATGTCAACAGTCTGATTCTACCTAGTACACAGTTTTTGTGAACATACTCTATGTCAACAGTCTGATTCTACCTAGTACACAGTTTTTGTGAACATACTCTATGTCAACAGTCTGATTCTACCTAGTACACAGTTTTTGTGAACATACTCTATGTCAACAGTCTGATTCTACCTAGTACACAGTTTTTGTGAACATACTCTATGTCAACAGTCTGATTTCAGTTGCACAGGATCAGCTTCTGTGCGTTAATTTAGGGAGTATTGTGTAATATAATGATACAAACTGTCTGTAATAATGCTAGATTCTCCATTATAAACACAATGCATCAAACACATTAATACTGTAACTGCAAGTTTGCAAAAAATGATAATTCATAGACATCACAATTAATACACATAAGAAATAATACTCATGCTAATTAATACACATCGTTGATACAAATGATAATTCATACATATTTAATGAACCTTCCACTAGCATGTCTATTGTAATTTGTAATATGTATTGCCTATGTTGGGTACTAAGCAGGCATTTTATACAATTTAGAATGCTTGGTGACTTGCTGCATGCATACAACTTCATAATTTTGTAACATTTATGTAAATTACTAATTTACTAAAAGGTGTACAACAGAATGTTTCATTTACGTACTGTACTGCATCTGTATTGCATCCTTTTTGACAAATACATCTGAAATGTTACTGATTTTTCTTGTATTTAAATAAAATGCAGCTTAAATCCGTGGTGTCATGTAGGGTACAGGATATATGCTGTTTCGGCTGTAAAAGTCCAGTATATGACATTACTATGCCAGAATAAATGATAATAAAAGCTTGAAACTCATGTTCCTACAAAACACAAAACACAAATATGTAAATGTGTCTGTGAATGTTATTTTTGTAAATTACAAATAACGGTTTCACTGTTTCTTGCGGATTACTCCGGACTGACATTTTTAGTATGAATTTAATATGTTTTGTGAGCAATCACATAGCAGACGGTGTTACTTTACATTTATACTTGACATAAGGTGTTTAATTTATAGGTATAATTAACACTTAATATCAATTTGTTGTTTCAGAGCGGTAAAATAACGTACGACAATCAGTGCGGTACATCAAAGGGATGTTTTGTTGACTGCACAAGCAAGGATGACTGTTCGTTTATGGTCACCTGGAAGGATATAGGAGCAGGGGTCCAATTTGAGCTATATGGCAAGCCAGATCCAACATTTCCAGATGCGTGGATCGCTGTTGGGTTCTCTGGAGATACACGAATGGTAAACGATAAATCATTTTCTAAGGTGGTAGCCTTATTGTCAACCCTTTTATGTTTGTGTTATCATATATTGCCTTTTATTCATCTTTGTAATTATTGTTTGTTTACATGCGTGTTTTTGGTTGAATGTGGTCATTGAATGCTGTATTTCCTATTCGACTTTTATGTCTAATTTATTAATTGTAGAGTTTTAAATGTTTTCATACTGTATGTATTGTCGATAAACTGCATATCAATAGTCAAAATTAAATGTTTATAATACAACGTTATAGACATCTTAAACACATATTAATTGTTTATTAATTCTGCCTAGTGTTTCAGGCAGAATAACACGTCGTCTTTTGTGAATGCAAATAGTGCATGACTGAGGTTGTGTGTGCCCTAGAAGTAGTCTAGAAGTGGCCCTTTTGCTTTTGACCGTTTCCTGGCGCTATCCATAATCAAGTAGATATCATAGTCGAACAGGAAATTCAAGAACCACAGTCATTTACGGTTGCTAATATTCGTGTCCTGTTTGATTTTGCTCGATGAACGGACTGATTGTGGACCCTATGATGCCATATATCTAAATCATAAAAGATTTCCTGTTCGAATGTTATACCTACTTACATCTTTCTAGTCGTACCCTTATTGGTTTACCATCTTGTTGCGTTGGCTTCTGGCAAATCAATGAGTTCTTATTGTACTGTACTGTACGGCTGTCTGGGCTTTGTTTTTTTTATGTTCATATGTAATTGATCATCTTTGTGTAATACTTATATTGCCAATTAATTAATGCTGCCTAGTTTGTTAGAAGATATATATAGCCTGTCGGGGAATTCTTTATTCACACTGTCCCGTTTTATTGGGATGACAACAGGGAAGAGTGAGTTTTGGTGCAACCTACAACCTTGTTTTGTACTCCCTGGGATGACAACAGGGAAGAGTGAGGTTTGGTGCACCCTACAACCTTGTTTTGTACTCCCTGGGATGACAACATGGAAGAGTGAGTTTTGGTGCACCCTACAACCTGGTTTTGTACTCCCAGCGATCATTTTGCCACTGACCGTTCAATGGCGGTATTGACCGTTCAATGGCGGTACTCCTGTTACGAATACTTTTCTGTGATGTCGCATATATTGCTATTATTATATATCATAAAATATAAGCGTTTTTCATTGGTCTAGAAGCAGTGACGTGTGATTAAATAGTTTTGACCATTCTCATTGGAAATATGCCAACCGTTCAATAGTAGTTCATCACGTGACCGTGCAGTAGTAAAGTTAGCGTGCAATAGTACATATTTGTCATTGACGCGCTGTTTTTAAAAAACTGCAAAGCGTCACGTGATCGTGCAATAGTCGATCTGTGTCAGTGACGCAGCGTCACGTGACCGCGCAATAGTCGATCCGTGTCAGTGACGCAGCGTCAGGTGACCGAACAATAGTCGATCTGTGTCAGTGATGCAGCGTCACGTGACCGTACACTAGTGGATATGTGTCAGTGACGCGCTTGTTTAAATGAACAAAGGAAGCAGATACATTGTTTACGGCTCACACTCCAAATTTTAATTTTATAAGTAAAAAATCGAAACTGTTATATTTTATGATATACATGTATAACAAAAAAATTAGTTGATGCCTTAGGAGTCAATGGTTCATCCTCGTGCAATAGTACCCTTTTCGGGTCAGTAGTCGCTCCCTCTGATAAATAGTTCTAACCATTGACTTCAAAGGAATTAAATAGTTGTATAATATGTGTCGATATAGGAAATGAGACGTTCATTAAACTATACAGATCTTTGAATAAACTGGAATTCAGTTTGAATTATAAAGGTTTCTATCGGTCTTCCTTGCATCTCCAGGGTGACGACAGCGTTACAGAATGCGTGTACCAAAACAACGTTGTACAGGCGTTTAATTCATTTAATATTGCCTATTCCAACAGAAGACTCAATACTGTAAGTATATTTTAGTTCATAAAATTGTATACGTAACGTAACTCATATAATGTATCATATTGTAACTGAAAGCACATTTCTCTTTGTAACATTTTATTCATATAATGTAGCCTATCCGACTGGAGGCGCAATACTTTATGTATTATTTATTTATATAATGTAATGTATTCCAACAAAAGGCTCAGCTTCAATTTAAATTTAATATAATGTAGCGAATTTAAATGTTAGCGTAATGTAGTCGATTAAAAATGCTTATGCTGTATGTTACAATGCAATCGATTCCAACAGAAGGCGCAATGCTGTATGTGACTACCTTAAATAACATGTAGTTAACATATTTGTTTTGATTTGATTTGTTTTATAATTTTCATTTAAATAAAAGTTGAATAAAAATACCTTTGTTCTAACTCTTACAGCAACAGCGTGGGCTTAGTGGCATACAAGGTTATTACTTAAATGGCGTCCTATACTGCACCTTTGTAAGACAGAAGGCTACCCCCATTCCGGAAATATATAACCTCGATCAAGACTGGCATTTGATGTTTGCCAGTGGTAGAAGTCCACAGCTACCAGGTATAGTAGTATAGCTTTTAATGTGTCATGACCATGAACAAAGCTTCCAGTACCAGTATATTTACTGGAATGATAAAAGAAACCAAACATATATAATAACAAAAATAAAGATGTTTCCCATTGCAAAATATAGATATCAGTACAAAAAAGACATACGCAACGGAGGTCCGAAGGAACGTACCAACTCGGCATGGTATCACTATGGAATCATGCAACTTACATCTACTTAAATAATACAGATACATTATACTATAATACAGATACATATAACAAATAGTTTCCATTCATTTCCATAATATACCAGTTTATTTGTCTTTTAAATGGAACTATTTTTGTTATACGTTTATGGTTTTGCTCTGAAGCGTTTTCATACCAAAGGTTTTTCGGCATTTAGTTGAACAGTTTTGAAATACTTACATAAATTATATATCATTGGAAGTGAAATTTTCAGTGGTGAGTATAAACACTTTCAGAAATCGGTTGAGACATAAGTATTAAAATACAGACAAAATACGTTTTTAAAGGGACACTGTCCGTAACTTTTAGCTTATAAAACACACAATAATTTTGTTCGCAAACATTACACACTAAACATTATTGAATAATTACTAATTAAAAGCAAGATTGTTTAACGGAATTCAATCGCGGTACAAAAAAAAGTAAATCCGCTTTGCGCGTTTGAACTCGCAGCCCAAACTAAAATTACACTCACCGTAATAATAATGTGCGTGAGCGTAAAGTGATCGACAACGCTCCCGTCCGAGCTAAGCGGGCTATACATATTTCGCAATACATACTGTGGTGAAAACCTAATGCGCTAATGGAAGTCACGTTATCGCAGAAAAGGTAAATATTGTGGGTCCCATTTTATTTACATATAATGATTAAAAGTGTTTTTTTTTCAAACTCACGAATGTATTCTTACATACTTCTTAGGGTCTATCGTCATATTTTCATGTATTCATGTATTCATGAATAAAAGTCAGCCAGTTATTTGGTTATGCTCAATATCTGCTTACTTACGAACAGTGTCCCTTTAAATCGGGATGGTCCCATGTAAACTCATGACTTCAACTTTAACATCGTTAACTATCGTGGCGCAGTCGGTAGCGCGGCGGATTTGTAACCGGGGGCCCTGGGTTCAATCCTCCATGGTGCCACTGAGTTTCGTCGGTGGTTTCTTTCCCTTAGCCTCGTCCGTCGGATGGGGACGTAAACCGGGCTGTCCCGTGTATCGGTCTATCTTTACAGCACGTTAAAGAACCATAGACATATATTCGATAATAAGAGTAGGGCACGGTTCCCGGATTGCTATGTATCCTTCCCCTCTCTCTGGGGTGGCTCTAAATAACCTGTACTGTGTTGATGAGCCGTTAAACAACATTCAATTAAGTTAACTAGCCACACTTGGATGGGGATGTACCTCGTGCTACCAGTTCATTAGTTTTGCTAGAGCTTGTAATGATCGAAATCAAGTTATTACAAGTAAACTTCTTCAGTAGGGGTTTCCTTATCACAAACTACGTAGATCTTTCTCAAAAGTCTACCGCCGCAACGAAAACCTACTGGAGAAGTACAACACCAACCTTAAAACACTTCTGCGACCAGGAATATCACAACCCTTATTTTATGAGATGTGGTCTATAAACTTCGAAATTTAAAGGGATCTGGCAGGTTTCCTGATCACTTTACAATTTTTTTCAGGAAGTTCGTCAGAAAAGGATACGACCCTTTAGTATTACAACGCATTGCATGTTTAGTGATTGACAACTCTACAGTCAGTCACTACGTTTCACTTTTCCCTTTTGCGATGACTGGACTACCTCTTGGGACTCTATGATTGCACCTAATGAAACCCCGACCAAGGGATGTAGGTGCATGAGCGTTCGTCCCTTGGGTTTTCTGGTCTTACCCTAGATTGGTTTTCTCTTTGGCTGCAACTGCTGTTTGTTCAGTACAATTCTGGATACATCCTAAGATGTTTCTTATTTTGTATTTGATATAGATTTGCAACAACATGTTAGTGTTTCTTTTGTTAGTTTCTCCGGATGTGGACTTTATTTCTGTTGTATTTAGTATTTTTCATTGTATAATTAATTAAATATTGCTCCTTGTTTGTGGTTTGCCTTTGCTTTTGGTCGCTGTAGTTTCTATAGGACACTATATCTCATTATTGCTCGGGCAGCAAACAATTCAAAAAATCCAAATTACTTCATTGATCTTTAAAATGTTTCGGTAAAACACTTCCATAGTGCCTTAATTTAGACTTATCCAACACACTAAACACTTTTTTTGATAGAAAATATAAACAAGTCCTCAAAACCTTTGGCAGAAACAAGCGCCCCAGGCAATAGTGAATAATTTATATTACTACATTGAGACGCTTGTGGTGTACCGGAAGTAAATCAAATCCCATTGAGTCCAATGCAATATTGCACAAGCTTTCTATTTAGCCATTTTTCAAAATGAAGTTCAAACTAAGATTCACTTACATATTCTTAGTCATGAGACCTGCCTCTCTAGAAAAGTGCTGAGAATAGTAGGGGTCATGTGACATATAAGAAAATAAAACTCTGATCTTGGTTGACACCGTGAACAAACAGCATTCATTCGGCACCTCTTAAATGTGTTCTACTTTCACTTTCAAAACTTTCAAGTTGATAAATAAAATCATCATACAACCATGCAAATGGTTCTTAGCTATCACAAACAAGTCAATAAAGTAATTTCAGCCAGAAAAACAGGATATAAATACTCAAAAATGCCTTTTATCACTAAAACAATTAGGGATTAGATATTTGGGAACTCCTTTCGACAATACCAGGCATGAATACCACGGTGATTTACTTCCTGTATACCTTGTTTGTTACACTACACTGAGACGCTTGTTTGTTACAGCCTGGAGTATATCAAAGCATTCGACATTACCAGTAGTTTCGTCATCCAAGCTGGACTATCAGTCTGTAACTGCTACTGGCAGACGACAAACTTCAAGAGCTGCTACATCATCCAGTGGACAAATAACTTACGACTCTGAATGTGGATCATCAAAGGGATGTTTTGTTAAATGTAGTGGAAACGATTGCGAGTTCATGGTCACGTGGCAGGATAATAACGCCGGTGGTGTGAAATTTGAACTGTATGGCAAACCAAGCCAAACAGAAGCATATGTCGCAGTTGGTGTATCTGGAGATTCAAACATGGTAATTGAACATTCACAAGTTAGACTTTTCCTGTCAGACATGCAAGGCAGTTTCCTATATTGTACGTTATATATGTTTGCATTATTATTTTTTTCAAATAACATCGACATTAAATGTATAAACGATGAAACCTGTATTTCAATGAAATTTTAAATGAATTGAAAGTATTGATTGGTGTGGCCTAACTAGTAAAACTAATCTTTCAAGATATGAATGACAATAAAATGGAAACCAAAACATCTATATAATACAAATTCAAAATAATATTCACATTACCGGTACTCTAAATAGGATAATCATGTATACTGAAAGGAAAAAGAAACGCAGGTTGCGTATTTCCGCTATATATTGCAAATACTGCACACTTAAATTCATATATATTCCAAGGAAATCCCAAGATGTTTTGTAAAAAAAAAAGGGCAGTTAGTTAAAGAAAGGACACAACTGTGATGTTGTAGACGTTTTAATCACAGTACACGTTGTAACAAGAAATTCATAAATGCTGAAGTTCCTCTTTGAAAAATTGAGCCAGTTCAGTACTGTATTTAATGTTAAGTGATTGCAACATTTAAAGCCTAAGTTTGCTCACCTGCTTGAGCCAAATGCGCATTCTGACGATAATGAAACTTTAAAGGGGTAACCATTGGTGTGTTCAGTGCCGTTTAAACCTTCTTTCTAAAAGGACAGGCATAATGTCGCCCTGTACCATTCGATTAGCAGTAGCATATTTAACATACAATATATAGCGGAAATATGCACCCTGCGTTTCTTTTTCCTTTCAGTATATTTGTTTTATCTTCCTTAAATAGACATTTCAACACATACCTTGCTTTGAAAATCAAATAGTAAGTCGTACACGTACGTCATTGGACCATTTCGTTACACCTACAAATAATGTCAAGATCGTACATATTGACATAGTTTGTGACACTAAGTGTGAGTACACTAAACCATCATATACGAATTAAGAGAGTACATACCTAATCCTTCATACACGCGATTGTTGCCTTCTGGAATACGTGGCTTTTCTCCGGGTCCTCTGGTTTCCTTCCACATCCAGACACGATAATGTTGCCATCCGCGCCATCGAGAATGATTTGTATAAATGCTGAAAGTGGGATACCTTGAAAGCAACGAGCTTGCTTCCATTTTTTTCAGAATTAATATTTCTTAGACTTTCACTTTGTGTTTGGCATTGGCAGAAAAACGTTTACTTCAATTTATATATCCAGTCAAATTATAGAACAAAGTTTGTTTTTCTAAAGTAAAAAAACAACACGAAAATCAAAGAAACTATTCGTTAAATATTTATTTTGCGCAAGACATGTAGTTCACACTACAGGAAATGCATTAGACAAAAATAGATACAAAATGTCAGCCTACTGAGTGCCTGAAGTATTTAAATGTGACTGCCCGCTTACGCTTACGCTTAAATAAACGTTACCTTTAAAAAGATTTTTGGTGTTCAATATGGTGTATTATTCTTTTATAAACTGTCTCTTCTGTTTTACAATACGATATTGGAATAATCAAGGAATGATTCGCCTAATACGCCATTCTGCATGCAAGTCCCCTTCAGCTTCAGTAACAACTTTAACAAATCTTTGACATGTCTAGTTATGTTTTATCGATAGTTTGTAGACGTTATAAAAATAACTGATGAAATAACAAATCCTTGCGACTAATATATTTATAATAAGGCAGTAGTTTTATTTTCCAGTATTCACGCCATGTTTTAATCGCTAATATATGCCTTTATTATTTTCAGGGAGACACCAGTGTCACAGAGTGTGTGCACAGTGGTAGCACTATCCAAGCTTTTAATTCTGTTAATGTGGGTCGCTCAAATATGAGATTAAGTAATGTATGTATACTATTTGATTATATGAAAAATTATGGCTTGATATAAATAGCTGTCCTTATATCTTAAGGAAGATATTCAACTTTTTTCGTTTATTTTAAACACGAATTTAGGAGAACATCATAAGCATCTTAATTTCGTTCTAATCTTTTTTGTCTATTGTTTACTAATAGTATGTTGTGTAAAGTTTGTGTAATAAAATATGTTTAAACCAAACACAAATTAAAAAAAACATAAACACATACCATCGGAATTACACCAAACCTTCACAAGATTACTGACGTTTCTGACTCTGTGTTATTAGTTATTTAAGAAATAGAACATCGTTTACTGTGAATTATCGTTTAATATATCACGGTTTGGAGTTCAATTGTAAACAATAATTTCACGAGCTCGAAGGGCGAGTAAAATTATTTTTTACAATTGAACGACAAACCGTGATATATTATAGATAATTCACCGTAAACGATGTTCTATTTCTATTCTAATACCCCTAAAATGTGAAAATAACGCACACATCTGAAATCGTTCGCATTGCTTTGCTTACTCTCCTAACATTGCATATGTTACAATGCTTATTCTCCTTACGTTGCAAAAATTACAGTGATATATCGTTCAATATTATACAATTATGGACTTTTCAGCTGTTATACATGATGTGATATGCACCAAAAAAATCATTATTGACCGAGGCGATAGCCGAGGTCAATAATGATTTTTTGGTGCATATCAACATCATGTATAACAGCTGAAAAGTCCATAACTGTTTTATTATATAACCCTCAATTTAGAATTATATAAAACAGGTCAATATCAAAAAAACAATTATATAAAACAGGCCAATATCAAAAAAACAGGTCAATATCAAAAAAACAGGTCAATATCGCTAGATATTTTTTCTAAAAAATTACTTTTTAGCCAATGAAAACGCGTCTATTTATAGGTTATATAATAAAACGAGATATTTTAAACTAGGCTATATAGTGCGGGTGTATTAGAATTGTTCATAACTATATTCACTTTATTGACTATTTAGCTTATTGACTAACAAGATAAGAAGTGGATTTCGCTGAGGCAAAGTATTTGGTACATTAAACATAACATAAGTACATGTGTACATGTTTGCAATGCCATGCACAAAGCATCGGAACCGTATATTCACAGATGACCTACGTTAATTGTTTTACAATTCATCTATTTTATGTTCTAATACTAATGTATAAATATGTATCACATTTTTCTATTCATTAATGAAAACAACGTTTCTTTACAGCCCCAAGTCGGGTTGACCAATGTACAAGGGTCTTACTCTAATGGCGTTCTGTACTGTAGTTTTGTACGCCAGAAGGTGGTTCCCGGTATTCCTGAAATGAAAAACCTAGACCAAGACTGGAACATTATGTTTGCCAAGGGAGCGGCAAGCGGTACACGCCATTTACATTTATATATTTAAGACTTTGCATACACACAATTCACATAACTTTCAAATCAATGAATTCGGAATATTAACATGTACTATTTTACACGGCCATGTTTTCTTCAGGTGAATATCATATATGTATTGGCCGAAACTTGGAAGTTCACCATAATTTTGCCTAAATATTGACTGATTGTGAATTTTGCATGATACATTTATATGAATACATCATCTTGTACACGAACAATGCTTATTCTTTTCTGTGATTTCCGGATATATATTGGTCATGTGAAATTCACGTTGGTTCCAAATAAAATAAAAATGAATTTCTGGTGAACTTCGTGTAAGGAAACAAATGCAACTAAATATCGGAAATCTTAAACTTTTAATTAACATTACAAACTTCTAAAAACGTTTTATTCATTTAAATATGTGCTAATTATCCTTATATCTAAATTCAACTAATAATGTTATAATATCTACCATTAAATATATTTTATTTTATATTATTCTTGTTACACAGGCGTGTTTATACAGCAGCACGTTGATTTACCGCCCGCATCAGCCTCCAAAGTTGACTACCAGTCGTTTGCCGTTGTTGGAAGTGGGGCCAAGTTTCCTCTTGTCAAAGCACATGGTAAAGCCGGCTATACTCTCAGTGCCACACAGGCATCAGTTTATAGAGCACTGTTCTGGATATCTTGTTTAAAAAATAATATGAAAAGATCTTCGCATTTGTATAATAAGAATTCTGTAAAAGTATTCTATGTTTTTCAAGATATCTGTTGTTTTATACTATTTTATTTTATTTCTAATTTTTATATACATAAAGTTCGGAATAAAAACAATTTGTGTCACTGACAGTCTTGCTTAGTGAGAGATATATGGATGAATAGGCTGAGTTTAAATTACGAATTAATATATATGTTACATGCATTCACAGGGAATTATTTCTAATGTTAAATGTATTTATTGGTCCATCATCTTTGTTACTCTGTAAGCTAATGTTTTTTAAGTGGAAAAGATACAATCGTTTGTTTATTTCGGGATTACAATAAAAGTGGGCTTGTGGTCTGAACAAAACTGGACTTGTGTTATTTTAAATAGCAATGGTGTTTGTGTTACAGGTTGTTTGATGATACTGGCCTGGGTACTATTCACTGGTATAGGTGTTGTTGTAGCCAGGTATTACAAAAAAGTGTGGGCGGATAAAAAGTTTATGAAATTACATATATGGTTCCAGGTAAGCATGACTAAATATGAAATTCCTTATCCAAATAAGATGTTTTGAAACATGTTTTAACATCTGCATCAAGTTATCATTTTTGTAAAAAGCCATATTGATCAGACATGTATAGGGTCGATATATATTGAACTGTTTTGACCAATATGTCATGGACAGGATTTTAAAAAATAGTTTTCGATGAAAAGATATATTGCATCTCTTTATGTTAACAGTAAGCTTTCTGGATGACGAAAATACATATATTTAGATCTTAGGAACTATGAGCTTTTGCAACATTAATTTAGGCAGGCACTGTAGTTAGAAGTGTAATATAAACGGGTTCTGATTAAAGTACCCCGGGGAAATGTACCACCACTTTCGGTCACGTGTTTTATTAATCCGCGCCTTCTCTAACCTTTAACCAGCCTTTTTTACGATTTTAACATTTCATCTGGCTGTGTACATAAATAGCCACTAAAAGCCACTCGAAAATGGCGATGTGGTGATGTACACAATACTAGTAAGTCGAGTTCAATGTACATGTTATACACCGCGTGTAGGTAGTTCACGCATTTTCCCCAAGCCGTGTCAAAATTGACAGCAGCGTCTCACGAGTCGAACCGTCGATCGAGGTCAGTGGGTGCGGAAATGTCTGTGATGTCGCTACCGACTTCGCTTGTCAAAAAATGGGGAATCTCTAACCTGTTGTGCAAGGCGTAGTAATGTAATGACGATGACATAAGAATATGAATTACTTTGCCAGTCGGGAGTAATAGAAACCACATAAATCTAAGGCAATGGCACCGTTGTTGTATCCGTTTTGAGAAAGTGTCAATTCTTACGGATGACGGGAGGTATACAGCACTAGGTTTACCCTTTAACAATGGTGTTGTCTCCGCTACCACAACTGCCGCTACCACAAAACAATCTACCGTCATACATGGCCTAACATGCGCTAAAAATGACGTAAAATACCATTCCAACAAACAAACAAGCAAAGAAACTGTTTAGTGTTCATAACAGTCAAGCAATTGCCATATTGATTATTATAACTAGTATTTATGTTGTATTGTACTTTATTTTCAGATACATCGCTCGTGCATGGTGTCCGCTTTACTTTTGGACATTATTGCATTCATATTGATATTTGTAGAAGTGGGAGGCTACAGCCAAGTAAGTTTCAGTTTTATGAACTTGAGGAAATTACTAAAAACATGTGTTTAACTACTCATGTATAGCAAAGTATGCTGATATTAATGCCAGCAATGTTAAAACCATTATAACAGACTGTGGCTATAATTATGTTTGGAATGACCCAACTTGTATTGATATGAAATCTTTTCATTTGTTGATTAAACAAAATTTAATAGATTGTTTTGTTCAAAAATGGAACACTGATGTTGAAAATAATCGAGTTTTATGCTTGTATAGACATTTTAAAACCTCATTCTCATATGAAGTGTATTTAGATATATTGCCGTTGAAATTAAGAACTGCCATGTCGAGGATAAGATTATCCTCCCACAGACTTAGAATTGAAACTGGCAGATATTCACAAAATAGAACTGATAGAAATCAGAGATATTGTACATTGTGTAATAGTACAGACGAAGAAGATGAATATCATTTTATTTTAATTTGTCCTTTGTACGAACAATTACGTAAATTATATGTTAAACAATATTATTACAGACATCCAAGTGTTTTTAAATTTATTCAGCTGATGCAATCTTCAAGCCAGCATGAGCTTTTTAGATTATCTAGGTTTGTTAGGGAAGCATTTATTATTCGCAATACTGCAATGTATAATGAGTAAAAAATGTATGTTCATCCTCATTGGACATGACATGTAAACTATTAAAACTTAAAAGTTTACATGAAACTATGTAATAGAATAGTTTAATCCTTATAACATAAATACGTGATCCAGAGTGAATGTGTGAGACATTTCGGGCGTCAGAGTGAATGGGTGAGTTGTATGAGTGTATAGTATGCATGGTTGTGTGTTTGTACTTTTTCATTGTTTAATGTAAAAATTGCATTCACCTGTCACATATTAACAAATGTAATATGTATTTATTAGACGAGAAACATTTGTTTAAGTCATAAATAAAGAATATGTTCTGTTCTGTTCTGTATTAAAATAAAAATAGCATTTGATATTCAATATATAGGTCGTTGCATATTGACGAATGAGCTTTTAATTGTTTAATTTTTTTTTTAACCCGCTTCAATATATAGGTCTTTGCATATTGACGAATGAGCTTTTAATTGTTTAAATATTTTAACCTGGTGCAATGCATTGGTCATCGGGAATGGGTTTTAATTGTTTTAATTATTTTTAAACCGATAATGGTGTGAAAAGAGCATGTAATTATTAGTCCGTTTTCATAACATTGCTGTAGATTGTTAGAATGTCCAAACCATTAACAGTATGTCCGGTCCTAGATTCTTGAATAATATTCAAAGGTATTGTTGCGTGTGGCCGCAAGTAGTGTCCATCCAAGCTGCACACTGGTTCTGATAGAGTTGGACGTTTTCACACTGGTTCTGTTAGAGTTGGACGTTTCACACTGGTTCTGCTAGAGTTGGTTTTCACACTGGTTCTGCTAGAGTTGGACGTTTCACACTGGTTCTGCTAGAGTTGGACGTTTTCACATTGGTTCTGCTAGAGTTGGACGTTTTCACACTGGTTCTGCTAGAGTTGGACGTTTCACACTGGTTCTGCTAGAGTTGGACGTTTCACACTGGTTCTGCTAGAGTTGGACGTTTTCACACTGGTTCTGCTAGAGTTGGACGTTTCACACTGGTTCTACTAGAGTTGGACGTTTTCACACGGGTTGTGCTAAAGTTGGACGTTTCACACTGGTTCTGCTAGAGTTGGACGTTTTCACATTGGTTCTGCTAGAGTTGGACGTTTCACACTGGTTCTGCTAGAGTTGGACGTTTTCACACTGGTTCTGCTAGAGTTGGACGTTTCACACTGGTTCTACTAGAGTTGGACGTTTTCACACGGGTTGTGATAAAGTTGGACGTTTCACACTGGTTCTGCTAGAGTTGGACGTTTTCACACTGGTTCTGCTGGAGTTGGACGTTTTCACACTGGTTCTGCTAGAGTTGGACGTTTTCACACTGGTTCTGCTAGAGTTGGACGTTTCACACTGGTTCTGCTAGAGTTGGACGTTTTCACACTGGTTCTGCTAGAGTTGGACGTTTCACACTGGTTCTGCTAGAGTTGGACGTTTCACACTGGTTCTACTAGAGTTGGACGTTTTCACACGGGTTGTGCTAAAGTTGGACGTTTCACACTGGTTCTGCTAGAGTTGGACGTTTTCACATTGGTTCTGCTAGAGTTGGACGTTTTCACACTGGTTCTGCTAGAGTTGGATGTTGTCACACTGGTTCTGCTAGAGTTGGACGTTTCACACTGGTTCTGCTAGAGTTGGATGTTGTCACACTGGTTCTGCTAGAGTTGGACGTTTCACACTGGTTCTGCTAGAGTTGGACGTTTCACACTGGTTCTACTAGAGTTGGACGTTTTCACACGGGTTGTGCTAAAGTTGGACGTTTCACACTGGTTCTGCTAGAGTTGGACGTTTTCACATTGGTTCTGCTAGAGTTGGACGTTTCACACTGGATCTGCTAGAGTTGGACGTTTCACACTGGTTCTGTTAGAGTTGGACGTTTCACACTGGTTCTGCTAGAGTTGGACGTTTCACACTGGTTCTACTAGAGTTGGACGTTTTCACACGGGTTGTGCTAAAGTTGGACGTTTCACACTGGTTCTGCTAGAGTTGGACGTTTTCACACTGGTTCTGCTGGAGTTGGACGTTTTCACACTGGTTCTGCTAGAGTTGGACGTTTCACACTGGTTCTGCTAGAGTTGGACGTTTCACACTGGTTCTGTTAGAGTTGGACGTTTCACACTGGTTCTGCTAGAGTTGGACGTTTCACACTGGTTCTACTAGAGTTGGACGTTTTCACACGGGTTGTGCTAAAGTTGGACGTTTCACACTGGTTCTGCTAGAGTTGGACGTTTTCACACTGGTTCTGCTGGAGTTGGACGTTTTCACACTGGTTCTGCTAGAGTTGGACGTTTCACACTGGTTCTGCTAGAGTTGGACGTTTCACACTGGTTCTACTAGAGTTGGACGTTTTCACACTGGTTCTGCTAGAGTTGGACGTTTTCACACTGGTTCTGCTAGAGTTGGACGTTTCACACTGGTTCTGCTAGAGTTGGACGTTTCACACTGGTTCTGCTAGAGTTGGACGTTTTCACACTGGTTCTGCTAGAGTTGGACGTTTCACACTGGTTCTACTAGAGTTGGACGTTTTCACACGGGTTGTGCTAAAGTTGGACGTTTCACACTGGTTCTGCTAGAGTTGGACGTTTTCACATTGGTTCTGCTAGAGTTGGACGTTTCACACTGGTTCTGCTAGAGTTGGACGTTTCACACTGGTTCTGCTAGAGTTGGACGTTTTCACACTGGTTCTGCTAGAGTTGGACGTTTCACACTGGTTCTACTAGAGTTGGACGTTTTCACACGGGTTGTGCTAAAGTTGGACGTTTCACACTGGTTCTGCTAGAGTTGGACGTTTTCACATTGGTTCTGCTAGAGTTGGACGTTTCACACTGGTTCTGCTAGAGTTGGACGTTTTCACACTGGTTCTGCTAGAGTTGGACGTTTCACACTGGTTCTACTAGAGTTGGACGTTTTCACACGGGTTGTGATAAAGTTGGACGTTTCACACTGGTTCTGCTAGAGTTGGACGTTTTCACACTGGTTCTGCTGGAGTTGGACGTTTTCACACTGGTTCTGCTAGAGTTGGACGTTTTCACACTGGTTCTGCTAGAGTTGGACGTTTCACACTGGTTCTGCTAGAGTTGGACGTTTTCACACTGGTTCTGCTAGAGTTGGACGTTTCACACTGGTTCTGCTAGAGTTGGACGTTTCACACTGGTTCTACTAGAGTTGGACGTTTTCACACGGGTTGTGCTAAAGTTGGACGTTTCACACTGGTTCTGCTAGAGTTGGACGTTTTCACATTGGTTCTGCTAGAGTTGGACGTTTTCACACTGGTTCTGCTAGAGTTGGATGTTGTCACACTGGTTCTGCTAGAGTTGGACGTTTCACACTGGTTCTGCTAGAGTTGGATGTTGTCACACTGGTTCTGCTAGAGTTGGACGTTTCACACTGGTTCTGCTAGAGTTGGACGTTTCACACTGGTTCTACTAGAGTTGGACGTTTTCACACGGGTTGTGCTAAAGTTGGACGTTTCACACTGGTTCTGCTAGAGTTGGACGTTTTCACATTGGTTCTGCTAGAGTTGGACGTTTCACACTGGATCTGCTAGAGTTGGACGTTTCACACTGGTTCTGTTAGAGTTGGACGTTTCACACTGGTTCTGCTAGAGTTGGACGTTTCACACTGGTTCTACTAGAGTTGGACGTTTTCACACGGGTTGTGCTAAAGTTGGACGTTTCACACTGGTTCTGCTAGAGTTGGACGTTTTCACACTGGTTCTGCTGGAGTTGGACGTTTTCACACTGGTTCTGCTAGAGTTGGACGTTTCACACTGGTTCTGCTAGAGTTGGACGTTTCACACTGGTTCTACTAGAGTTGGACGTTTTCACACTGGTTCTGCTAGAGTTGGACGTTTTCACACTGGTTCTGCTAGAGTTGGACGTTTCACACTGGTTCTGCTAGAGTTGGACGTTTCACACTGGTTCTGCTAGAGTTGGACGTTTTCACACTGGTTCTGCTAGAGTTGGACGTTTCACACTGGTTCTACTAGAGTTGGACGTTTTCACACGGGTTGTGCTAAAGTTGGACGTTTCACACTGGTTCTGCTAGAGTTGGACGTTTTCACATTGGTTCTGCTAGAGTTGGACGTTTCACACTGGTTCTGCTAGAGTTGGACGTTTTCACACTGGTTCTGCTAGAGTTGGACGTTTCACACTGGTTCTACTAGAGTTGGACGTTTTCACACGGGTTGTGATAAAGTTGGACGTTTCACACTGGTTCTGCTAGAGTTGGACGTTTTCACACTGGTTCTGCTGGAGTTGGACGTTTTCACACTGGTTCTGCTAGAGTTGGACGTTTTCACACTGGTTCTGCTAGAGTTGGACGTTTCACACTGGTTCTGCTAGAGTTGGACGTTTCACACTGGTTCTGCTAGAGTTGGACGTTTCACACTGGTTCTACTAGAGTTGGACGTTTTCACACTGGTTCTGCTAGAGTTGGACGTTTTCACACTGGTTCTGCTAGAGTTGGACGTTTCACACTGGTTCAGCTAGAGTTGGATGTTGTCACACTGGTTCTGCTAGAGTTGGACGTTTCACACTGGTTCTGCTAGAGTTGGACGTTTCACACTGGTTCTACTAGAGTTGGACGTTTTCACACGGGTTGTGCTAAAGTTGGACGTTTCACACTGGTTCTGCTAGAGTTGGACGTTTTCACATTGGTTCTGCTAGAGTTGGACGTTTTCACACTGGTTCTGCTAGAGTTGGATGTTGTCACACTGGTTCTGCTAGAGTTGGACGTTTCACACTGGTTCTGCTAGAGTTGGATGTTGTCACACTGGTTCTGCTAGAGTTGGACGTTTCACACTGGTTCTGCTAGAGTTGGACGTTTCACACTGGTTCTACTAGAGTTGGACGTTTTCACACGGGTTGTGCTAAAGTTGGACGTTTCACACTGGTTCTGCTAGAGTTGGACGTTTTCACATTGGTTCTGCTAGAGTTGGACGTTTCACACTGGATCTGCTAGAGTTGGACGTTTCACACTGGTTCTGTTAGAGTTGGACGTTTCACACTGGTTCTGCTAGAGTTGGACGTTTCACACTGGTTCTACTAGAGTTGGACGTTTTCACACGGGTTGTGCTAAAGTTGGACGTTTCACACTGGTTCTGCTAGAGTTGGACGTTTTCACACTGGTTCTGCTGGAGTTGGACGTTTTCACACTGGTTCTGCTAGAGTTGGACGTTTCACACTGGTTCTGCTAGAGTTGGATGTTGTCACACTGGTTCTGCTAGAGTTGGACGTTTCACACTGGTTCTGCTAGAGTTGGACGTTTCACACTGGTTCTGCTAGAGTTGGATGTTGTCACACTGGTTCTGCTAGAGTTGGACGTTTCACACTGGTTCTGCTAGAGTTGGACGTTTTCACACTGGTTCTGCTAGAGTTGGACGTTTCACACTGGTTCTGCTAGAGTTGGACGTTGTCACACTGGTTCTGCTAGAGTTGGACGTTTCACACTGGTTCTTCTAGGGATTGAAGTTTTCACACTGGTTCTTCTAGGGTTGGACGTTTTCACACTGGTTCTTCTAGGGTTGGACGTTTTCACACTGGTTCTGCTAGGGATTGACGTTTTCACACTAGTTATGCTAGGGATTGACGTTTTCACACTGGGTTTTCTAAGGTTGAACGTTTTCACACTGGTTCTGCTGAGATTGGACACTTTATATTTAGTATTTATATGTGTGCATGCTATGTTTGTTCAGTCATTTACAATACTGTCTTTTCACTGTACACTTTCTACTGTTTCAGATTGCAGATATTCCAGGCAAGTCGTATCTGCGGTCTCACCCTGTGTTAGGGCTTATTGTTACAGCACTTTGTTTGGCAAATGTAAGCTATACTATAAGCATTGAAATACTATTTTAAAAACCCCAATGCTTTATGAGAGAAAACTACTAAAGAAGAATCAAATATCAAACCTATTACAACATTTATAGGGTTTAAGGAGGATAGGCTCAAGCCGGCGTTAGTTTTTAAAGATGGGAAACATGGTCCTATAGAAGAAATGTGGAAACTGGTCATATAGAAACTACAAGTAGAAGTTAAATATATTACAGTTTACGTAAATACCTCACTAAGGTCACTAAGACAATGCTGTGCGGTTAAAACTGATACTTGCAATTCGGTATCGTGCAGGTAAACAAGCTTACCTAAGCTTTATTTTGGTTTCCATAAAACAGAGATCTATTGTTTTCCTTATTCTCTGCCGGAAGGCAGCGACTCATATGTTTTTCATAATTGGTAAGGAGCAATGAACAGTTTCTTTGAGTTTTTCGCTTTGATAACATAATCATTAGCAATCTTATATCAGTGAACAGGTTATTTGTGTTATGATGCACACGCTAACGCACACGCATCCCTTACATGTGAACAATTGTATTTCTGTGCTGATGTGTTATTCTAGCATGTCGTGCCACAAAGGTGAATATGTAATCAATATGTAACGCATGTCAAGGATTTGACCAAAACGAAATGTTTGGTTGGAATAACTGATGGTAAAAATGGGAAGAAAGTGTCTGTTAAGAAACAAACGGTCGTGGCATGTTTACGTCTTCGTGACAACATTTTATTGTTATTATTATTATTCTGAATATTGTTTTAACACACGTGACTTGATCTGTTATTATGTAAAACTTTGTTTCCAGTTCCTACCCAGATATATTGCTATTTTCTCTCGGCAGCTATTTTACGCTTGCGTAAAATCTTGCTTGTCTTATATCAGTATTAGTTAATATTTTCGCACATTATATCTTTCAGCCAATTATGGCGCTGTTCCGATGCGCACCAGATGACGCTAAAAGAACTGTGTTTAACTGGGCCCATTGGGTGGTCGGGATGACTGCATATATATTGTCTGGTGTGTATGAAATTTATCTAACGTTTGTAACAATGTGCATGTTGAAGGTCTCTAATTTATATTAATGTTACCAACTAGCGTTTTATATCAGTTGTCAGGAGTAATCATCGAGGTTTTGAGCCCAAACAATGTTGTTGACAAGGACAGTGGCACTTGATATTGTATTATTGCCTTTGAACGTCTTAAATCAGGAACACGATATTTCAGTTTCTTCTTTCTTGGCTAGTGTGTGCTGTGTGGCGGCCGTAAAAAGTTGCCTCGACTACAAATCCTTACTGGTCCTTTGGGATCATCAAGCCCAGTCTTTGTGGCTTTAAAGTAAAATATCGCTGAAGCCGGTGCTAGGAGGCGTGAGAGGTGTTGCACCTGTTATTACCTCTCATGAACAGACTCAATAAAACCTAGTCTGCTACTTTATCTCTTGTGTTTGTTGCTTCCGATGGATCCCATTTTCAGTATTTATTGTATTAATAAGAAGAATCAAATGTGTATTCTTTTCTGAAAAGGGTATATACTTGAGAGAATGTTTTTATCGTATATTACATTATGAGTATCTGTATTAATTACTTTATTTAAATCATAATACTACCCTAGCAGCCTTTTTCCCCACTGATCGTTCCAATGCGGTACCGTTATTGTCAATGACCGTTCCAAGGTGGTACCGTTATTGTCACTGACCGTTCCAAGGCGGTACCCCTATTGTCACTGACCGTTCCAAGGTGGTACCCCTATTGTCACTGACCGTTCCAAGGCGGTAACCCTATTGTCACTGACCGTTTCAAGGTGGTACCCCTATTGTCACTGACCGTTTCAAGGTGGTACCCCTATTGTCACTGACCGTTCCAAGGTGGTACCCCTATTGTCACTGACCGTTTCAAGGCGGTACCGTTATTGTCACTGACCGTTCCAAGGTGGTACCCCTATTGTCACTGACCGTTCCAAGGCGGTAACCCTATTGTCACTGACCGTTCCAAGGTGGTACCCCTATTGTCACTGACCGTTTCAAGGTGGTACCCCTATTGTCACTGACCGTTCCAAGGTGGTACCCCTATTGTCACTGACCGTTTCAAGGCGGTACCGTTATTGTCACTGACCATTCCAAGGAGGTACCCCTATTGTCACTGACCGTTTCAAGGTGGTACCGTTATTGTCAACCCTTTTATGTTTGTGTTGTGGCATGCTTGTATTTTTCCTTGTAAGTGTTTGTTTGTTGTATATGCGTGTTTTTGGTTGACTGTGTTCTATGATGCTACATTTCCTGTTGACCTTGTATACCTACTTGTACTGGTTGTGTATATATTTCAGCGATATGCATCTGTTTTGGATTCCAACTAGGCAAGTCGTCGACGCCGGATTATGCAGTTTATATAATGATTGTATATGTCCTGTATATAATCATATTCGATGTAGTCTTTGAAGTGATTGAATGCATGAGTAACAGAGAAAATAAAAGTAAGTTGTCTTTATTTATCTTAAGATAAGCAATGGAATACTGCATTTTGGCCTTGAAATGAAAGTGTTATTTCATACTATGAAATATAGTTTTATTTTCACTGCTTCACTATTTTTTCTACCTTTTTAATGTTAAAAAAAAACACACTTTTTTTTAGTTAAATAAAAAAATTACATCTTTGACTTGGACATTTTCTAACTAAGAAGATGAGCTAAGTAGAGTACTTTTTTCAGAAAGTTGGAATGATAGTTTAGTAGTTGGCTTGATTTGATGAGCTTAAACGTTTTCAATTCCTTTAATAAGATTGATTAAAATACTCATTATATTTACAGATGGAATCACTGGTAACACAATACTGATATTTCCATTCCGTCAATAAACGCTTACGCTTCCATACATGGTTGATTTTAATGCATTTCTTTTACATATTTACCCTAAATGTGTGTAGTTCTGCTTATTTATGATCTTTGCCACTTACAAAGTTTATATACTTTGACAGAGGTATAGGAAACTAGAGATGTATATATATGTTGATGATGTTAGTAGCAATCGTTGTACTTTACAAGATACCAAGTTGTTTCTTTCATGTGTTGATTTCCTATCTAGCTAGCTTTTTCAGATGATTTCTTATAATGGCCTTGAATTTACCAACCATTGTTGAGAATATTCTTAGACTTCAGCCGAAGTATGTACATTTCAATCACAAATATTTGGATAAATATTCATAACAAGCTGCTATGTATATATATGATGAATCATAATAACAGCCACTTTATTTGGTTGACAGCAGGGTAAGTGTGAGGTTTGGTGCACCCTAGAGCCTGGTTTAAACCCCCAGCGGTCTGTTTTGCCACTGACCGTTCCAAGGAGGTAGCCCTATTGCCAACCCTATTGTGTTTGTGATGTCTTATTTGGCATTTTATTCATTTTTAAATTAGTTTTTTGTTCCTGTGTGTGTTTGAGGTCGAATGTCGTCCTTGAATGCTGCTTTTCCTGTTCGATTTTTATATCTATATTCATATCATTGTTTATCTTTGAAGGTCATGGGAATATCCTTGAACGAAATTTGAGTAAATGAGCTAAAGGCTAAGAATAGTCCGAATAATGGTTGCTGCATTCCAGGCCAGTGGTCTACGGCTTCTGCAGCTCCTTATTGTTATGTGTTTATATTGTAATCAGAACTGTCTGTAATCAACTGTCTAAATTGTTGTGTTCTTTGATTTTAAACATTTTATACGGACTTAAGAATGTGTTGTGTTCCATGCCGAAATAAAAGTCGTCATTTAAATGTTAATCACCTAAATAAGCAACTGTTACCTATGTATTTCAAGTTTGTTAAAACTATGTCAAAGCAAGATCCGACCATCATTACTGAAAACTGTCCAAACCATAGAACAATATTCTTCCGTAGGAACCACTGGACAGAGTTTACTAGTATTTATCAAAAATTATAATTATACCCAGACTATCAAGTTCGTTCAAATAAAGTTTTAGGAGTAAAAAAAGACCCCTGTTCAGGTATAGAGACATAAAAGGAAAACACTAAAGAAAATCGTTCTAAAGAACCATTGGACATATGTTTACGGTTTGATCATTATATCATAGACTATCAATCAAGTTTGTTTAAATTGAAAAACCCATTAGAGCATTATGACATATGATGACCTACGTAGATTAGAGACCACATACCATTCATATAAGTACATTCAACTGTTACCATTATTATCAGATGAGCAGTTAAGGACCGTTTGAGCTTGCTTTTTGGTAATTTTAATTACCTGTACATTAACACAATCGTATATTAACACTTGCAGGCAAGGTGGATGGTGTAGAAATGACCACTAGAAACGGTACAGAAAATGGTATGTCAAATGGAAATAGTCATCAGTCTAAAGACAATCTTAAAAAGGTGAGTTCAACTTCTGTGGTTGTCAGTACAATTATGGAAATATCCTCGGGTGTTTCGAATTATGTATTATTATCTTCTTATTTTCTTTATTTTGTTTTAAATATATTTTTACAACAACATATACGTGTATTGTTTGTTAATATCTCTGGATGTAACTATATTGTATGAGATTTCCTTTTGATGGTGTGTACTTTTATTTAAACTGTCTTGTCTATTTGGGCGCTGAAGACAGGATAATAGCGAGTATGTGTACACATAACATTGATTTAAACTAACCACTAGGCCATATTGCCTACTGGCCGTTGCAATCGGTAACCCTGTATTCACCACTCTTTGTGATGTGTAAAAGTCCTCTATATTGTATATTTAATTTGTTTGTGGTACAATGCGGACCTGTGGTTTGTAAAGGGCCATTTTCTCATTTGTGTACGTTCAAAGCACGACAATGTCGACTGGACATCATGTTATTTATTAAAAAAAGAAACTCGTAACCTATCTGTTTTGGTAAACAAAGAAATGTAATTGTAATTATGTTTGTTTTCATGGATGTTTTATATCAATATGAATACGAGATTAATATATGTTAGATGTTCCTGGTATATTTAGTAGTGTTCATAACGTGTATTCAACCCGAAAACCTTTATGAATTATGATTGATAACTGATAACATTAGTGTGGTTAACACATTAAAGAAAACATATAACTTCGCGAGTGTACGCGCTCTACCATTTATCTTCATAATTAAAGGTGTGTGCAGATATATATTAGTACAAAATATCAAAATATCACATGTCTTTTTTTCTTTTCTTTTTGACATACTACACGTTTGATGTATAGCAACAGAAATGTCAAAAACGTGTGAGTTGTTCATGAAACGTTTCACCTGTTTCTTGTCATATCAAGTTTTGTTTGTTATTTCCGCAATACATAACTACTGTGTTTTATATTTTTTGCAGAAGGACAAAATGAAGACAGTTTTGCTTGTGACTCACATAGCCTTTACAGGAGCATTTGCATTGGTGCTTGTTCTTGTAGTTGCCCTCAACTGAGCACAGCAAGACAACGGACATTTCGTTTCTGTTATATGTATTGAGAACGCCCCCGACTTGCTCATTGTTAACAAGGACCTAGTTGTGATAGTCGGTGTACACTATAATCATATACCGTCTCACCACCATTTCTTGGAATTTCCTTGCAAGTACACTTCATGATGGTAAAGCAATTCTTCAAACGACTCAAATAGACAATCGTCTAGTACAAAAATGGGTCGACGGTGTGTGCTAGAAGCAGCAGTTGTGATAGCGGTTGACGCATACTTTACTATATTGAGTTTTTTTCATAGATGTTATAAATCAGTCATAATACAAATAAGCAAATAAAACCGATGATAAACGGGTCTAATTTTATCATTTAATATTTGATATTATACAAGATCTTGTCGATTTATTTAACTGACTGAAATGCATGTTTTTTTTGTGTGTTTTTTTTATACAAAATATGATTTTAAAACCTTATCTTTCCTCAGCATACAGTGTAGTATAAATATGAAGTTCTTCACGATAATCACCAACATTTGATAAAACCACAGAACTTTAATTTGAATAATTTACATACCTATCAAAGTAATCCTCTTATAACATCGTTTGTGTAGGTCATTGTATCGTCATTTTTTCAAAATTTATATTTTACATTGTTTAATGCTAAAATCTGGTTTCAATAGTATGAACAACGCTGTATATTTTATAGCACTTGATCACCTAATCAGTCATTAGTTGTAATAATGTTAATGCGATAATTGGGTTGAATTCGGATCAAATTCATTAGTAGTCTATATTCACTGATAGAGAACCTCCTTTAACTAATTATATGCACTTAATAATCTCAATAACGAACAAGTATTTTGTTTACATTTATGTACATTTTCAGTACATTAGACATCAGTAAATCAGAACACTATATAGTCAGTATAGGTAGCTATTACGTAAATCTGAACTGTGTACATTTGTAGATATTACGTAAATCTGAACAGTGTACCTTTGTAGATATAACGTAAATTTGAACAGTGTACCTTTGCATATATTACGTAAATCTGAACATTGTACCTGTGTAGATATTACGTAAATCTGAACAGTGTACCTTTGTAGATATTACGTAAATTTGAACATTGTACCTTTGTAGATATTACGTAAATCTGAACATTGTACCTTTGTAGATATTACGTAAATCCGAACATTGTACCTTTGTAGATATTATATAAATCCGAACAGTGTACCTTTGTAGATATTACGTAAATCTGAACATTGTACAGTTGTAGATATTACGTAAATCTGAATAGTGTACCTTTGTAGATAGTACGTAAATCTGAACATTGTACCTTTGTAGATATTACGTAAATCTGAACATTGTACCTTTGTAGATATTAAGTAAATCTGAACATTGTACCTTTGTAGATATTACGTAAATCTGAACATTGTACATTTGTAGATATTACGTAAATCTGAATAGTGTACCTTTGTAGATATTACGTAAATCTGAATAGTGTACCTTTGTAGATATTACCTAAATCTGAACATTGTACCTTTGTAGATATTACGTAAATCTGAACAGTGTACCTTTGTAGATATTACGTAAATCTGACACTGTACATTTGTAGATATTAAAGTAAATATGGACAACACAATACTATTGTAGATACTATTGTAGATAGTAAATCAGAACTCTGTACTTATTATAGGTATATATAAAATGTAACAAATTGAAGTGTTTGATCGTGTGTTTGCAAGTGCTATTTATTTCCATGTACGACAGAACGTTTGGTAATGTTTCACACGTTTATGAAAATGAAACTTGTCGTTATAGTCGAGACAAAAAGTTGTACAACTTTGCTAGAAAGCATCTGTATCCATGACAAGCATGTGCATATGTATATAATATATGTACTTGATCTAAGTTAAAGAGATAGAACAATCGTGTACATAGTGTTATGTGATTAGTATGTTAATAGCATTGTTAATGATTTGTAAATGTTCTTAATAGTAAATACAACATTTTTTGTAGAACTTTGTCTGATAGTCAACTGTATTCCTCTGTTTAACGGTTGTGCCTGATCAAAGTTATATAGTTATGTTATGAAGTGTACATTTTTCTTTATTTTATGAGCAGTCCGATCTTTGTTTTAAAAGTAATATGACTTTTGTAAATGACCATGCCATTATGTATAACATTTGCTCCATTCCTTGAAGTGTGGGTAGGTTTCTAAAATAAGGCATGAATGAAAGATTCTGGGTTCTAAAATATGGAATAAATCACATATGCTGGTTTCTAACATATGGATTATATCCTAGATTCCGGTTTCTAAAATATGGAATGAGAACGACTCATAGATTGTGGTTCCTAAAGTATGGACGCATTATTGATTCTGGTTTCTATAATAAGGATTTTTTAAATTAGGGTCTCTAAAAATATGTTTTCCTTGGGATTAGTCATTGCAAACACTGCTTTAACGACCTTTTCTGAGAAACGACTTGGACAATTTTGCCTAAACTTTACATGGCTGATCAATAGATCAGTGTATTACAAGATTGTTAAAACTAGGTCAACGGAAGATCACAGTTGGCCATCATTTCAAAAAACAGTCCAAAACTGTTCTTCCGTAGGAACCACTAGACAGACTTTGACAAGTTTGTAACAAAAATGATAATATACCCCGAACTACCGCAAATGAGGTTCCAGGAGTAAAGAATTGCTCATGTTTATATATATATACAGAGACATAAAAGGGAAAACACTAAAACATATCGTTGTCAGTAGATCTAGGTAGATCTAGGTTAAAGAGATGAAAGAATTATGTACATAATTTATGTTTAAGAGATAAAAAACAAACAAAAAACAGTTACATGCATAATGTACCTGATCTACGTTTAAGAGATGAAACAGTTAAGTACATAGTGGTACATGATTCGTATGCTAATGAGTTGTACATTTATAGGAGCATTGAAACAAATACATTATTTTTGTAGAACTTTGTCTAAGAGTCATCTGTATGCCTCTGTCTGTTAAACTATTGTACTTGATTAGACAGTGTAGAATGTTTGTAATTTTACGAGTAGTCCGACCTTGTATTTTAAAATTGTAAATACTATGAATAATACAAAAATATGATAATCA
Source organism: Cyrtodaria siliqua (assembly GCA_037043455.1). Taxonomy (NCBI): domain Eukaryota; kingdom Metazoa; phylum Mollusca; class Bivalvia; order Adapedonta; family Hiatellidae; genus Cyrtodaria; species Cyrtodaria siliqua. Next base: position 33,042 of record JAWPHD010002034.1, on the reverse strand, counting down.
CTCTGTTTTTTTTGTCACTTATTGTAAATGACCATGCCATACTGTATAGTACTTGACCCATTCCTTTAAGTATGTACATGTGTGCCAAGCTTAGAGTTATTTAATGCAACTCTGGTCCTTATTTTTAATTACAATGTTAAGCTTCGAACAAACGGACACTTAGTTTGGGACCCGACTTGTTGCCAGCTTATATTCGTTGAAAAAACAGTATATGGACCGATATATGGCACCTGACACCGCCTTTGATGCTAACGCTGATGCGAGGCCGTAGCAACGCACTAGTTTACTGGTAAACTGGCAGATTCTGGTGCCATAGCACAGGTCCATACTTATTATTATTATTTTTGTTTATGTCCAGTTGAGCTGATGCCAATGGTCTTACAGTATTGCTGTCATTTTTTATGCCCCCGGCATTCGAGAATGCCAAAAGGGGCATTAAGTGTTACCCCTGTTCGTCCGTGCGTCCGTCCGACAAATTAGTTTCCGCTCAATAACTTTTGAAACGATCCATGTTTTGAATTCAGTCACTTTGTATTTATAAAATACAGGCCAAGTTCGATTTCGGTCAACGTTGCTCATTTTATGCAGAAGTTGTGGCCCCTTTTCGACTTAATTTTCTGCAACAAATTGGTTTCCGCTCAATAAATTTTGAAAGGGTCCATGTTTGTAATTAATATTTGGTGTGTAGCTGTGTAATGATAAAATACAGGCCAAGTTCGATTTAGGTCAGCATCGGTCAATTTCTGAAGGAGATATGGCCCTTTTTCAGCTGCATAACTTTTGAAACGGTCCATGTTTTGAATTCATATTTGGTGTGTCATTTTGTTATTGCCGTGTAATCTCAACATTTACTTGACAGTCTAATATAACAAGAGGTCAATGACCTTGAAGCTCTACTGATAGATTTTGATAGCTAGGTGAAGTGAAGTTTCATAAAAACTGTCAAGTAGTTTCAGAGGAGTAGTCGCTACAAGTTGAAGTTTTTACTATATAACTCTAGGTAAACAAAGATGGCCACTGGCAGCCATGTTTAATGTCGAATCAATTTTTTTTTTGACAAGGATCAACATCTTGTCATGCTGATCATTTCAGAAAAAGTCCCATATCAATATCACTTACAGTGTTCAAGAAGTAGTCGCTACAAACTTGTTTTTAAAAATCTATGTTTAGCTGTGGTGGCCATCTTGAATTTCCAGCCGACCTGAAATTGTGCTAGGATCAACTAGACATCAAGAGCAACATTCCTGTGAAGTTTCATGAAAATCCGTCTAGTGGTTTCAGAGGAGTAGTCACTACACATTTTTACTATACAAACTCTTATGTAAACAAAGATGGCCACTGGCAGCCATGTTTAACGTCGAATCAAAATAATGTTTGACTAGGATCAACATAATGTCATGCTGATCATTTTAGAAAAAGTCCCATATCAATATCACTTATAGTTTTCAAGAAGTAGTCGCTACAAACTTATTTTTTAAAAATCTATTTTTAGCTGTGGCGGCCATCTTAAATTTCTGGCCGACCTGAAATTTTGCTACGATCAATTGGACATCAAGAGCAACATTCCTGTAAAGTTTCATGAAAATCCGCCAAGTAGTTTCAGAGGAGTAGTCGCTACAAGTGTTTACTATATAACTCTATGTAAACAAAGATGGCCACTGGCAGTCATGTTTAACGTCGAATCAAAACGATTTTTGACAAGGACCAACATCATGTCATGCTGATCATTTTAGAAAAAGTCCCATATCAATATCACTTATAGTTTCAAGGAGTAGTCGCTACAAACTTGTATTTTAAAAATCGATTTTTAGCTTTGGCGGCCATCTTGGCTTTTGCATCAACATGAATTTTTGCTAGGATCAACTAGACTTCATGGGCAACATTTCTGTAAAGTTTCATGAATATCCATCCAGTAGTTTCAGAGGTGTAGTCGCTACAAGTTCTTACTATATAAATCTATGTAAACAAAGTCGCATCGAAATAAATTTCGACAAGGATCAACATCATGTCATGCTGATCATTTTAGAAAACGTCCCATATCAATATCACTTACAGTTTTCAAGAAGTAGTCGCTACAAATTTATTTATTTTAAATCTATTTTTAGCCGTGGCGGCCATCTTGAATTTCCGGCCAGCCTGAAATTTTTCTAGGATCAACTAGACATCAAGAGCAACATTCCTGTGAAGTTTCATGGACATCCGTCAAGTAGTTTCAGAGGAGTAGTCGCTACAAGTTTTTACTATATAACTCTATGTAAACAAAGATGGCCACTGGCAGCCATGTTTAACGTCGAATCAAAACGATTTTTGACAAGGACCAACATCATGTCATGCTGATCATTTTAGAAAAAGTCCCATATCAATATCACTTATAGTTTCAAGGAGTAGTCGCTACAAACTTGTATTTTAAAAATCGATTTTTAGCTTTGGCGGCCATCTTGGATTTTGCATCAACATGAATTTTTGCTAGGATCAACTAGACTTCATGGGCAACATTTCTGTAAAGTTTCATGAATATCCATCCAGTAGTTTCAGAGGTGTAGTCGCTACAAGTTCTTACTATATAAATCTATGTAAACAAAGATGGCCGCTAGCGGCCATGTTTAAAGTCGCATCGAAATAAATTTCGACAAGGATCAACATCATGTCATGCTGATCATTTTAGAAAACGTCCCATATCAATATCACTTACAGTTTTCAAGAAGTAGTCGCTACAAATTTATTTATTTTAAATCTATTTTTAGCCGTGGCGGCCATCTTGAATTTCCGGCCAGCCTGAAATTTTTCTAGGATCAACTAGACATCAAGAGCAACATTCCTGTGAAGTTTCATGGACATCCGTCAAGTAGTTTCAGAGGAGTAGTCGCTACAAGTTTTTACTATATAACTCTATGTAAACAAAGATGGCCACTGGCAGCCATGTTTAACGTCGAATCAAAACGATTTTTGACAAGGACCAACATCATGTCATGCTGATCATTTTAGAAAAAGTCCCATATCAATATCACTTATAGTTTTCAAGAAGTAGTCGCTACAAACTTGTATTTTAAAAATCTATTTTTAGCTTTGGCGGCCATCTTGGATTGTGCATCAACATGAATTTTTGCTAGGATCAACTAGACTTCATGGGCAACATTTCTGTAAAGTTTCATGAATATCCATCCAGTAGTTTCAGAGGAGTAATCGCTACAAGTTTTTACTATATAAATCTATGTAAACAAAGATGGCTGCTAGCGGCCATGTTTAAAGTCGCATCGAAATAAATTTCGACAAGGATCAACATCATGTCATGCTGATCATTTTAGAAAAAGTCCCATATCAATATCACTTATAGTTTTCAAGAAGTAGTCGCTACAAACTTGAATTTAAAAAATCTATTTTTAGCTTTGGCGGCCATCTTGGATTTCACATCAACATGAATTTTTGCTAGGATCAACTAGACTTCATGGGCAACATTTCTGTAAAGTTTTATGAATATCCATCCAGTAGTTTCAGAGCAGTAGTCGCTACAAATAAAAGTTAACGGACGGACGGACAGACGGATGGACAGACGGACGGACGGACAGACGGACGACGGACGCCGCACCACGGCATAAGCTCTGCTGATCTCTGATCAGTAGAGCTAAAAACTAGAAATCCATGTATTAAAACCGTCTCGCCTACAGTACTTTGAGTCATTGTACATCAATAACAAGGGACAAACGCAAAACTTGTAAAAACTTAATTGCCCTTAACTTGGAAGGTGAAGGTCACATACACAAATGCATGTCACATTGTGATATACTACCCAAGATACAACTATAACCAAATATTGAAAATGCACCTGCTGCGAAAGTGACCTAAACGCAAAACTTGAATGTTGACGCCTTCGTCAACGCCCAAAAAGCAACACCTGTCTCTTCTTTTCTTCAACAGGACAAAATACAAAGTGACAGTTCTCTGAAATGTGATTAATGTCCCAGTGACAATGCTCTTATATATGATGTTATGTGCCGTCACAGGTCTCTGAAATGTGATGTAATGTGACAATGAGTGCTCATATTTATGATATTATGTGCCGCAATAGTTCTCTGAAATGTGATGGGACAGTATCTTATATATATGATGTGATATGCCAGTGACAGTGCTCTGAAATGTGATGGGGCAGTGAGTTATCATATATCTGATGTGATATGAAATATAATGGGACAGTGAGTTATCTTATATATGTAAACAATGTTCATATACAAATTTATTGTTGCATATACACATATAATTGCATTGTATATCTATTATTTTATCCATTCACCACTGCTTCTCCCAATTGTACCTTATCATTTTTTTGGCAAATTCATAGTTCTAGTTACTTATACCAGGGGCATGCGTGTCCTATGGACACATTTCTAGTCTATATAAAATTTCGACCCGGCGGTCATTATTCTATGGGGGTCGATATACTTCATTACACCGGCTGAAGTTGTATTTTATCTTACAAGCAGACGGTAACAACTAAAACAATAGCCACAAATATTCATGAAGATTTATCTTAACGTCCGTAAACAGCACTTCGAAGGGTAAACATTTGAGTTGAATTGGGGTTTTACGTCGCACCAACACAAACAGGCTATATGGCGAAAACAGGAATGGAAATTCCAGGCCCACTCTCCATTTACATCTAGATAAAAATATACAGAATATAGTCCTGAGCCAGGACGATTGTTTTTCTGCCATCACTCAAGTAACACCTGAAAAAATACGGGGATGATGATGATGAAGACTTTAACGGACATGGCAAAAATGACATGAAGAAGATGAATACGTGGTAGCTCTTAGTTAGGTGCTCCAGTTATTGGGTCTTGCTCGTTAGAGCCGTTTATATTGTGTCTATAGTGATGGGATTCATAAAAGATGTAAGTTATATATACATAGTTTTAAACTTGGTCAGTTGTCGGGTCTTAAATAAATCTCAAAATCGATTGTTAGGTCCTGACCCAATTGTTGGGTCTAAAACTTAGTTGTCGGGTCCAGACCCAATACTATTTTTCGAATAGAGTTGCACCCCCTACACCATCGAATTATCTTGTGAATGGACGTATGACACTGATAACAGATTATAGGTCTAATAATTCGTATTTTGGCCCAACAGTCACTTTATATATTCTATGGAGAGTATAAGGGCCCCAACAATTGACCATATATAAATATATATATATTGTGAACGTAAATATATATATATATATATATATATATATATATATATATAGATAAATACCGCCCTTTTATAAACGGTGTACACATGTAAACTATCTTGTAATTTCAGAGAAGAATATTTTTTCAGTTTTCCTTATACAAGCCTATGTAAAACATGCAAAATCTGTATATACGGCACCAACTTCAGAAAAAGTAAACAAAAGAAAAACAGGAAACAATAATAACAAGAGCTGTCGGAGAACAGCGCAGCTCGACTATTCGATTTTTCAGAGAATAATACATTTATAGCTAGTATATACCATCAGAAAACAAGGCTACAACAATGTGGGGTGGGGTTGGGAGCCCAACATAACTATGTGTAAGAATTGACCAAAAATACACAGAAATAAAAAATAAATAAAAATTCGAGTTTTGAGTGGGGTGCGGGGTGGGTATGGGAGTGAGGTGGGGTGGATGGTGGGGGGAGTGAATGAAGAAACATATATGTGTAAGAATTGACTAAAACAACAAAGAAATATGTAAAAAAAAAAAATCAAGTGTGGGGGGTGGGTGAGAGGCGGGGGTGGTGGTGGGTGTGGGGCTGGGAGGGGGCAACATATATGTGTAAGAATTGACAAGAGCAACACAGAAATATGTAAAAAACAAACAAAACAGTTTCAAGTGGGGGTGGGTTGGGGGGAGCGGGGGTAGAGGCGGGAGTGGGTTGGGGGCGGGTGGGAGGGTGCAACATATATGTGTAAGAATTGATTAAAACAACAAAGAAATAAGTAAAAAAAAAAAAAGTTTCAAGTCGGGGTGGTGGAGGGGGGGGGGGGGTGGAGCGGGAGTGAAAGGCGGGAGTGGGTTGGGGGAGGGGGAGGGGGGTGGGGAGAGGGAGCAACATATATGTGTAAGAATTGACTAAAACAACAAAGAAATATGTAAAACAATAAATTTAAAAAAAAGTTTCAAGTGTGGGGGGAACGGGGGAGAGGCGGCGGGCTGGGGGGTGAGGGCGGATAAGGTTGCAACATATATGTGTAAGAATTGACTAAAACAACACAGAAATATGTAAAAAAAAATAAAAAAAATATTAGATTTTCAAGTTGGGGTGGGGCGGGGGCTGGAGGAGCGGGGGTGAGAGGCGGGAGTGGGTTGGGAGTGGGGGAGTGGGCAACATATATGTGTCAGAATTGACTAAAGCAACACAGAAATATGTAAAAAAAAAAAAAAGTTTCAAGTGGGGGTGGGGTGGGTGGTGGAGCGGGGGTGAGAGGCGGGAGTGGGTTTTGGGTTGTGTGGGGGGAGGGGCATATATGTGTAAGAATTGACAACAACAACAAAGAAATATGTAAAAAAAAAAAAAAAAAAAGTTTCAAGACGGGAGGGGGAGAGGGGGGGGGGGTGACGGGGTGAGAGGCGGGGGGGGGGAGGGGGGGGGGGGGTTGCAACATTTATGTGTAAGAATTGACTAAAACAACACAGAAATATGTAAAAATAAATAAATAATAATAATTAGATTTTCAAGTGGGGGTGGTGTGAGGGGGTGGAGCGGGGGTGAGAGGCGGGAGTGGGTTTTGGGTTGTGTGGGGGGAGGGGCATATATGTGTAAGAATTGACAACAACAACAAAGAAATATGTAAAAAAAAAAAAAAAAAAGTTTCAAGACGGGAGGGGGAGAGGGGGGGGGGGGGGTGACGGGGTGAGAGGCGGGGGGGGGGGAGGGGGGGTTGCAACATATATGTGTAAGAATTGACTAAAACAACACAGAAATATGTAAAAATAAATAAATAATAATAATTAGATTTTCAAGTGGGGGTGGTGTGAGGGGGTGGAGCGGGGGTGAGAGGCGGGAGTGGGTTTGGGGTGGCTGTGGGGGGGGGAACATATATGTGTAAGAATTGACTAAAACAACAAAAAAATATGTAAAAAAAATAAAAAAAATAAAAAAGGTATGGAGGGGAGTGGGGGTATTGGGGGGGGGGGGGCGGGCGGGGGGAGCCCATGCCCCAATATGGGTGAAGTAATAAGATGCATAATGCTATGACAAATCCCAAACCAAAATTATAGATATATAAATGCTTACATGCAAACCTAGATCTGCCTTTATTGCACATTTTATGGGCCATCACAATTTGGGTTCCATGGGAGCCCAGAATTTGCAGAAGACAAAATTACTTATCCAACCCTTTACAACATACTATAAGGAAACCAATTCCAAAATTAAGTTCAGCTAGGACAAGAAATGTAAGAGATATAGACCTGTAAACACATCTAACACGCACAATTTGATGTGAAACAGACATATTTTAAGGGCTATCAGAATTTGGGTTCCATGGGAGCCCAGGGGTTACGGGAACCAAAATTGCTTATGCAGCCCTTAAGATAATGCTATAAGGAAGCCCATGGCCAAATTTGGTTGTGCTAGGGTAAGAATTGTAAGAGACATAGACCTGTAAACACAGCTTACACGCAAAATTTGATGTGAAATAGACATATTTTAAGGGCTATCATAATTTGGGTTCCATGGGAGCCCATGGGTTACAGGAACCAAAATTATTTATGCAGCCCTCAAGATAATGCTATAAGGAAGCCCATGGCCAAATTTGGTTGTGCTAGGATAAGAAATGTAAGAGATATAGACTTGTAAACACAGCTTACACGCAAACCTTGATGTGGGACGCCGACGCCAATGCCAACGCCGACGCCGACGCCGACCCCGTGGTGATTACATAAACTCTCTTATTCTTCGAATAGTCGAGCTAAAAATGAAGAAAGATTTTTGAAAAATTCCCTATGTAAGTCTTTGTAAAACATGTGATCTCTGGGGCAGGGCCAAATATTCCAGCAAACGTACGGTGGATAAGGCACTTCTTTCTCCAGCCAACCACCCATAATTGTTTTATTTTGAAACCACCCATTTAACTGGAATTCAGACGATCGAAACAAACTCAAAATGAACTGTGTAGGATATTATTTTACTATTGAAAAATAATAGCAACACAAGACCTGGAGATGTTGTAGTGTATTTGTTGTTTGTTATATTATTGAACAAGCAGGGAACGACAAGTCATATTCAACGCATCTTTAGCTAAAACTAGAAATTGTTTTTGTCCATGGGACAAAAACGTATGGCTCCCCCACTAGCCCGAACAGGCATAATTGACGACTCTAGGTCCAACCGTCCTCTATTGATCTGAGATCGTTTTGATAATCAATATCCCTGTGACTGTATCTACTATCTGTATCAGTAAGGCCACATAAAAAATATGTGTGGTTCAGGTAACCCGACCGACACTATTTTTTTAAGGGGCCGACCCTAAAACTGTTTATGCAAAAATTAAAAAAAAAAAATTAAAAAAAAAAATCAAAAAAAAAAATCAAATAAAAAAAAAAAATCAATAGGGGTCATCTACTGGTCATGACCAACCATCCCTCCAAGTTTGAGGACGCTAGGTCCAACCATTCTCTAGTTATTGATCGGACATCGTTTTGATAGTCAATGTCACCGCAACCTTGACCTTTGACATAGTGACCCCAAAATCAATAGGGGTCAAATCAATAGGGGTCATCTACTGGTCATGACCAACCATCCCTCCAAGTTTGAGGACCCTAGGTCCAACCATTCTCTAGTTATTGATCGGACATCGTTTTGATAGTCAATGTCACCGCAACCTTGACCTTTGACCTAGTGACCCCAAAATCAATAGGGGTCATCTACTTGTCATGACCAACCATCCCTCCAAGTTTGAGGACCCTAGGTCAAACCAGTCTCTAATTATTGATCGGACATCGTTTTGATAGTCAATGTCACCGCAACCTTGACCTAGTGACCCCAAAATCAATAGGGGTCATCTACTTGTCATGACCAACCATCCTTCCAAGTTTGAGGACCCTAGGTCCAACCACTCTCTAGTTATTGATCGGACATCGTTTTGATAGTCAATGTCACCGAAATCTTGACCTTTGACCTAGTGACCCCAAAATCAATAGGGTCATCTACTTGTCATGACCAACCATCCTTCCAAGTTTAAGTACCCTAGGTCCAACCACTATCTAGTTATTGATCGGACATCGTTTGTGACACAGACCTACAGACAGAAAGCACAAACTCAATATGGCTCCCCTACCACACTTTGTGTGGGGGAGCCATAATTTGACCGCAATATTGATGGATCTCAAAAAAGGTATTGGCAAATGAAATGTTAACGGCATATAGACAATATAACTAGACCATTTTAGATAACCATCCATAGAATTTTTATATTCGATGACCCCCACCACTGTCGGAACAGAACTAGTGATTACCCCCACCACACACAGGAAAATAACACGAGTGCTTTAGTACAGCCCCATACTTATTTGCAGGAATATCTCTCAGAAATGAACCTGTTGGAAGACATGGAAGCTTGTTTAGGACTAATTCTGAGGTGAATGTCAGTCCTAGTTATGAACTGGACTTACTGTTTCCATATATGACATTTATCGTGAAGGTACCGTTTGAATGAAAAAGAGAATTTAGTGAAAGAGTCATAACTCCTTCAACTTCAACAATATACTTTTTTCAACTTATCCTGGAGTGTCAATATAGACAATGTCTATTTCAATGTAGTTTCAATGAAGAAGCTCTTTTCACGTTATTGAGGGGAAATTTAAATTCTTAAGTAAAACAAGGGCTATTAATGTGGCAGATTCTGACATTAAAACATACTGATAAGGGACATAGGAAACACTTCTGCGTACATGACTTTGGTGAATAGGAGGGTACAGTACTAAATTATATAATTAAAGGGAGATAATGATTTAAGGAAACACAATTGAACTAAAAGAATATCAATGAAATTCTTTTGAATTTATTACTTTGCATGTACATTATTTTAAAGTGTAATTGATATGTTCAACAATATAAGAAAAAAAGACAATATTTTTACTAAAATTCGGCCACCAGAAAGGTTGCCATGTTTTTGTGAAAAAACACCAGGCATGTATTAAAATAGTATCATCTACTACAATGCATAGTTTCGATATTTAGTTTTCACACTCATGGGTCAAGTGCTCAAAAACAGTGACTGAAAATACAACGATAGTCATAGTGCTTTTGTTACAGGTGTAAATACCTGATGAACTTTTGGTTGGGTCAAATATCCAGTGTATATAAGCTTGATCCACATCTCAGAACTACACATTGATCTTTTCATTATACTTGTACTAGGATTTTACCCCACCCCCCACCCCGAGTACTGAATACTCCTTATTTTAGAGACCGAGTACTGAATACTATTTAACTCCGGACAAAAAATCTAAGTATAAAATTACAAAGGGCAATAACTCTTATTTGAATGATGACCTAAAACACCTAAGAGCCGGGATCTGCTAAATGAATGCAGGCCCGATTATCAAAATTAGACCTTTATTTACATTTTATGATTTTTTTTGTACATATTTGGTTTAAAAAATACATTTTATGAGTACTTAATACTAATTAGTGTGTTGTGGGAGTACTGCGTAACAGGCTCGTGCATACTGAATACTGTGTACCAAAAAAGGGGGGTGGGGGTGGGGTTTCAGCCTCATGTACGTTTTCAGATGCTTTAATACTTAAAGGGACACATGGTAATCTTGAGTTATTAAAAACTTGCAGCATCCTGTTAGTTTTTCTACATAAGTTGCATTTGTTCAATCATTGATATTAGTTATAAGAATTATATAAAGTAAGTTGTTTTTGCATATAACAAACTGCCGATTACATTTAATTAATAATATATTCAAACCGATGGTAGGTAGAATACCAAAGAAAAGTTGAAAACTAAAAATTGTATTTACATATATCCAAGTAGATTTAAAGTCAAAATGATACTGGATTAATAAGTCGAGCGGCTAATCTTAATACCTGATAAATATTTCAAGACTGCCATGTGTCCCTTTAAAGAAGATCGTATTAACAGCATGAATTAAAGAGGAATGGTAATCCATTTGAACACTGCTGTTATCAGATTTTAATTTTAGTTCTGACCCAAATATTTAAACACTGTAAAAAAAATGCTAGCACTAGAGAAGAGAAGAAATAACATCAGCAAGCAGCTGTAATAGTCAAAAATGAAACATAAAACTATTACAATGCCAATAAATAAATTAATGAATATAAAACAATTTTCAGATCTCAAAAAATATCTATTAAAATACAAGGAAGTTAAGCATGACTTGAAGTTTGTATAGTTTGTATTCCATATGGTATACAGTTTGTATTCCATATGGTATACAGTTTGTATTCCATATGGTATACAGTTTGTTTAGTTTGTATTCGATATGGTAAACAGTTTGTATTCCATATGGTATACAGTTTGTTTAGTTTGTATTCCATATGGTATACAGTTTGTTTAGTTTGTATTCCATATGGTATACAGTTTGTTTAGTTTGTATTCCATATGGTATACAGTTTGTATAGTTTGTATTCCATATGGTATACAGTTTGTATTGTTTGTATTCCATATGGTACACAGTTTGTATAGTTTGTATTCCATATGGTATACAGTTTGTTTAGTTTGTATTCCATATGGTACACAGTTTGTATTCCATATGGTATAGTTTGTATTCCATATGGTATACAGTTTGTTTAGTTTGTATTCCATATGGTATACAGTTTGTATTCCATATGGTATACAGTTGGTATAGTTTGAATTCCATATGGTATACAGTTTGTTTAGTTTGTATTCCATATGGTATACAGTTTGTATTCCATATGGTATACAGTTTGTATAGTTTGTATTCCATATGGTATACAGTTTGTATAGTTTGTATTCCATATGGTATACAGTTTTTAATCCACCTCATTCTAACACTGCATTAATTTGCTTTATAAAAAAGGCAAAATAAGCGTCTCATGGAACTAATAAATGCTGATTCTAGATGAAAACACATGCCATATTCAACCTGATCTAGTCTGCTCCTATTTTGATCTTCCAGGTAATACACAGGACTCTCTTAAGACACAATCCATATGTTTAATAAAATCTGTTGACAGAATGTTCACATAATCACATAGAACTTGTATTTTGTGCTCAAGAACTGACATAAATTTAAAACAAGAATGGCACGCCATGATAAAAGTGCAGATAAAGAGACAGATGTTTATTTAATTGACTTCTTTGTTGCCGTTAACAACCAGAATAATCTGGTGATCAGCATCAAACCCAACCTTTAAAGTAATTGATGACACAAATGACCTGTGACCTTGAACCTAAGAAGCTATTGATAATTGCCAGTTACTTATGACCTTTCACATCATAGCATTGACCTTCTTGATATAATAGATATGTGCACTGTTATACAGTGGTAACAGGTCAATAATGAAGTAGACATGGGTCAATATAAATGAAATATCACAGTCCGACGGTAACTTTTCTTCTCCAGTGCTATAAGGCCATCATATCTGAACCTCCTCCATACTGGGCTGTGTCGTAGTCATGCTCCTGCAAACAAGATAATGTGTCAATAGTAATTGAATTGAATTGGGTTTTTAAGGCACACCAACACATGAAAGGTTACCTAACAGGGATGAACATGCCAGGCTCATCCTCCATGTACATCGAGATAAAATATGGAGAATGGGCCTAGAACCTTCTCACCGGCAGAACTGCAGAGTTGCTGCAAATTCTATTGTAGACACTCTGTTTAAGCTGGAGCCACATTTATAGTTTATCTGCCACTGCTCTAGTGATGTGAGCGAGATGGCACCTGAAACAATTCAGAGGTCATGATGAAGACCTTTAATGAGCATGAACAAAATGTGTCAATAGATTGGAACGGATATTAAATATGATACAAGTACTGGGTTTAACACCTGTTCATTCTAGTTTGCCCGATTTATGTAATATATACTGAAGCGAAAAAGAAATGCAACTCGAGAATTTGGCCTATATATTGTATATACTGCACACTTAATACCACATAATACCACATAATATTCCAAAGAAATCCCAAGATGTTTTGTAAAAAGTTGCAGTTAGTTAGAGAAAGGACACAAGTACACTTTGTAACAAGAAATTCATAAATGTTGAAGTTCCTCTTTGAAAAATTTAGCCATTTCAGTACTGTATTGAACGTAAAGAGTTTGCAAAATTTTGCATCCTAGGTTTGCTCACATGCTTGAGTCAAACGCGTAGAAATACTAATTGCTGTGTTATGTGTTGTTTTATAGTATTTTTTCTGAAAGGAAAGGTCTTACGTTGCCATGTGCCATTTGATTAACAGAAGCATATTGTACATACAATACAAAGTGGAAATTCGTGAGTTGCGTTTCTTTTTCGCTTCAATATTGCTGCAAAATCTGACTATTTCATTCCAGAATAATGTTTAAAAACCATTTTAAAAAAGCTACAAAATTAGAATGATCCTTGCCAGAATAACGTAAAATTCCTTATCACAATAATGTTTTAAATACATGTAACAAAGCTGCAAAATCAAACTGTTCATGAAGCATGCGAAGGAAACAAATGTGAAAGTGGGGTAAATAACAGATATGACAAATTGTGTGACCCACACTCAGGATCCTAATGACAGATCTTCTAGCTTTGCCAGTCAGAACGTTGCCAGTCAGAACTTTACAATTTCAGTTATATTGAATTGCATATTTTGTTGCACTTAACACACATAAGAAGGTAATATTTGCAAGACTTTTTTTGAAATTACAAAGAATAAAATAATACAAGAATAAATAATTTTACAATGCTATGCCATTATTGGACGAGCCACCAGTAAGGTTCTATCAAATCAGAATGGTTTTGTAGAAAGCAGACATTATAAAAATCTTTCTGGGTATCTGTTGAAGATTGGGAATTCCAAGATGAAGTATAATTGTTGTTTAGTTATACCGAGGGTTGGAATTCCCTATCTGAACATGATACCCATGATTTATTATTTTTCTTGCATATCATTGACATATTGTGCATTGATGTCGCCAACTACTAATGCCTTGCATGTTTTTACACCATGACGATTCACATCATGCAACTGTTGATGCACATGACTTTTATCTTCCCCCATGTGTAAGATCATGCGTAACCGTGGATATCTTATCTGGTAAGCACAAATAACTGATACACAACAGACAGGACAGCAAACCATTAACCATCGATCTACAGACGAGTTGTCTACAAACTATATACCTGCCATAACTTTGCCAATTTTCCAGGCGGTATGCTTATAAAATCATGATTTAATGGAAATTATCACCACACCACCGACCTTATTAAGCTCCATCTTTATTAACAAAATGTTAAACAACAGAAAGCAATACATTACCTGGTTTAATTTCTTAAACTCGACGACCTGTGTGAATATATACTCGATGAGATGTTTAGCATCGCGTCTGTCCTGTGCTAGGTTGGGCGTGACGCCGAGGATATCGCCACACTCGCGTACATAGTACTCCAGATCATCATCAGAACCTGAACATGTAAAAATAGTGGCGTTGATGGCTTTAGTAATATTTAACGTTATTTACTCTAATGCAAAGTCGAGCTTCCTGCAAGGGGGCTCGATAATAGTCTAAACTGTCTTATGAACATCAACTTTTTTTGAACCATCCATCATTTCCTATTTGATATTTTCATAAATACAGTATACAGTATGTAAGATGCAAATCACAAAAATGACAGATTTATAAAATGGAAAGAAAACATTTTACAAAAATACAGTTTAGGGGAGGAAACTTACATTTGTTTGTCTGTTGTGCAAGTCGTACTTTTTCTGACGAGAACTGTTCATCGAGATCGAACAAATCCAGAGATGGAGGAGGTAGCTCTCTAAATGATGGTGGAAACACCTGTAAAAGGTTATCAAGTTATTACCGTTTATATAATTGGGCCAATTTTTTATTTTTTTTTATACATGAACTGTTAATTGTAAATACATATAAAAAGTAAAATGATGATAAACGTGTGTCAGATAAAACATATTCATATTTATAATCGGAACCTTTAAAACTAGAATATTAAAATGTAAAATAAACAAGAAATGCCACCACCCCATCGAAGCTCATTTGACTTTTGACCACTAAGTTTGACCTTGCCATCGGTGGTTCTACCCAGGTGCCTGTCTGCGCATGAAAATTACCCGGAGGGGCACCTGGGGTGTTCCTCCACCAATGGAAGCTGGGAAGTCGACATATGATCATAGATGTTGGTGCGACTATAAAATCCAATTCAATTTAATTGACCTTGACCATAAGAATCTGATTATTGCACACAACGCATCTTCACATTGTAAATATCATTTGTTTAAGTTTCATGAAATTCCCTTCAGAGCTTTTAAACTTAAGGTTGAGTCATGACTGTTTCGGATTGACAAATGAATGGATGGATGGACGGATGAACGGACGGACAGTGTGATTACTATAGGGGGCACGGTTTAATGTCCAATTCTCAACAATCAAACCCATGACAAGCACTTAGCCTGAATCCTTGAGCAAAAAAAAATCACACCATCATTGGATCATACATTTCTTTGAAGGAAATTAAATTACCCATAATAAATAAAAATAAAATTCTTCAGCATATCAGGGTCATTTCTGCACTCATCATGCTCTTGCATATCAGGAAATGCTAAACTTTACATACCGTCACCAGTTTTTTTAAGAAGTTATTCCCAATTGATTAGCCCGTGAGGCAAAATGAACAAATTTTGCTAATTTTTGGAAGTTTTTGATAGTTTCGCATTTTTCTATTTATAGCCTCCAAAAAACCCGAAGATTATATCAAAATATACTTATAAGTACTCAAAACTGAAAAATACAGTAAACTTGCACTTCATGAATATTATTAATACCATCCATGGACCTAAAAGATGCCTAGTTGTTTTCTTTCTCATTTACACCATGGACATGCGTGCAAAACTGAGGACTGCCCCCATATCCCACCTCCTTTCTGTTGGCATAACAAGCTGACAAAGTATGCTGTAGACTTATATTTTAGGAAAGTATGCAATTCAATAAAAAGAGAAGAATTGTACTTTGCAAATTATACAAATATATAGTTTCAATAACTAATGTGTGAACATCATGCACCATTAAGCTGTGTCCAATGAATGCTGCTATGCACTATCTATGCAGAAAATGGACAGCATGCGGGGTTAAATAGTTTATTTACAGAACTTGTATTGTGTTTGTACACAATGAGTCAATGATTTAAAGCATACACTTTTACAGGACGGTAAGTTTCGAATTAGTTGTTTCAATCAACGCCCACTTATATAGTGAGTTAATGCCCGCGTATATAGTGGTTTAATGCCCGCATATATAGTGATTTAATGCCCGCGTATATAGTGATTTAATGCCCGCTTATATAGTGATTTAATGCCCGCGTATATAGTGATTTAATGCCCGCGTATATAGTGAGTTAATGCCCGCGTATATAGTGATTTAATGCCCGCGTATATAGTGATTTAATGCCCGCATATATAGTGATTTAATGCCCGCTTATATAGTGAGATAATGCCCGCGTATATAGTGATTTAATGTCCGCGTATATAGTGAGTTAATGCCCGCGTATATAGTGATTTAATGCCCGCGTATATAGTGAGTTAATGCCCGCGTATATAGTGATTTAATGCCCGTGTATATAGTGATTTAATGCCCGCGTATATAGTGATTTAATGCCCGCGTATATAGTGAGTTAATGCCCGTGTATATAGTGATTTAATGCCCGCGTATATAGTGATTTAATGCCCGCGTATATAGTGAGTTAATGCCCGGGTATAGTGATTTAATGCCCGTGTATATAGTGAGTTAATGCCCGTGTATATAGTGATGTAATGCCCGTGTATATAGTGATTTAATGCCCGCGTATATAGTGATTTAATGCCCGCGTATATAGTGATTTAATGCCCGCGTATATAGTGAGTTAATGCCCGCGTATATAGTGATTTAATGCCCGCGTATATAGTGATTTAATGCCCGCGTATATAGTGATTTAATGCCCGCGTATATAGTGAGTTAATGCCCGCGTATATAGTGATTTAATGCTCGCGTATATAGTGAGTTAATGCCCGCGTATATAGTGATTTAATGCCCGTGTATATAGTGATTTAATGCCCGCGTATATAGTGATTTAATGCCCGCGTATATAGTGATTTAATGCCCGCGTATTCAGTGAGTTAATGCCCGCGTATATAGTGAGTTAATGCCCGTGTATAGTGATTTAATGCCCGCGTATATAGTGAGTTAATGCCCGCGTATATAGTGATTTAATGCCCGCGTATATAGTGATTTAATGCCCGTGTATATAGTGATTTAATGCCCGTGTATATAGTGAGTTAATGCCCGTGTATATAGTGAGTTAATGCCCGCGTATATAGTGATTTAATGCCCGCGTATATAGTGATTTAATGCCCGCGTATATAGTGAGTTAATGCCCGCGTATATAGTGAGTTAATGCCCGTGTATAGTGATTTAATGCCCGCGTATATAGTGATTTAATGCCCGTGTATATAGTGATTTAATGCCCGTGTATATAGTGAGTTAATGCCCGTGTATATAGTGAGTTAATGCCCGTGTATATAGTGAGTTAATGCCCGTGTATATAGTGATTTAATGCCCGTGTATATAGTGAGTTAATTAATGCCCGCGTATATAGTGAGTTAATGCCCGCATATATAGTGATTTAATGCCCGCGAATATAGTGAGTTAATGCCCGCGTATATAGTGATTTAATGCCCGCGTATATAGTGATTTAATGCCCGCGTATATAGTGATTTAATGCCCGCGTATATAGTGAGTTAATGCCCGCGTATATAGTGATTTAATGCCCGCGTATATAGTGAGTTAATTAATGCCCGCGTATATAGTGATTTAATGCCCGTGTATGTAGTGATTTAATGCACGCGTATGTAGTGATTTAATGCCCGCGTATGTAGTGAGTTAATGCCCGCGTATATAGTGATTTAATGCCCGCGTATATAGTGATTTAATGCTCGCGTATATAGTGAGTTAATGCCCGCGTATATAGTGATTTAATGCCCGTGTATATAGTGATTTAATGCCCGCGTATATAGTGATTTAATGCCCGCGTATATAGTGAGTTAATGCCCGCGTATATAGTGAGTTAATGCCCGCGTATATAGTGAGTTAATGCCCGCGTATAGTGATTTAATGCCCGCGTATATAGTGAGTTAATGCCCGCGTATATAGTGAGTTAATGCCCGCGTATATAGTGATTTAATGCCCGTGTATATAGTGATTTAATGCCCGTGTATATAGTGAGTTAATGCCCGTGTATATAGTGAGTTAATGCCCGTGTATATAGTGATTTAATGCCCGTGTATATAGTGAGTTAATTAATGCCCGCGTATATAGTGAGTTAATGCCCGCATATATAGTGATTTAATGCCCGCGAATATAGTGAGTTAATGCCCGCGTATATAGTGATTTAATGCCCGCGTATATAGTGATTTAATGCCCGCGTATATAGTGATTTAATGCCCGTGTATGTAGTGAGTTAATGCCCGTGTATGTAGTGAGTTAATGCCCGCGTATATAGTGAGTTTATGCCCGTGTATATAGTGATTTAATGCCCGCGTATATAGTGATTTAATGCCCGCGTATATAGTGAGTTAATGCGCGTGTATAGTGAGTTAATGCCCGCGTATATAGTGAGTTAATGCCCGCGTATATAGTGATTTAATGCCCGCGTATATAGTGAGTTAATGCCCGCGTATATAGTGAGTTAATTAATGCCCGCGTATATAGTGAGTTAATGCCCGCATATATAGTGATTTAATGCCCGCGAATATAGTGAGTTAATGCCCGCGTATATAGTGATTTAATGCCCGCGTATATAGTGATTTAATGCCCGCGTATATAGTGATTTAATGCCCGCGTATATAGTGATTTAATGCCCGTGTATATAGTGATTTAATGCCCGTGTATGTAGTGAGTTAATGCCCGTGTATGTAGTGAGTTAATGCCCGCGTATGTAGTGAGTTTATGCCCGCGAATATAGTGATTTAATGCCCGCGTATATAGTGAGTTAATGCCCGTGTATAGTGATTTAATGCCCGCGTATATAGTGAGTTAATGCCCGCGTATATAGTGATTTAATGCCCGCGTATATAGTGAGTTAATGCCCGCGTATATAGTGAGTTAATGCCCGCGTATATAGTGATTTAATGCCCGCGTATATAGTGAGTTAATGCCCGCGTATATAGTGATTTAATGCCCGCGTATATAGTGAGTTAATGCCGGCGTATATAGTGAGTTAATGCCCGCGTATATAGTGATTTAATGCCCGCGTATATAGTGATTTAATGCTCGCGTATATAGTGAGTTAATGCCCGCGTATATAGTGATTTAATGCCCGCGTATATAGTGATTTAATGCCCGCGTATATAGTGATTTAATGCCCGCGTATATAGTGATTTAATGCCCGCGTATATAGTGAGTTAATGCCCGCGTATATAGTGAGTTAATGCCCGTGTATAGTGATTTAATGCCCGCGTATATAGTGAGTTAATGCCCGTGTATATAGTGAGTTAATGCCCGCGTATATAGTGATTTAATGCCCGCGTATATAGTGATTTAATGCCCGTGTATAAAGTGATTTAATGCCCGTGTATATAGTGAGTTAATGCCCATGTATATAGTGAGTTAATGCCCGTGTATATAGTGAGTTAATGCCCGTGTATATAGTGATTTAATGCCCGTGTATATAGTGAGTTAATTAATGCCCGCGTATATAGTGAGTTAATGCCCGCATATATAGTGATTTAATGCCCGCGAATATAGTGAGTTAATGCCCGCGTATATAGTGATTTAATGCCCGCGTATATAGTGATTTAATGCCCGCGTATATAGTGATTTAATGCCCGCGTATATAGTGAGTTAATGCCCGTGTATAGTGATTTAATGCCCGCGTATATAGTGAGTTAATGCCCGTGTATATAGTGAGTTAATGCCCGCGTATATAGTGATTTAATGCCCGCGTATATAGTGATTTAATGCCCGTGTATAAAGTGATTTAATGCCCGTGTATATAGTGAGTTAATGCCCGTGTATATAGTGAGTTAATGCCCGTGTATATAGTGAGTTAATGCCCGTGTATATAGTGATTTAAAGCCCGTGTATATAGTGAGTTAATTAATGCCCGCGTATATAGTGAGTTAATGCCCGCATATATAGTGATTTAATGCCCGCGAATATAGTGAGTTAATTCCCGCGTATATAGTGATTTAATGCCCGCGTATATAGTGATTTAATGCCCGCGTATATAGTGATTTAATGCCCGCGTATATAGTGATTTAATGCCCGTGTATATAGTGATTTAATGCCCGTGTATGTAGTGAGTTAATGCCCGTGTATGTAGTGAGTTAATGCCCGCGTATATAGTGAGTTTATGCCCGTGTATATAGTGATTTAATGCCCGCGTATATAGTGATTTAATGCCCGCGTATATAGTGAGTTAATGCCCGCGTATATAGTGAGTTAATGCCCGCGTATATAGTGATTTAATGCCCGCGTATATAGTGATTTAATGCTCGCGTATATAGTGAGTTAATGCCCGCGTATATAGTGATTTAATGCCCG
The DNA here is from genome assembly GCA_037043455.1 of Cyrtodaria siliqua. Lineage (NCBI taxonomy): Eukaryota > Metazoa > Mollusca > Bivalvia > Adapedonta > Hiatellidae > Cyrtodaria > Cyrtodaria siliqua. The sequence goes on along the minus strand of JAWPHD010002034.1, from coordinate 12,299 downwards.
CGTATATAGTGATTTAATGCCCGCGTATATAGTGATTTAATGCCCGCGTATATAGTGATTTAATGCCCGCGTATATAGTGAGTTAATGCCCGCGTATATAGTGAGTTAATGCCCGTGTATAGTGATTTAATGCCCGCGTATATAGTGAGTTAATGCCCGCGTATATAGTGATTTAATGCCCGCGTATATAGTGATTTAATGCCCGCGTATATAGTGATTTAATGCCCGCGTATATAGTGATTTAATGCTCGCGTATATAGTGAGTTAATGCCCGCGTATATAGTGAGTTAATGCCCGCGTATATAGTGAGTTAATGCCCGTGTATAGTGATTTAATGCCCGCGTATATAGTGAGTTAATGCCCGTGTATATAGTGAGTTAATGCCCGTGTATATAGTGAGTTAATGCCCGCGTATATAGTGATTTAATGCCCGCGTATATAGTGATTTAATGCCCGTGTATATAGTGATTTAATGCCCGTGTATATAGTGAGTTAATGCCCATGTATATAGTGAGTTAATGCCCGTGTATATAGTGAGTTAATGCCCGTGTATATAGTGATTTAATGCCCGTGTATATAGTGAGTTAATTAATGCCCGCGTATATAGTGAGTTAATGCCCGCATATATAGTGATTTAATGCCCGCGAATATAGTGAGTTAATGCCCGCGTATATAGTGATTTAATGCCCGCGTATATAGTGATTTAATGCCCGCGTATATAGTGATTTAATGCCCGTGTATGTAGTGAGTTAATGCCCGTGTATGTAGTGAGTTAATGCCCGCGTATATAGTGAGTTTATGCCCGTGTATATAGTGATTTAATGCCCGCGTATATAGTGATTTAATGCCCGCGTATATAGTGAGTTAATGCGCGTGTATAGTGAGTTAATGCCCGCGTATATAGTGAGTTAATGCCCGCGTATATAGTGATTTAATGCCCGCGTATATAGTGAGTTAATGCCCGCGTATATAGTGAGTTAATGCCCGTGTATATAGTGATTTAATGCCCGCGTATATAGTGAGTTAATTAATGCCCGCGTATATAGTGAGTTAATGCCCGCATATATAGTGAGTTAATACCCGCCAATATAGTGAGTTAATGCCCGCGTATATAGTGATTTAATGCCCGCGTATATAGTGAGTTAATTAATGCCCGCGTATATAGTGAGTTAATGCCCGCATATATAGTGATTTAATGCCCGCGTATATAGTGAGTTAATGCCCGCGTATATAGTGAGTTAATGCCCGCGTATATAGTGATTTAATGCCCGCGTATATAGTGAGTTAATTAATGCCCGCGTATATAGTGATTTAATGCCCGCGAATATAGTGAGTTAATGCCCGCGTATATAGTGATTTAATGCCCGCGTATATAGTGATTGAATGCTCGCGTATATAGTGATTTAATGCCCGCGTATATAGTGATTTAATGCCCGCGTATATAGTGATTTAATGCTCGCGTATATAGTGATTTAATTCCCGCGAATATAGTGAGTTAATGCCCGTGTATATAGTGATTTAATGCCCGCGTATATAGTGATTTAATGCCCGCGTATATAGTGAGTTAATGCCCGCGTATATAGTGAGTTTATGCCCGTGTATATAGTGATTTAATGCCCGCGTATATAGTGATTTAATGCCCGCGTATATAGTGAGTTAATGCGCGTGTATAGTGAGTTAATGCCCGCGTATATAGTGAGTTAATGCCCGCGTATATAGTGATTTAATGCCCGCGTATATAGTGAGTTAATGCCCGCGTATATAGTGAGTTAATTAATGCCCGCGTATATAGTGAGTTAATGCCCGCATATATAGTGATTTAATGCCCGCGAATATAGTGAGTTAATGCCCGCGTATATAGTGATTTAATGCCCGCGTATATAGTGATTTAATGCCCGCGTATATAGTGATTTAATGCCCGCGTATATAGTGATTTAATGCCCGTGTATATAGTGATTTAATGCCCGTGTATGTAGTGAGTTAATGCCCGTGTATGTAGTGAGTTAATGCCCGCGTATGTAGTGAGTTTATGCCCGCGAATATAGTGATTTAATGCCCGCGTATATAGTGAGTTAATGCCCGTGTATAGTGATTTAATGCCCGCGTATATAGTGAGTTAATGCCCGCGTATATAGTGATTTAATGCCCGCGTATATAGTGAGTTAATGCCCGCGTATATAGTGAGTTAATGCCCGCGTATATAGTGATTTAATGCCCCGCGTATATAGTGATTTAATGCTCGCGTATATAGTGAGTTAATGCCCGCGTATATAGTGATTTAATGCCCGCGTATATAGTGATTTAATGCCCGCGTATATAGTGATTTAATGCCCGCGTATATAGTGATTTAATGCCCGCGTATATAGTGAGTTAATGCCCGCGTATATAGTGAGTTAATGCCCGTGTATAGTGATTTAATGCCCGCGTATATAGTGAGTTAATGCCCGTGTATATAGTGAGTTAATGCCCGCGTATATAGTGATTTAATGCCCGCGTATATAGTGATTTAATGCCCGTGTATAAAGTGATTTAATGCCCGTGTATATAGTGAGTTAATGCCCATGTATATAGTGAGTTAATGCCCGTGTATATAGTGAGTTAATGCCCGTGTATATAGTGATTTAATGCCCGTGTATATAGTGAGTTAATTAATGCCCGCGTATATAGTGAGTTAATGCCCGCATATATAGTGATTTAATGCCCGCGAATATAGTGAGTTAATGCCCGCGTATATAGTGATTTAATGCCCGCGTATATAGTGATTTAATGCCCGCGTATATAGTGATTTAATGCCCGCGTATATAGTGAGTTAATGCCCGTGTATAGTGATTTAATGCCCGCGTATATAGTGAGTTAATGCCCGTGTATATAGTGAGTTAATGCCCGCGTATATAGTGATTTAATGCCCGCGTATATAGTGATTTAATGCCCGTGTATAAAGTGATTTAATGCCCGTGTATATAGTGAGTTAATGCCCGTGTATATAGTGAGTTAATGCCCGTGTATATAGTGAGTTAATGCCCGTGTATATAGTGATTTAATGCCCGTGTATATAGTGAGTTAATTAATGCCCGCGTATATAGTGAGTTAATGCCCGCATATATAGTGATTTAATGCCCGCGAATATAGTGAGTTAATTCCCGCGTATATAGTGATTTAATGCCCGCGTATATAGTGATTTAATGCCCGCGTATATAGTGATTTAATGCCCGCGTATATAGTGATTTAATGCCCGTGTATATAGTGATTTAATGCCCGTGTATGTAGTGAGTTAATGCCCGTGTATGTAGTGAGTTAATGCCCACGTATATAGTGAGTTTATGCCCGTGTATATAGTGATTTAATGCCCGCGTATATAGTGATTTAATGCCCGCGTATATAGTGAGTTAATGCCCGTGTATAGTGATTTAATGCCCGCGTATATAGTGAGTTAATGCCCGCGTATATAGTGATTTAATGCCCGCGTATATAGTGAGTTAATGCCCGCGTATATAGTGAGTTAATGCCCGCGTATATAGTGAGTTAATGCCTGTGTATATAGTGATTTAATGCCCGCGTATATAGTGAGTTAATTAATGCCCGCGTATATAGTGAGTTAATGCCCGCATATAAAGTGAGTTAATGCCCGCCAATATAGTGAGTTAATGCCCGCGTATATAGTGATTTAATGCCCGCGTATATAGTGAGTTAATTAATGCCCGCGTATATAGTGAGTTAATGCCCGCATATATAGTGATTTAATGCCCGCGTATATAGTGAGTTAATGCCCGCGTATATAGTGATTTAATGCCCGCGTATATAGTGATTTAATGCCCGCGTATATAGTGATTTAATGCCCGCGTATATAGTGATTTAATGCCCGTGTATGTAGTGATTTAATGCCCGCGTATGTAGTGATTTAATGCCCGCGTATATAGTGAGTTAATGCCCGCGTATATAGTGATTTAATGCCCGCGTATATAGTGATTTAATGCTCGCGTATATAACGAGTTAATGCCCGCGTATATAGTGATTTAATGCCCGTGTATATAGTGATTTAATGCCCGCGTATATAGTGATTTAATGCCCGCGTATATAGTGATTTAATGCCCGCGTATATAGTGAGTTAATGCCCGCGTATATAGTGAGTTAATGCCCGCGTATAGTGATTTAATGCCCGCGTATATAGTGAGTTAATGCCCGCGTATATAGTGAGTTAATGCCCGCGTATATAGTGATTTAATGCCCGTGTATATAGTGATTTAATGCCCGTGTATATAGTGAGTTAATGCCCGTGTATATAGTGAGTTAATGCCCGTGTATATAGTGATTTAATGCCCGTGTATATAGTGAGTTAAATAATGCCCGCGTATATAGTGAGTTAATGCCCGCATATATAGTGATTTAATGCCCGCGAATATAGTGAGTTAATGCCCGCGTATATAGTGATTTAATGCCCGCGTATATAGTGATTTAATGCCCGCGTATATAGTGATTTAATGCCCGCGTATATAGTGATTTAATGCCCGTGTATATAGTGATTTAATGCCCGTGTATGTAGTGAGTTAATGCCCGTGTATGTAGTGAGTTAATGCCCGCGTATGTAGTGAGTTTATGCCCGCGTATATAGTGATTTAATGCCCGCGTATATAGTGAGTTAATGCCCGTGTATAGTGATTTAATGCCCGCGTATATAGTGAGTTAATGCCCGCGTATATAGTGATTTAATGCCCGCGTATATAGTGAGTTAATGCCCGCGTATATAGTGAGTTAATGCCCGCGTATATAGTGATTTAATGCCCGCGTATATAGTGATTTAATGCTCGCGTATATAGTGAGTTAATGCCCGCGTATATAGTGAGTTAATGCCCGCGTATATAGTGAGTTAATGCCCGTGTATAGTGATTTAATGCCCGCGTATATAGTGAGTTAATGCCCGTGTATATAGTGAGTTAATGCCCGTGTATATAGTGAGTTAATGCCCGCGTATATAGTGATTTAATGCCCGCGTATATAGTGATTTAATGCCCGTGTATATAGTGATTTAATGCCCGTGTATATAGTGAGTTAATGCCCATGTATATAGTGAGTTAATGCCCGTGTATATAGTGAGTTAATGCCCGTGTATATAGTGATTTAATGCCCGTGTATATAGTGAGTTAATTAATGCCCGCGTATATAGTGAGTTAATGCCCGCATATATAGTGATTTAATGCCCGCGAATATAGTGAGTTAATGCCCGCGTATATAGTGATTTAATGCCCGCGTATATAGTGATTTAATGCCCGCGTATATAGTGATTTAATGCCCGTGTATGTAGTGAGTTAATGCCCGTGTATGTAGTGAGTTAATGCCCGCGTATATAGTGAGTTTATGCCCGTGTATATAGTGATTTAATGCCCGCGTATATAGTGATTTAATGCCCGCGTATATAGTGAGTTAATGCGCGTGTATAGTGAGTTAATGCCCGCGTATATAGTGAGTTAATGCCCGCGTATATAGTGATTTAATGCCCGCGTATATAGTGAGTTAATGCCCGCGTATATAGTGAGTTAATGCCCGTGTATATAGTGATTTAATGCCCGCGTATATAGTGAGTTAATTAATGCCCGCGTATATAGTGAGTTAATGCCCGCATATATAGTGAGTTAATGCCCGCCAATATAGTGAGTTAATGCCCGCGTATATAGTGATTTAATGCCCGCGTATATAGTGAGTTAATTAATGCCCGCGTATATAGTGAGTTAATGCCCGCATATATAGTGATTTAATGCCCGCGTATATAGTGAGTTAATGCCCGCGTATATAGTGAGTTAATGCCCGCGTATATAGTGATTTAATGCCCGCGTATATAGTGAGTTAATTAATGCCCGCGTATATAGTGATTTAATGCCCGCGAATATAGTGAGTTAATGCCCGCGTATATAGTGATTTAATGCCCGCGTATATAGTGATTGAATGCTCGCGTATATAGTGATTTAATGCCCGCGTATATAGTGATTTAATGCCCGCGTATATAGTGATTTAATGCTCGCGTATATAGTGATTTAATTCCCGCGAATATAGTGAGTTAATGCCCGTGTATATAGTGATTTAATGCCCGCGTATATAGTGATTTAATGCCCGCGTATATAGTGAGTTAATGCCCGCGTATATAGTGAGATAATGCCCGTGTATAGTGATTTAATGCCCGCGTATATAGTGATTTAATGCTCGCGTATATAGTGAGTTAATGCCCGCGTATATAGTGGTTTAATGCCAGCATATATAGTGATTTAATGCCCGCGTATATAGTGGTTTAATGCCCGCATATATAGTGATTTAATGCCCGCGTATATAGTGAGTTAATGCCCGCGTATATAGTGGTTTAATGCCAGCATATATAGTGATTTAATGCCCGCGTATATAGTGGTTTAATGCCGCATATATAGTGATTTAATGCCCGCGTATATAGTGAGTTAATTAATGCCCGCGTATATAGTGAGTTAATGCCCGCATATATAGTGATTTAATGCCCGCGAATATAGTGAGTTAATGCCCGCGTATATAGTGATTTAATGCCCGCGTATATAGTGAGTTAATTAATGCCCGCGGTTAATGCCCGTGTATAGTGATTTAATGCCCGCGTATATAGTGAGTTAATGCCCGCGTATATAGTGATTTAATGCCCGCGTATATAGTGAGTTAATGCCGCGTATATAGTGAGTTAATGCCAGCGTATATAGTGAGTTAATGCCCGTGTATATAGTGATTTAATGCCTGCGTATATAGTGAGTTAATTAATGCCCGCGTATATAGTGAGTTAATGCCCGCATATATAGTGAGTTAATGCCCGCCAATATAGTGAGTTAATGCCCGCGTATATAGTGATTTAATGCCCGCGTATATAGTGAGTTAATTAATGCCCGCGTATATAGTGAGTTAATGCCCGCATATATAGTGATTTAATGCCCGCGTATATAGTGAGTTAATGCCCGCGTATATAGTGAGTTAATGCCCGCGTATATAGTGATTTAATGCCCGTGTATATAGTGATTTAATGCCCGCGTATATAGTGATTTAATGCCCGCGTATATAGTGATTTAATGCCTTCCCGCGAATATAGTGAGTTAATGCCCGTGTTATATAGTGATTTAATGCCCGCGTATATAGTGATTTAATGCCGCGTATATAGTGAGTTAATGCCCGCGTATATAGTGAGATAATGCCCGTGTATAGTGATTTAATGCCCGCGTATATAGTGATTTAATGCTCGCGTATATAGTGAGTTAATGCCCGCGTATGTAGTGAGTTTATGCTCCGCGTATGTAGTGATTTAATGCCCGCGTATATAGTGAGTTAATGCCCGTGTATAGTGAGTTTAATGCCCGCGTATATAGTGAGTTAATGCCCGCGTATATAGTGAGTTAATGCCCGCGTATATAGTGAGTTAATGCCCGCGTATATAGTGATTTAATGCCCGTGTATATAGTGATTTAATGCCCGCGTATATAGTGATTTAATGCCCGCGTATATAGTGATTTAATGCCCGCGTATATAGTGAGTTAATGCCCGCGGTATATAGTGAGTTAATGCCCGCGTATAGTGATTTAATGCCCGCGTATATAGTGAGTTAATGCCCGCGTATATAGTGAGTTAATGCCCGCGTATATAGTGATTTAATGCCCGTGTATATAGTGATTTAATGCCCGTGTATATAGTGAGTTAATGCCCGTGTATATAGTGAGTTAATGCCGTGTATATAGTGATTTAATGCCCGTGTATATAGTGAGTTAAATAATGCCCGCGTATATAGTGAGTTAATGCCGCATATATAGTGATTTAATGCCCGCGAATATAGTGAGTTAATGCCCGCGTATATAGTGATTAATGCCCGCGTATATAGTGATTTAATGCCCGCGTATATAGTGATTTAATGCCCGCGTATATAGTGATTTAATGCCCGTGTATATAGTGATTTAATGCCCGTGTATGTAGTGAGTTAATGCCGTGTATGTAGTGAGTTAATGCCCGCGTATGTAGTGAGTTTATGCCGCGTATATAGTGATTTAATGCCCGCGTATATAGTGAGTTAATGCCCGTGTATAGTGATTTAATGCCCGCGTATATAGTGAGTTAATGCCCGCGTATATAGTGATTTAATGCCCGCGTATATAGTGAGTTAATGCCCGCGTATATAGTGAGTTAATGCCCGCGTATATAGTGATTTAATGCCGCGTATATAGTGATTTAATGCTCGCGTATATAGTGAGTTAATGCCGCGTATATAGTGAGTTAATGCCCGCGTATATAGTGAGTTAATGCCCGTGTATAGTGATTTAATGCCCCGTATATAGTGAGTTAATGCCCGTGTATATAGTGAGTTAATGCCGTGTATATAGTGAGTTAATGCCCGCGTATATAGTGATTTAATGCCCGCGTATATAGTGATTTAATGCCCGTGTATATAGTGATTTAATGCCCGTGTATATAGTGAGTTAATGCCCATGTATATAGTGAGTTAATGCCCGTGTATATAGTGAGTTAATGCCCGTGTATATAGTGATTTAATGCCCGTGTATATAGTGAGTTAATTAATGCCCGCGTATATAGTGAGTTAATGCCCGCATATATAGTGATTTAATGCCCGCGAATATAGTGAGTTAATGCCCGCGTATTAGTGATTTAATGCCCGCGTATATAGTGATTTAATGCCCGCGTATATAGTGATTTAATGCCCGTGTATGTAGTGAGTTAATGCCCGTGTATGTAGTGAGTTAATGCCCGCGTATATAGTGAGTTTATGCCGTGTATATAGTGATTTAATGCCCGCGTATATAGTGATTTAATGCCCGCGTATATAGTGAGTTAATGCGCGTGTATAGTGAGTTAATGCCCGCGTATATAGTGAGTTAATGCCCGCGTATATAGTGATTTAATGGCCCGCGTATATAGTGAGTTAATGCCCGCGATATATAGTGAGTTAATGCCCGTGTATATAGTGATTTAATGCCCGCGTATATAGTGAGTTAATAATGCCCGCGTATATAGTGAGTTAATGCCCGCATATATAGTGAGTTAATGCCCGCCAATATAGTGAGTTAATGCCCGCGTATATAGTGATTTAATGCCCGCGTATATAGTGAGTTAATTAATGCCCGCGTATATAGTGAGTTAATGCCCGCATTATAGTGATTTAATGCCCGCGTATATAGTGAGTTAATGCCCGCGTATATAGTGAGTTAATGCCCGCGTATATAGTGATTTAATGCCCGCGTATATAGTGAGTTAATTGATGCCGCGTATATAGTGATTTAATGCCCGCGAATATAGTGAGTTAATGCCCGCGTATATAGTGATTTAATGCCCGCGTATATAGTGATTGAATGCTCGCGTATATAGTGATTTAATGCCCGCGTATATAGTGATTTAATGCCCGCGTATATAGTGATTTAATGCTCGCGTATATAGTGATTTAATTCCGCGAATATAGTGAGTTAATGCCCGTGTATATAGTGATTTAATGCCCGCGTATATAGTGATTTAATGCCCGCGTATATAGTGAGTTAATGCCCGCGTATATAGTGAGATAATGCCCGTGTATAGTGATTTAATGCCCGCGTATATAGTGATTTAATGCTCGCGTATATAGTGAGTTAATGCCCGCGTATATAGTGGTTTAATGCAGCATATATAGTGATTTAATGCCCGCGTATATAGTGGTTTAATGCCCGCATATATAGTGATTTAATGCCCGCGTATATAGTGAGTTAATGCCCGCGTATATAGTGGTTTAATGCCAGCATATATAGTGATTTAATGCCGCGTAATATAGTGTTTAATGCCCGCATATATAGTGATTTAATGCCCGCGTATATAGTGAGTTAATTAATGCCCGCGTATATAGTGAGTTAATGCCCGCATATATAGTGATTTAATGCCCGCGAATATAGCGAGTTAATGCCCGCGTATATAGTGATTTAATGCCCGCGTATATAGTGAGTTAATCTAATGCCCGCGGTTAATGCCCGTGTATAGTGATTTAATGCCGCGTATATAGTGAGTTAATGCCCGCGTATATAGTGATTTAATGCCGCGTATATAGTGAGTTAATTAATGCCCGCGTATATAGTGATTTAATGCCCGCGAATATAGTGAGTTAATGCCCGCGTATATAGTGATTTAATGCCCGCGTATATAGTGATTGAATGCTCGCGTATATAGTGATTTAATGCCCGCGTATATAGTGATTTAATGCCCGGTATATAGTGATTTAATGCTCGCGTATTAGCTGATTTAATTCCCGCGAATATAGTGAGTTAATGCCGTGTATATAGTGATTTAATGCCCGCGTATATAGTGATTTAATGCCGCGTATATAGTGAGTTAATGCCCGCGTATATAGTGAGTTTATGCCCGTGTATATAGTGATTTAATGCCCGCGTATATAGTGATTTAATGCCCGCGTATATAGTGAGTTAATGCGCGTGTATAGTGAGTTAATGCCCGCGTATATAGTGAGTTAATGCCCGCGTATATAGTGATTTAATGCCCGCGTATATAGTGAGTTAATGCTCCCGCGTATATAATGAGTTAATTAATGCCCGCGTATATAGTGAGTTAATGCCGCATATAGTGTGATTTAATGCCCGCGAATATAGTGAGTTAATGCCCGCGTATATAGTGATTTAATGCCCGCGTATATAGTGATTTAATGCCCGCGTATATAGTGATTTAATGCCGCGTATATAGTGATTTAATGCCCGTGTATATAGTGATTTAATGCCCGTGTATGTAGTGAGTTAATGGCCCGTGTATGTAGTGAGTTAATGCCCGCGTATGTAGTGAGTTTATGCCCGCGAATATAGTGATTTAATGCCCGCGTATATAGTGAGTTAATGCCCGTGTATAGTGATTTAATGCACCGCGTATATAGTGAGTTAATGCCCGCGTATATAGTGAGTTAATGCCCGCGTATATAGTGAGTTAATGCCCGCGTTATAGTGAGTTAATGCCCGCGTATATAGTGATTTAATGCCGCGTATATAGTGATTTAATGCCGCGTATATAGTGAGTTAATGCCCGCGTAGATAGTGATTTAATGCCCGCGTATATAGTGATTTAATGCCCGCGTATATAGTGATTTAATGCCCGCGTATATAGTGATTTAATGCCCGCGTATATAGTGAGTTAATGCCCGCGTATATAGTGAGTTAATGCCGTGTATAGTGATTTAATGCCCGCGTATATAGTGAGTTAATGCCCGTGTATATAGTGAGTTAATGCCCGCGTATATAGTGATTTAATGCCCGCGTATATAGTGATTTAATGCCCGTGTATAAAGTGATTTAATGCCCGTGTATATAGTGATTTAATGCCCATGTATATAGTGAGTTAATGCCGTGTATATAGTGAGTTAATGCCCGTGTATATAGTGATTTAATGCCCGTGTATATAGTGAGTTAATTAATGCCCGCGTATATAGTGAGTTAATGCCCGCATATATAGTGATTTAATGCCCGCGAATATAGTGAGTTAATGCCCGCGTATATAGTGATTTAATGCCCGCGTATATAGTGATTTAATGCCCGCGTATATAGTGATTTAATGCCCGCGTATATAGTGAGTTAATGCCCGTGTATAGTGATTAATGCCCGCGTATATAGTGAGTTAATGCCCGTGTATATAGTGAGTTAATGCCCGCGTATATAGTGATTTAATGCCCGCGTATATAGTGATTTAATGCCCGTGTATAGAAGTGATTAATGCCCGTGTATATAGTGAGTTAATGCCCGTGATATATAGTGAGTTAATGCCCGTGTATATAGTGAGTTAATGCCCGTGTATATAGTGATTTAATGCCCGTGTATATAGTGAGTTAATTAATGCCCGCGTATATAGTGAGTTAATGCCCGCATATATAGTGATTTAATGCCCGCGAATATAGTGAGTTAATTCCCGCGTACTATAGTGATTAATGCCCGCGTATATAGTGATTAATGCCCGCGTATATAGTGATTTAATGCCCGCGTAGTATAGTGATTTAATGCCCGTGTATATAGTGAGTTAATGCCCGTGTATGTAGTCGGAGTTAATGCCCGTGTATGTAGTGAGTTAATGCCCGCGTATATAGTGAGTTTATGCCCGTGTATATAGTGATTTAATGCCCGCGTATATAGTGATTTAATGCCGCGTATATAGTGAGTTAATGCCCGTGTATAGTGATTTAATGCCCGCGTAATATAGTGAGTTAATGCCCGCGTATATAGTGATTTAATGCCCGCGTATATAGTAGAGTAATGCCCGGCGTATATAGTGAGTTACATGCCCGCGTATATAGT